>KK100128.1:34129-88436 GCA_000611695.1 Rhizomucor miehei CAU432 | reverse complement strand
TAAAAGGTTATAGGAGAGCCGAGAGACGCGTAATGCGGCATTTAGCTCACTTGAGAAAGCCATCACACGCTAATTTCTTCTATTCACAGCTCCAAAAAGACGTATAAAAAGGATGTCTTATCGATACTGTACAGTAATGTCAAATACGATTTAACTTCTGCTGAAACGGGAAAGCAATCTTTTGCTAACGCTATTGCTTAAGATACTTGAATATGCTCGGCATCCTGTTTATGAGGACTTTTGCGAGACCATTTTGCATTTGATTCCAAGGGACAAGCTCCTACAGTTTCTTCCTACAGTTTTGCGCCCAATGAAAATACGTTTGCGTTCTCTTCAATACATGTTTGCGCTGATCGTGGGCATCTTCTGCACTGTTTACTTGAAGCAGTTTGCGCACATTAATTAGCAATCAAAGTTTCACAATTTTTCAACAAGCTGTGACTAAATTGTTTGTTAAGTTATCACGAGCGAAAGTAATTTTCTGGACACGCTTAGGCTTGGGAAAAGAATCGACATCTACATATACTGAGGAGAGAAAACTCGTACTCGTTAATAGAATCTCTTTATGTCCCTTGGAATCAAATGCAAAATGGTCTCGCAAAAGTCCTCATAAACAGGATGCCGAGCATATTCAAGTATCTTAAGCAATAGCGTTAGCAAAAGATTGCTTTCCCGTTTCAGCAGAAGTTAAATCGTATTTGACATTACTGTACAGTATCGATAAGACATCCTTTTTATACGTCTTTTTGGAGCTGTGAATAGAAGAAATTAGCGTGTAAAGAGATTCTATTAACGAGTACGAGTTTTCTCTCCTCAGTATATGTAGATGTCGATTCTTTTCCCAAGCCTAAGCGTGTCCAGAAAATTACTTTCGCTCGTGATAACTTAACAACAATTTGCACAGCTTGTTGAAAAATTGTGAAACTTTGATTGCTAATTAATGTGCGCAAACTGCTTCAAGTAAACAGTGCAGAAGATGCCCACGATCAGCGCAAACATGTATTGAAGAGAACGCAAACGTATTTTCATTGGGCGCAAAACTGTAGGAGAAACTGTAGGAGCTGACTGAGTTTGAACAAATGCAGCCAAGCACTTAAAGCAAGAAAGTACATCGCAACATACCTTTCTCCAGTCAAAAACCCGGTTGCAAGGACTGTAACGAAAGAAGGACATCAGCTTTTACATGCATTCTACCCAACTTCAGGCTACTACAAATACCAAACCTGCTTTGCATGGCGTCAAGATAAAGCAAAGAAAAGTAGGTATCTGATTCGTCATTGTTTAAAGTGCTACTGCTCACGTACCTCTCAACTCAAGGGTGTTCAAAAAGCGCAAGCCAAACACGAGCCTGAAGGTACAAGACAATCTTGTTCACCATCTTGAAGATTGACGACATCTCATTCCGCTGTTAGTTTTTAGAGATACTTTATTCACACATTTGAAAACTGTCGAGAAAGGAGATTACGAAAAGATCTCGGCAAAACTTGACTCTGCTGGAAACACTCTCGATTATAAGAAATACGGCGACTCCTTGTTTGAAATATTGATTACAGGCGGCATTGTAGGCAAGTACTAGTCGGCACTCTTTGTTCCTGCTTGCTCCAGTGGTTTCTAATGCGATGAGCTAGAACCTGGAGGAATTATTGATAGAAGCACCGAAAGAAATCCGTTTTGCATATTTGGTGCTCCAGAAGATGCAGCTATTATCAAGGAACACGTCAATGTGTTCGCTAAGCTTATTCGTCGCTACAAATACCTTCAACGATCCCTCGAAGATACCTTGGGACATGTACTGCAATTTATCAACAAGTGGCAAGCCACTGAAGTCAACAAGCTTGCTATGGCAACTGGGTACTTTATCACAACCCAGCTTACGAGTTTGTCCATCTTGAAGATTTTGCTCAAGGATTACTTGGTCAAAGATGGTACGTTGATGTGCAGAAATTCAATATAGTTGCTATTGCTAACAATGAAAAAATCTGCAGGAGCATCCCTAGGGTTCATTACGTCAGTCTTTAGAACCATACTGGGCGAGCAAACTATCGATCACTTTGGCAAGATGCTTGTCAATGCTGGTATGGATATGAAGCTTATAGAGTTTTTCCCTCCCAACAAGAGAGAGGAAGAGTGTCTTGCTCGACACTTTGAGGCAGAAGATATGAAGCAGTTGGTTGCATTTTACGAAAAGAACCAGCTTGAAGCGCTGAAGACTGAGATGATGGCCAATTTGAAGGAGATGATGTCAGACAAGGCAAAGTCAACAGAGGTAGATTTGCACATTGATTTTTCTTATCAGCGAGTATGGTTACTGACTATCTCCTAGGTCATTTCCTATCTCAAACAAGAGATGAAGAGGCACAAGCTGCCCGAACCCGAAATCATCCAAATCGTTTGGATGGCTGTATTGGGAACCGTTGATCTAATCAACACACGCCCAGACCATGTTGAAATGCAAGTGCTTCGTGCTATCAGGGTACAGACAGTCATGGAAAATAATAGAAAATGGGCCTATCTGATCATGCACGAATTAGGATTGGGCTAGTGTCCTTAAAAAATTTACCTCGTCACCCAAGACGGAAATCGTGCTTTTGCAGACCGTCCAGATTAGTTGCTACGAAGATGTGAAGCTGACAAAATATTTCCGCCAAATCACCCAGGTTTTGTATAAGCACGATGTACTATCGGATAACGCCATCATCTTCTGGGCGGAAAAGGCACACAAGCCTCAAGGCAAGACCGTCTTCTTGAAGCAAATGGCGCCATTTGTTGAATGGTTGCGAGAAAATGAAGATAGCAGCGAAGACGAGGAAGAAGAGGAATAGTCAAGAGATTTATTTGGGTAGATTTAGTGTTTATCATACAAAGATCTATTCCATTTTTAGCTCATAAATCAGAACAAAACCATGGATATTCATAGACATTAGGTCTGGCATGTAGAAATCTCTTACAGAAAGGTTAGGAGGGTGTTAGATGAGCGTGTGAGGATGTTATGCATGTAATGTTTCGTATGTGGGGTATGCTAAAAAAGAATCTAACAGCATGGGGCTGTGTGCGTGTATGTGTTTGAGCATGTTGTGTGGTATAAAGAGCTTCCCTTATGCGGGAGGCAAGACATGGTTGAGGAATCGGCAAGTTTCTTGAACTGTCGCACAGCGGAGTAGTCGATTTTGTACGTGAGCCTCGATTTCCATGAGAACTTCTTGAGCGGATGGGCGAGTGTTAGGATTCTCATCCAGCAACCATGCGACCAGGCCGCGCATATACATTGTGGGGTAGCTGTATGTGAAAGTCGGACTTGGCTCATCCAGGATGGTTGCAAAGAGTTCCATCTCGTCCTTGATAAGGTAGTGCGGAGGTACGCGATCCATCATTTCAATGACAGTAATGCCGAGGGACCACATGTCAATCTTTTCATCATAGTATTGTTCTCGAATGACTTCCGGAGCCATCCATTTGCTTGTACCGAGGCGGTCACAGTTCTTTCTGTTTGTACGTGTAGCAAGACCGAAATCGGCTACAAGAATCGCGAGACACAAGTTTTGAGTTATTTGTGCATGCATGCAAGCCGGGCATATTGAGAAAACATACCTAATTTGACTTCGCCGTTCCATCCCAGCAGCAAATTCTCACACTTTACATCTCGATGGATAAATCCCTTTCCATGGAGATAGGCAAGTGCCTTGAGTGTCTCGCAGGTAATGTAGATAGCGTATTCTTCAGGAATGCCACGCTGGCAAAGCACAGCGAAGACAGAGCAGCGCATCAAGTCCATGGCGATCCAAACATCGTCACGCCACACGCTGACTTCTCTAAGTTTGATCAAGTTGCTGTGTCCGGTTGCCATAATACGAAGTTCACGGATAATTGCAGCGCGGTATTCACGATCGGGGTCAAGACGGCAACGCTTAATGGCAAGGAGAAGCTTTTTCTTGTATCGATGAGTCGCGCGTACGACGGCACCATTCACACTGCAAGAAAAGTGTTACAGGATATGTATCTCAATATAGTATCAATCAAAGTTTGAGCTTACCCAGTACCAATCTCTTTGAAGTCGGTGTACTTGTTGTGAGGATCCAGGGATGATACTTGGATTTTCGGCAATGCCTTGCGTATTCTCCGCTCAAACAAGTTCTCCGCCTTTGCAACTAGAGGAGGAAGCTGGGGGATCTCGGATTGCGGTCCGACGGGTATCCATGGTCGCTTGGAGATGTTCTTGCTTGGATTGGATTGTCGAAGGCTGTACGTTTTTTCTGCAGGGATATATGGTTCAGGTTTGAGGAAAGCGTTGCCGAGAATATCAGGAATTTCGTAGAATCCAGGGGGACGCCATGCCTCCTACGTGGATGGGGATATAGGGTGAGTCCAACGTCTTTTCCAGCATGCGGACTATATTTCTTCTCGACGGCGTGGAAGCCAAGAGAGCGTTCACCATACAAGGCGAACACCAATAAAGATATTTACCTTGGTGCGACCTTGCGAGACAACGCTGTAAGCGGTCCGGGAACTGGTGCTGTTGAGCGATTGCCGACGAAGACATCCAGTGGAACGTCTCTTCATTGTCATATCGATTGTCATTATGTCAGATGATTTACGTTTAGTCATCGCGGAACGACGTGCTTGATTATCAGCCGTTGTCAAAGACTTGGATTTTCGAAGGTCGCCCAGGGATGTCCGTTTTCTTGTCAAAAGGCCCGGCGCATACTAAGAAAGAAATATATTGAGTAAACAGTTTTTGTTGTAAACAGTTCGCTTAAAAAGTATTACTTTAGTTTTTTCTTTTGTAGAATGAAGTGTGTTCCTGCCACGAGCACTCTGGTCAGCAATGTGAGAGTAGTGAAGCATTGTGTGTGTGCGAGAGTGTGGTGATGCACGTCTGGAGAAGAAAAAAAAAAGAGAGGAAGGCAGCAAAATAGGGGATTTATATACTGATGTGTTGTACAAAAAGGTAGCACCTTTCTTTTTTCTTAGTTGACTGACGGTGATCAATTTATGTGTACACATACAAGATTGACAATTTGCAACACCGCGACTGCAAAGATGCAACAAGAAACCAAGTTTCTGGGCAGTCACCCCTGCATTTCTGCTCAGTGTTATAGGGTCCTTTTGTTGTTGAGGTTCCAGCATATAAGGAAAAAGGGTTCTTGTTCATCAATTTACGACGCAATTCCTGTCCATGGTAAAATCGAACGTGCAAAGCAAGGTCTAGAGGCGGAGTTGCATCTTTTCGCACAACGTGGCCTTGTCCCACAGTGTACCGGGGATCTTGTTTGTGCCTCAAGCATGACTTGTTCATCTCAGGATGCATGTTGGTGCAGCAGCAATGACCATATGAGTATACTTTGGCACACAAACAACTTGCACACTATGGTGTTTCATCCACGCAAATCAAGCTATAATACGGCGGCCAAGTGACAGTATGGACTGACAGAAAGTGTACACAGACCAATGAATGTTACATCTCACACGTGGGCGGGGCAAAACGTGGCTCATTTATTAAACGATTTGATTGCTTCAATAAATGTTCTGTAACTGTACTAGATGCTCCATCAATTGTCTCGTTTGCACTTACTCTCAAAGCTGGCTTCATCCGAAACGTTCAGGGCAATCTTCCTAGTCGCGCTATTGTTTTATTTGTCCACCGCGCATCAGATCTTCAAGAGTTGATCGCTTATTGGATTTTCTTTTATCCGTTTTTACTACAGACTATAAATCGTTGGAAAATGGAGCTATACTTGATCGAGATCTCTTTTTACAGGTCGCTGGGATACAGGGGGAAGATGTGTAGTGTGTCCAAATGCTTCCTCAGAGCGATGCACGTCCGTGTTCTTATTGCCTCTCCTCTTAATATTTGATCCCTCGCTCGAGCCGTGGACCTTTTGTGACTGTTCAAGTTGCTCTTGTAACTCACGTTCATCTGCACTGTCCACTGTCCCGTAAGCACTCGTATAAAGTTCAGGGTGTTCTCGTGCAGCCTTGGTATGATTCCACGGATCCTGTCCAATATGCTCGTGATGTTGTTTCCAAGGGGCTACGGTACACTCCGAATTTAATTGATGGCTTTAAATCATTATGCGAGGCGATGCCGAACATACCTTCACCTTTGCTAGGTGGAGAGGCTGAGTAATCAGGTTGCGGATAAGACATTGTGTTTGGTGAAAAGGGGGAAAACCAAACCTAATGACGAACTATATAACAACGAGTTCCAAACCCATGCAAAAGGCGGACTTGGCGTAATTGACGAGACGTACGTATGCAAAGGATGATCCTTTATCCAGGCAAACCATCGTATTTCTATTATGTCTGGGACAATGGTACTACAGGTCCCAGTAATCAACCAACTTGACAGCTAGGCATCTTTCGAGAACGTAGTCTGTTAGACGAGCAGCATGGATAAAGGTTTACCAGGACATTCATCCATATACGAAGAGATCGTGTACATAACAAGAATAAGTATACATTAATAGCAACTACATAGCAGCGAGTGCCACCTGGCTGTTGAACAAAGGCATGAGCAATGAAGTCTTATCTATGGTAAGCAAAGTTCCTTGAGCCCTACTTGTTACTTCCAATGATTACATGGCAGTATACATTAAGAGAGTGAACCGATGCTATTGAAGGTCAAAATATAGAAGGTTTTTCGTCAAAGACTTTTAATGAAGTACATATCAAATGCAAATCATCGATGGTCGCCAGTGATATTCACACGCTGGCGTAACCATTAACCTAAAGAGCAAAGTTACGAAAAGGCAACAAGATTCTCCAGAGTCGGACTGAGCTCAAAGTAGTGCTCTCACGCTTGACAAATGAGCTTCCTTCGCAAGCTAGGCGAGATCCAGAACCTATATGCCAATGTCCATGTACCACTGAGGAGTCAAGTGTGGTACATTTTGACAGCAAGTACAGATCGACTATACGACATTTCAATAGCTTAACCAAAGGAAAAGGCTGCTGTCTTGACGTCTCTTAATCGGCCGCAGGACATTCCACAGGTTTACAAGGCTGTGGAAAAAAAGCTGGAGGCAGCCCCTGCCAGCGAGCAAGAGTCTGAAAAGACTCGTGTAATCATGCGGATGCGCGAGGCTATATTCAAGACATTTGTCTTGATAGGATACCCGAAGGTGACCCAAAAGAACGATGAACAATGGCGCGAAGAACACACACAGATCATAGTAACATGAGATAATTCGGCATGAAATAATAAATGTATAGGTCATCAACTCTTTACAAGCTTTATCATCTGCTATTCCTCCAAATTTGGATCTTCCTAGTAGTCCTATTCGGTAAGCCAGCGATCAACAAACAAATTGTTGCACATCGAATCAACAGAATTTCAAAATATATATAGCTGCGAGAACTCCTGGCAAGATATAGAGAATCAAAGGGAGAGAGGCCAGCAACTGTTTAATGCCATCTATGAACGTCATTCACAACGCGTAACGCAGCAAATGCATGCAGCATACCCAGATCTTGCACAGGCTGCTATCAACCATCTATACGGTCCAGTCTTGGCAGAAACGAGCATTATATCTGCAAAGGAGACCAGTCTGGTCATAGTGGCGAGTCTTATGGTTCAGGATGTCCCTGCTCAGCTCAAAGGGCATCGGTAAGTTAGATTGCTTCCAGAGACACAGGACTGAATGGTTAATTCACCTGTGTGCTCCTTTCTAGGTATGGTGCCTTGCATCATGGAAACACGGAAGAAGATCTAAAGCGAGTCGAGAATCTTGTTCGTATCCTGAGAGAAAGTCACGATGGATAAGACTTTTACAGGGATGTAAGATAAATTATTGTATTGCTTGCTTCTGATTCCTGATAAATAGAAGATCCATAAATTAAAAGCTTTGATTGTCGATGGTTTTGAAGGTGGACATATGGTGGTTTCTAGCAAATAAAGCTCATGTATGGTTTTCTAGACACTGCATGATGCTCACCAAATGCTAGTTTTAGTTGGTTTTGATGGAGTATACACAGTAACCATGAAGATTGCAGCCTAGCTTCTTGGAATGTCTTTTTAATGCAGCTAACGGCTAGACGGTTGTTGTTGCGCCTTTCAAGGAACTGTACTTGATTTATGAAAATACGTTATAATAAGATACTACTTCTTCCAACATCTATCCTGGAAAGGGAACTTTGTGCATACAACACCTGCACAGGTTCACATGGGTACCCAGTTCTTGGGCTTTTGATCTTCCCGCGCGGAGATGAGGATCAATCATTCAATGGTTGCGCCACCACGCATGACGAATGGCGTTGCCAGGTCTAGCTGAATATAGAACATAACATGTTGGCATAACCAGGAAGCTGACATCCATTTACATATATGCGCAGCTTTATATGCTAGATAGACAATATAGACACGCAAAATTGCGATAGAACAACAAGAAGTTAAGAACACGATACTACAGAATAGAGCGGGATATTTACACTGGTAAGCGGAAAGGAGGGGTTGGCACCGTATTAATGCTTGCAAGAGGACTGGTTCAGACCTTTAACGGTGATTGTTTGGTTGCTACTGATCTTGAAAGCGACCGAGTTGCTGTGCCGCATCGTTCGGCACTTGCAACCGAAAGCACGGCAAGTGAGATCCCGGCATCCTGCGACTGCAATACCTGCAAGCTCCTGACCATGATGAGCAAGTGCTTGCTGTACCTTGTGGTCCGTCAGTCCAGTCCACAGAGTCACATCGATGTACTTTAATTTCGGAAGCCCCGAGATAAGTTTGTTGAAGACCTCCTGATCCAGCACGGCAGCGTGCTGTTTGGCGTACAAGCGTCGGCGATAATAACGGGAGAGTGCAATATCTGTCACCACATTGTAGCGCTGAACTGACGTGATCAATTCTTCGAAATGGCGATCAGCTTGCCATGTACGATGATTGCAAGAGCGTCTGGCATCCAGATACACAAGGTTTGGGCAAAATTTGACAATGGATTCGAGATCTGGCACATTCAGGCGGGCAATGCTTAAATGGGTTAACGCGGTTCCACAAGCACGCACCAGTTCACGGACAGCTGTGACGCCGGAGCATTCACTCACATCGAGACAACGCAGAGGTGCCAACCTTGTCATACCGTCGCAAGAAATTCTTTTTAGACCCGCTACATACAGCGAATGCAAGCGCGGCAAGCTTTTCAAGTAAACTAGGCCCGTATCCGTCACGAATTCACAATATCGGATTGAAAGCGACTCGATTGTATGGCATTTCGCGAGCAACAACAGACTAATATCTGTAATCTGTTTGCATCCATCCAGAGTTAGATGTGTAATGTTCGGGCAGTGAGTCACAATCTGGCGCACGGAGCAATCGGTTGTATACTCGGGAGACAGGACCAGTTTGCGAATAGCACTGCCGTACTTTCCTAGATGGATCGGAAACGTATCCGATGCATACTTTTGCTGGCAGCCGATTCTGGCAGAGTCGCACGAGGCATTATTGGTGCTTGACAGCACAGTTGATGATGATGATGATGACCAGGATGAACTCGAGGATGAACAGGAGATAACCGAGTATGCATGTTGGTATCCGTCAAGTACATTTGTTCCTTTTTGGGAGGAATGAACGTTTTTGAACGGGGGAAGGCAGCAGACTGGACGGGTAAGGATCGGGGCTCTCCACAAGATAGGTGTCACGAGTACATGCCATCGATGGCATACCACAGTGCATCGTAGCAGATCCCTAGTTTTGGTCATTTCAAATATGGCTAATAATATCTCGTTTGGGAGTGCATCAATGTAGTTGATAGCTTGTCGTCTGGTATCTACTGCTTTTGAGAGAAGACGCTGTCGCTGTCGTCGTCGCAGTTCAGAGATGGAACTGTCCGGATTTACTTTTACCGGACGTTGAAGGCTAGAATGATAACCTCGTCGTGGTGGTGACTGTGAGGCAACATCGATACTCGCTTGAATCAAGGCTGACACGCGTATATAAACATGTAAAATGTCGAGCCACAACGCAAAGAGAACGTCAAGCAGTTGCTGGAGCATCTCTAGGTTTGGGGAAAGAAAAAGGGAAGGAAAAAATGTTGGTGTGGGAGGAAAAAAAAGGTTTGATCGTTCCACACACATACCCAAGATATGGCGCTCAATGAAAACCAGCCCCTTGGCCAGAAAAGACTGCCGCGTTTTCGATGCATGCATCAGTCCATAGTTTTACATGCTGAGCTAACCACTTAAATAAAAAGTGACTTCATCGCACCTTCGATTTACAGTACTGTGAGCATAGCAAACGCCCCAGTTCGAGTCTTGTCTCGTCAAATGTTACAAATGATAGGGAGATTGTCATCTACTGACTACATTGGGGAGATGCCATGCTAGCCTTGTTCATTTCGTCTTGTATTTGTTACACAGTCCTGCTGCATACGGACTTGTCTCGAATGCAACCTGTATAGCTGCCCAGAAATGATGCTGGGTACATCGTGCACACAAACAAATCCATGGTCAACCGCGTGTATACCTGTACCTCGCTGGAATTACGTATTCCTAGGAAAATACTCAAAGTGATACATAACCAGCATTAAAGATATTGGACCTATTCTTTCCATACACATTTATATCCACACATTTATATCCACGTCTACTATTTATGCTCTACGTACCTAAGCTCCTATATGCCCCATAACCCCATATCCGTGGTCATAAGGCAAGATCAACAAAAATAATAAGACATAACAATACATACTACTAGATATGCATACATATCCGCTCTAGTCAAGCCTTTGAAACATCTTAAATCATGCTGTACTGAGCGACAGGCAGTGCTACACTTTGCCACGTCGACCTCCCTAAGCGGGGAAAACCGAAACGTCTCTGATGAGTTTGTCAACGAAACTTGCAGGACATTTCATCAGTGCTCGGAATGAACAAGACTTGAAGTGTATTCAGCAGGAACAAGAGAACTGGTAAGGTTCCTTTCCGTCTTATAGTCATTGCGTCTGACAAGATCAAACAATCCAGCTTGCAGATTTACCAAAAAACGCACCGTAGTTTGGAAGCTTTCAACGACTTTAGTCGAGCGCGTTACAAGAACGTCAGCAAGCGCTTCGAAACCCATACTCAACTACTAAAGGAAATGAAGCAAGACCTTGACAAGATGTTTCATAAACTTCGGTAGGCCTTTTGCATACAGATAATGCAAATGCTTGAAGAATTGACATGTATAAAGCTTGATCAAGAGGCAATTGGCAGAAAAATACCCAGATGAATATAAGAGAGTAGAAAAAGCGTATCCACCTCCCATCGTAGAAGACGACTAGCAAAAAGTAAAGCATCTATGGCATTGAACGAAAAAGAAAGATGTTCCATTACCGTTTTGAGCGCTTGCAGGAAACCCAGAAAATGAAAGAGTGCATCGACCTCCGTTTGTCCCACTTTTATACTTGTGCTTTCTTCCTCAATTCATCACGCCAACATGTCGTCGATGAGAGGACTTACAGTGTACGTACAATATTTGACAAGGGAAAGAATCGCTTTGTGTATACTCAAACTTCCTTCAATAGCTTCATAGGTAAGATGAGACTCGGAATACAGATTATGTTCAGGGTCGAGATCGTCGCAGTAGCGAATGAGCTTTCGACTGACGCGTTGTTTCTTTCTGCCGGATCTTAGCCGACATTCGGAACTGTATGTAGTGATTGAAGCTGTTTACTACGTCTAAAAATGCTGACCTTGTATAGGTCGAGTGCGGGAACTCGAAGAGAAACGTATCAATAAGGAGATGGCCAATATCCGAGCAAAGTTTAAAGGTACTGTCAGTGTCAATGGGTTACTGCAGCACCTCAGATGTTTCTGACAGTCATGATTATAGAAAGCAACCTCAGTGGATATCAAAAGAAGAAATACGTTTGCAAACTATTATACATGTACATTCTCGGCTGGGAGATAGATTTCGGGCATCTCGAAGCTGTCAATTTAATTTCCAGTACAAAATACAGTGAAAAGCAAATTGTAAGAAAGAGAGGAGGAAAGGATGTGAAGTTGGCTTGATTCAAGTGGACTGATTTGACTTTTGCTTCAAGGGCTACCTTGCAGTGACACTACTCTTTCACGAGAATAGCGATCTCGTGCGACTCGTTGTGAACTCGATAAAGAAGGATTTGGATGACATGAACGAAATCAACAACTGCCTTGCATTGCATGCTATCGCCAACATTGGTGGTCGTGAAATGGCGGAGTCGCTTGCTGCAGACGTCCATCGATTATTAATCTCACCGCAAGTATTACGCTCATCTCTGCTTTGATAACTTGGGGAAAATATTAACAATATATCTCCATCAGAACGTCCAAGAGCTTTGTCAAAAAGAAAGCTGCATTGACGCTGTTGCGGTTGTTCCGCAAATATCCTGACGTTATCCCAGTTACGGATTGGGCTGATCGATTGGTTGGGTTGATGGATGAATATGACCTGGTACGTTTGCTGTTATCTTACTCCTTTTTCTATTCAAGTGTGTCTCACATGCTGAAATTAGGGCGTTGCTTTATCTGTTACGACTTTAATTCTCACATTGGCACAAAGCTATCCCATGGAGTTTGCAGGTTGCTACGAAAAAGCCGTCAACAGACTCAAGAGAGTAAGCATATATATAAATGATGGTGTTGGCGTTTCAAAACTCAACGATGTTATCGTAGATCTTGATTGATAGGGACTACAGCATGGATTATATATATTACAAAGTGCCAACTCCGTGGTTGCAGGTCAAATGTCTTCGTCTTTTACAGTACTATCCTCCCCCAGGTATGATCAGATTGCTTTTCGAAATGTCTAACAGGTGTTGACGTGGATCCTTCTAGATGATCCAAAATTGAGATCGGATATCAGCGAACTACTGCAAATTATCATGACAAATTCCCAAGATACGCCAAAGAATGTACAGCACAGCAACGCTCAGAACGCAGTGTTATTTGAGGCCATCAATCTTGCTATTCATTTGGACAGCAATTCTACCATTTGCGCCCAGGCGGCGCAATTACTTGGCCGCTTCATTTCTTCTAAAGAGACCAATCTACGATATCTCGGCTTAGAGACGATGGCGCACTTGGCAGCATGCGCAGATTCTTTGGATCCTATCAAACGCCACCAAGATACAATCATGATGTCGCTGCGAGACAAGGATATCAGTGTTCGTCGCCGTGGTTTGGACCTCTTATACTCAATGTGCGATATGTCCAACGCAAAAATAATCGTGTCCGAATTACTACGATATCTCCAAGTAGCCGACTATGCAATGCGTGAAGAAATGGTCCTCAAGATCGCCATCCTTGCGGAAAAGTTCGCCACAGCTTATTCATGGTATGTCGACATCATCCTCCAATTGATCTCCACTGCCGGTGACCAGGTTGGAGAGGAAGTATGGTTCCGCGTCGTGCAGATCGTAACAAACAACGAGGAACTTCAAGAATACGCAGCAAAGACAGTACTCAACTATTTGGGGTCGCCGCAATACAACGAGACGATGCTTAAAGTCGGTGGCTATATTCTCGGCGAGTTTGGACACTTGATAGCCAACTATCCTGGATGCAGCCCGATCGAACAATTCACAGCAGTTCACTCAAAATTCAATCTGTGCTCTTTGAGCACTCGAGCGTTGCTTTTGACTACGTACGTCAAGTTTATCAACTTATTCCCGGAAATCAAGGGCCAGATATTGGCGGTATTCAATCAGTATCGCTACGTGCTCGACTCTGAGCTACAACAACGTGCATGTGAATATATGGCACTGTCCACTATGCCAACAGACGACATGCTACAAACGGTTTGCGAGGAGATGCCGCCATTCCCTGAACGAGAATCCACTTTGCTGTTGAAGCTCAACCAAAAGATTGGAGATACAGAAGACAAGCGAGTCTGGTATATTGGTGGCAAAGAAGCCAACATTGAGCGACAAGAAGGACTTAAACGAATGGCATCAATGAGAGCCAACTCCAGTAGCAGCGACTCTTCGAGACCAGCAGCGGCAACAGCACCAGCACCACCAGTTGAAAGCCAAAACCGGTCGGCTACCTTGTCAGCAGAACCTGATCTTCTTGGACTAGAGGATTTGCAGATCACTCCAAAATCGATGCCATCCAATGTATCAGCCGCTACTGTTCCTCTTGCGCCCGGCTACGAGCTTGGATACAATCGACTGCAGTACTCTCCTGAAGGAGTATTATACCAGGACAATCAAGTCCAAGTGTCACTGAAGTCTGAATTTCACGGCTGTTTTGGCCGCTTGGCACTATACCTTACAAACAGAACCTCATACTCGTTGGAGAGATTACGACTTGTTGCCGAGTCTTTGCCGGACAAGCTCAGCATACAAATCATGGATGCGCCCGAAGAAAGTATAATGCCTGGTGCCCAGGTACAGCGACTTATACAAGTCGAATGCTTGGACAGCTTCTGGGAATCGCCTTCGCTGCTTATCATGTTTAATGACACCAAACTCCACCTTAAACTCCCTATTTTGCTAACCAAATTCCAAGAACCTATTCTCAACATGGATGGCCCGAGCTTCTTCAAGCGCTGGAACCAGATTGGCGGTCCTCCTCGCGAGAGTCAGATTATCTTCAGCAGTCATGTACCTATACAGCTGGATACAATTAGGAACATTTTGCAAGGCTTCAAGTTTGGATTGCTTTCTGGAGTTGACCCGAATCCAAATAACTTCGTCGGTGCAGGTGTTATTGACATGGGCAAAGGCGGAAAGGTTGGTGCATTGTTGCGGTTAGAACCAAATATGGAGCAGAAAGTAAGCATGTGAAAGCATTTCTGAAGGTTGTACCTCTCTAAATTATATTCCTTAGATGTTCCGTTTGACTGTTCGAACACCAAGTGAAAGCGTATCTGAACATCTGCGACAGTTGCTGGAGAAACCGCTGTCAGCAGGAATCTACTAAGCACTGGGACTTTAGGTATCTAGTTACTTACCCCCTCTCACACATCATATTCCATTTGCAAACATTCTGGCAAGCCTTTTTTCATTTTTTTTACAACTAGAAAAAGAATAAAGACAAAACGTAATGTAGTAGAGAAAAAGGCAAGTCTTCTTCTTTTTTATGACAAGCATGACATGAGAAAGTTGTAATGGAATTGAGTAACTAAAAGGTGCGAGGTATGATACATTTACATCTACATGCGCTCTAGTGGCTTCAAGCCCAACAAGCGCATGGCGTTGCCAAGGGTGGTTCGAGCAGCCCAATACATCCATAAGCGAGCGTCTGCGACGTCTGGTGCGGCACCGCGGACCCAGACCGTTTCGAATGCAGCAGATATGTGGTGTGCAAGGTTGAAAGCATAAGTGACAACGTTGCAAGGCTCGACGCCATTGATCAAGCTCAAGACAAGGTCGGGGAACTGGGATATCGTACGGACTACTTCGAGAGCTTCTGGTTCTGTCAGCAATTCCAAGTTGGCGTTCGGGTTAAGCTTCAGTCCACTCTTGCGTTCGACGGAGCAGAGACGAGCGTGAGCATACTGAATGTACGGTCCAGTATCACCCTCAAAGCTGAACATGCGGTTTCGATCAAACTCATAGTTCTTTATACGACGAGCAGAGTTATCTTGAATCTTGACACCGGAGATACCAATTTCATCGGCAACTTTCTCGGGATCTTCGATTTCTTGATATTTCTTTTCGTTCTTTCGCATGACTTCGTGCATGATATCCTTGGCTTCGTCCAGGATTTCTTCCAGAAAGACGACAGTGCCCTTACGAGTCGACATGCCCAAAACCATACCAAAGTTGACATGCTCACAACGGTTTGCCCATTCGAAGCCCATCAGTTCCAATGTCTTGAAAAGCTGTTTCAAGTGCAAGTCTTGCTGGGAAGCAACGACGTAAATCATCTTGTCAAACTTGTACTTTTCGTATCGCTCCATGGCTGCACCGATATCACGAGTGAGGTAAAGTGTAGTACCATCACGCTTTTCGACGACAGTCTTGCCGAGCTTGTACTTTGTCAAGTCAATCACTTTGGCACCATCAGAGTCTTCCAAAAGACCGCTTTCCTTGAGCTGAGCCATGGCTCGTTTCATGCCATCATTGACTTGGGATTCGCCAGAGTAGACGTCAAAGTTAATGTTGAGACGGGCATAGACTTCCTTGTATTTTTCAATAGACAGATCACGGAACTTGCGCCACAAAGCAAGTGCGTCCTCGTCACCATCCTCCATCTTTTTAAAGTATGCGCGAGCTTCGTCGTGAATGGTAGGTTCGGCTTCAGCGTCGCGGTTGATCTTGACATAGACATCGTACAAATGCTTGATAGCATCTTTCTTCAACGCCTGTTCGTCACCGTACTTTGCGTAGCCAACAGCAAGCAAACCTTTTCATCATTAAAATCAGCAATTTGTTTCAAACCTTTCGATAACGTATCGATGTCCTCCCAATACTCACCGTACTGCTTGCCCCAATCGCCGAGATAGTTCATAGTCGTTACATCCCAACCGTTTGCTCGATATACATTTGCAATGAAAGAACCAATAATAGTTGATCGCAAGTGACCAGCGTGGAATGGTTTAGCAATGTTGGGAGAAGAGTATTCAACGATGATCTTCTTGTTGTTGCCTAGCTTGTTTTTACCATAGTCTTCGCCGTACTTTCCAACAGTCTGAAGGGTTCGTTGCATGAGCATTTTGGGGTTGACGCGGAAGTTGAGGAAGGGGCCGATGGCAGTTGCTTCAGTGACATATTCGTTGGGAACAAAAGAGTCGGCCCATTGTTTAGCAAAGGCGACAGGGTTGCCCTTGACGCGGAGACGAGGAACAGCAACAGCCAAATCACCATGATCAAGCACGCGAGGCAATTCTACTGCTTCATAGATAGTGCGAGCTGCGACGCCAGAAAGCTCGGAAAGCTGTATGGCAATCAAGTTTTTGAAACAATCGAGAGGGTTGGTTTCAGGGCTGGTTCCTTCAATTTCGGGAATAGATGCGACAGGTGCAAGGTTAGTGCTGCCGGCACATTCTTCAGCGAGGAGGAGAGCGTCCTTGACAACTTGGAGACCGCTGGCGTAGTCAGCTTCTGGAGACTTTTTGTAGAGAGCACCCCACGCCAAGGCATCAACGAGTCCAGGGGTATCGCCCAAAAGATATTTCGTCGTTTTGTTCTTTACGAGTGCGTTCAGAGTCTCTACGTTGGCTGCCAAAATCAAATCCACAAGGCGTGCCTCGTGCTGGCCTTCAGGTCGTTGTTCGTTGAGCAACTTGGCGTGACGCAAAAGGTAGCGTGTTGCGGAAGCGGTGCTGGTAATGACGCGCTTGTCAATTTGGATACTGGTTTCTGTTGAGTCACGAGCAGCTGTGAGCTTAATGCCTTGTTTGAGCGAAGCGCTCGAAGCAATGACGGCGAGTACAACGTAAGGGATCGCCTTTGTAGGGAACTTTAACTCCATTTCGGGCGTTGCAAAAAGAAACAGCTCTCTCAAAAACCTCCACCTTTAGTTGACTCATACCAAGCCACACGTATTCACTCACTGCTGCACGGGAGATAGGGGGCTATACACAATGCAACTACTAAAAACCAATATATTTATATATGTCATACACGCAATTATTCTAAAGCATATTCAAAAATTTCGTTTCCTTCGTTTCCCTCTCTAATAAAATCAGTATTTCAATCCACCCAATGGTTCCCAAACTTGGTTCGACGCATGCACGATATTAGCAGCCACGCTGATAGCCGCAGGACCATGGCTCTCTTGTTCTCCCGCGACTACGTTCCTGAAACCGTCGGCCAGTCCAGCTGAGCCTTCCTTAAGATGCATATTGCTCATAGCTTCAGCGAGTGATATATCACTAGATGCTGATACTCGTGTTACTGCAGGTGCAGGCAAGGATGGATTTTGCTGTTGTTGCTGCTGTTCACTGGTAGAAAGTATAGGCGGTGGCAATGGCGCCGCTGCAAGAGACAAGTTCGTTGACCAAGGTTGTGCTGGCGTGGAGAATCCAGTCGCTGGGTTCATAGTATCCAACGCATGCATTGGATACGTTGACCCGATGATAGGTGTGGTTTCGTTGCCTTGAAAAAGGTTAGCATACTCGATGGGCACGCGTAAAGCATCCCTGATCGTAGCTTACTTTGTACACTTGACTCCAAGGAACGCGATGCAGCGGCGAATCCAGTAAAGTTCAAATATCGAGCATGCTGAGGATACATCAAGGCATGAAAAGGGTAATAGTTCTCTTGAAAGGGTTGCTTTGGCAGATAGCTCCTAGAAGGATTACCGAAATCGAGATTGTTGTCTTCATCCGTAAGTGGTGTTACAGGCTGTTGTTGCTGTTGGCGGAATTGATGATGATAAGTAGGGGCAGATTCTGGTGAAGCAAAATAAACAAAAGGTGTAAGCAATGGTGAACTTTGGGCGTGATAAGGCGATGGAGATGGAGGAGGATATGGCTGCGTCAAATGTTCAAGAGGCGGCTTCACAGGTGGTGGTGGTGTTGAATGGTGATGGGGAGTAACGGAGGGGTATTTTTGATGGCTTCCGGTAGCTGCAGATGCAAACTTGTCAAAGTGCACACGAAGGCGACGGCCATGGAATTCATATCCATTGTACATTGCTAAGTAGCATATTAGGCACAAAACAAATATCACCTTGTACGCATATATACCAATGGCTCTTTTCGCATCCTCGTGATTTGCATAAAGCACAGTGCCAAAGCCTCGACTGCGACCATCGGTACCTTGCATAACATCTGCTCTCAGGATATTGCCCGCGTTCCTGAACAAATCTTTCACATCTTGCCACTGGCAATGAAACGGTAACTTATAGGCATGTGCAAATATAAGTAATATATAGAAATTACAGTTCAGTCCATTAAACTCACGTTGCCGACAAACAGTTGGCGTCCACTTGCGGCCTGCGAGAGACAAGGATATGAATTAAGTGCCTGATATCATAATGGAAATTTGTTGGTCGGATCAATCACCTCTGTATCACGATGACTAGGACCTCCTCGAGTGTTTGATGATGGAGCTGCACGCATCAACCCAAGCTGGGAAGACGGCTCAATAAATGCCTTGTCTTCTCGGACTTCCAATGCTCTGCCCTGCCACTTGTAATTGTGCAACATGTCTCATATTGAGGGGATGAATGAGTTTGATTGCCAGCGCACAGGTGGTCAGAGATTAGAAAAAAGATTGCATACCAATTGCACGTTGTGCTTCCTCGACCGTATTGAACAAAACAGTACCATGTCCTTTGGAACGATTGTCATAGCTCAATGCCACATCTGCCCGGACCACATGGCCCGCTTTGCGGAATAAATCCTTCAAATCTTGCCACCGAACTCTAAAGGGGAGCTACGTATCGCAACGATATATGAGACCATTTCGTAGCAAAGCTCAAAGCAAAAACAACACTTGCGTTGCCCACAAAGAGTTGCCGAACCCGAGTCACCCTCCGTGGCTGTTTATCTCCCGTTTCACGCCCAAGAAGCTGCTCGGGGCTGTGTCTGCTTTCACTACCGACTGTCGAGGCGTTATCTTCGGCACCTCCGGCGTTTCGTACCAAAGCGTCGGGTGAGCCGACAACTTTGCAAGGTTGAAATAAAGTACTTTGTGACAACGGCACCGTCAGCTCGGTCTCCGTGCTCGTAGTCTTACTTGTCATGGTAATGTTGGGGAACCAAGATCTCTCGCCTTTTGAGGTAAATGAGCGTCTCGAGCTCCCGGGCCACAAAAGATATAAAGAGCTTCTAGGCTTTTGTTGAAAAAGAAGCTCTTGCTGTCAAACGGATATAAGAAATACTTTTTGACTACAGCAACTGTGTCGCTTTGAACCGAGAAAGTCAAAAAAAGAAACTGTCAGGCGAGAGAACAAAGGAAGAAGCAGCCTCACCATTGAGAAAGTCCGGCAGAAACCATAATAAATGCCCTTCTTTTTTTAGCGATTTCGCTGACGCTTTCTCTTGTTGGGATTTTCATTTGTACTATCACTAATGTCCACGTCCATTCCGTCTTCTTCCTCATCTGGCGACGTCCGTTTGTTTTGGCTAGTGTCATTAGTCGCTATGCGGGACTGTCAAAAAGGATACCATTTTAGTGCTGATATCAATTAATTGCTCGCCCTTCTTCATGTACATACCTTCTCATTTTCTGTATCATCTTCCATATGTTCCGCATCCTGAATCAAGTCCAGCTTGATCTTAAAGTCGCGTGCAGTGCTTCGCTTCATATATTGCATTAGGTCCACTTTGCTTTTGCGAGTTAACTGGATAAGATGGCGTTCAAATTGCTCCACGAGGAAGATGAGATTGGGTATAGTCTTGGACTCGCGAAGAATTTTTGCCTATCATGAAATTTAGAAGATAGATATAAATGGTTGCAATCGTCGTTGAAGTACTTGCTTTTTCCTTTGAGGTTGCTCCTGCTTTCTTGCCTTTTCCTTTCTTGAGTCCAGCTTCCAAGTAATCCATATGTTGCTGTCCGTATATTGTCAGAAACTTGTACATTTTGTCCGTGATATTTGTGCCAGCAATCTGCACCACCAACACGAATTCCGAAGTCATTTGCTGCGGGCGAGTCATGGTCTGTTAAAGATATTTAGCGATACAATGCTAGTTTCCAATCAATTTATCACAAACTTACGTATTTGACAAGAGTTAGAAGCAGCTTGTAAGTCTTCGATAATACTCTTATTAGAGCTTCAGCGTGAGGACCAAGCAGTACTGCTTTTGTAAACTCGCTCAGGACGTTTAAACATGACTGGACGCGTTTGCAAACGAGTTTTTCAAACTCTGTGACAGAATCGTCTTCGTCACCCGTAACGTCAGATGCTAGGAAATTAATTAGTTAGTAAGAAATAGACCGTTTTCTGCCATTCTTGTACTTACCATATTGCTTGAGTCTGCCTATAGCCCAATTTAAATCATCAAGCCAATGATCCAATGAGGAGAGCAGTAGCAAGGTAACAGGTCCACAAGTCTTTTCGTTCATCATCTGGTATTGTACAGAAAGTTCTTCGTCTTGATCTTCCTGACTATCGGCTGGCACCTCGATGTCTCCGTGTAATGCATGCAAATCTTGCGCCAGATAGGTCACTGTCAAGAAATCGTCGGCCTGCGTACACATTTTGATGAATAATGTGATAAGCTCCTTCACCAATCCAATCTCTTCTAGTGGCCTCTCTTTCACAAAGTTTTCGAGCCACTGCCTTATTTCTTCAATTGACTCCGTAAAGTCTTCTGCATCGCGAGTCAAATTAGAAGCTAGCAATGCAAGGACTTGAATAACAGATGCGGCTTCCTTGTATAGCGGAGGAGGATCGTTGATATATCTCAACAAGGTTTTCTTTTGAAATATTAGCATACGTTGATATTGGCATCTGTAAAGATTACCTTGAAGAATTCGAATGCACTGAGAAGTGCGCAATTGTGGCTCAGTTTATGCGCATTGTTATCCTTGGGGAAAACGGTCACCAGAAATCCATCCAGTTTTTCGGGCCATACCTTGGCCACCGTGTCAAGTATTGTCCTCATGCTATCGATAATAGCGCCTAACAGCGACGTCCCCTACATCGGATTCATCAGCTGTCAGTTCCAGCATTATCTGAGATAATACATCGGGCATATCTACCTTTTTGGGTTGATGATTAACGAAGCTGCTGTCTGAGCCTTCCCTCAGCAGGATCTGCTTGTAGACCTTGCATAGCTTTACACATTGATTGAATATTGCCTCATTCTCGGACGGGTGTCTTTTACGGGATATCGCCTATGTAGACATTAGCTAGCGTTCTACCCATTAAGTAGTCAAGGAAAACCAACATTCTCCAGACATTGCTGGGTAGCGTTAACAACATATTGAATGAAATTGAGGTCTGCGCGGACAGCTCGCACAGGTGTCTGTCTGTCGCCTTCTACAAACATCTTTTCGATAATCGCGGCTGTAAAATCTAGCGAAAGCATCGTCGGGTAGTCTACAGCAAGTTTGCGTCCTAAATGTATGTGTCAGATTGTGTAAAATATGTAAGCGTTGGAGAAGTGCAAAGATACCTCTCTCATCAGTTGAAACCTCTTTCAGTACTTCTAGCAATGCACATCGTTTCTTGAATAGTTTGGCGATTGTTTCAAACGACTCGTATTCTGATCCTCGGCAATAAAATTCATGTTCTATTGCCACCTAAACTCAATGATATTACAACGCTGTGTACTTGCATCATATCAAGTAACTTACCTCGTAGCAACCAAGAAGGACAGATGCATACAAGTTATTCTTTACACCAGCATATGTTGCTTTATCGTAACTGGCAGTCTTGTCTAACTCATAATCCTCAAGATCAGCTTTTGAAAGTCGAAAAATCAGCGACGAAGCAGCTTCTTGACAGCTGGTCAAGGCCTTTGCTATCACTGGGTTTTGGTCGATTTTTCCTAGCCGCCGAACAACCTTGAACAAGTTTGAAAGCAAGACATGAGCCGGCTCTACCAGAATAGGGCATCTTGCAGTGTTTGCATTCTCGACGCAGGCTTCCAGACGAAGCGCTACGGGTATACTGGTATCTGTTTCATACACTGCATTGAACTGAGATCCAAAACTGCTTAGCATATCCAGCTTTTTCAACCAGCTTAGTAAGTATCATACCTGGTTGAATAGGATCTCGAATATGTCGGCTATAAGCACGTCGCAGCATGAAACATCTTGTAGACCTTCGTAGGCTAAAGTTCTTATTTCGCCTTGTTGAGTCAAGCATCTCCGCAGAAGACCTATCTCGAATTAATAGGATATCCGTGGGCAAAACTTTACTCGTTTTAACATTACCAAGTATCTCAAAAGCGACGCCAGCGTTTCGAATCGTAGAGGAGCTGGATTTAGCCTGGCCTTCACTCGATGATTGGTTTCGTAGAAGATCCAAGAAGCCATTTACGGCAACTTTGCGACCATCTACGTCTCTAAAGAGTTTCGTTAGTTTTAGTCCTTTTCAAACACTGCTTCTACTTACTTGGCAAACATGCACTTTCTAAGCACTAGAATAAGACCATCCCTAAAGCTATCTTCAATGTTGCCCAATGGTTGAACAGTTCGCAACAAGGAATCCGCCGTCGGATAAGGCAAGTATGAAAGGTAATTGAGTGTGTCCCTAATCTACTTTTTGTTATTTAATATCAGTATATCAGATTGCTGTCGACATTACATTGGAGAGGTAGGGCTCTATTGCGCGCGGTTGGTCAGAAACCAAGGTTTCAAGCAAGCTGATGAACTCGGGAGCACTTTCTGAACGAGATATTATTCGCGAGGTAATTTGATCCAGGATTTCCGAACGTAAACTATTGTGTCTCTTAAAAATGATATCAATAAGCTGATCACAGAAAAGGTTGCAACGGTAGGCGCTCACCTGGAAGAGTCGTAGTAAGATTTTGATGCCTAGGACTATCACGCCGTCTGTCGGGAGCGATTTTTGCTGAGTAGTTTTCGATGCTGTCGCGCGTTGAAGAAGCAAGTATTGAAACATTTTTCTTATTGATGTTTACCTTTAGATTTTAACCAGCTAGTCTGATTGACAGTTGATTCAATCAATAAGACAGCTAACTGTGCCAGAGGTTGAGTCAGCTGATCCCATCCAGCAGCCGACTTTTCAGCTATGCTTAGGCAAGTCTCCTCGATGTATGCCGCATCCACCTTTGCATACTCTAAGCTGATGTTAGCTTAGTTGCAGCGCAGGATCACATTTAGAGATAGTACCAGGCATCCAGGTGAACTGCTTCAGCTTCTCATTGTCGCGGAATATAGTAGTGATAGTACTTTTCAGTATGTCAAATATCTGCATGTAGACAGAATTAGAAATAATTAAAAATAGGAAAGCTGAATCCGATAGCAGGAATACCATATCCTCAAGGCGGTGGATCCTCGCTGCTGACAACAAGGTGGCTATTGGAAATGTCTGCAGAGCATGAGCTTTCCCTTGCCGCATCATCTTTAGCAACTCATTTCCAAGCTCCTGTGTGGATAAAGTAAGCGGTGTTGACGATAAGTCCTTCCTGACTGCAGCAAGTACCTGATCCTGCTTGATAGCAAATGTAATGTGAAGCATCACTGTTCCTTCCATTCGCACATAACTACAAAAGGATTAGCACCATTTCACAGTGCCAGATGAATTTGCATACCTGGTATTCAAATCATCATTTTTACTTCGTTTGCTTTCTGCCTTGTTAAAATGTTCACATATCCCAAGTAGGATGGTGCGTTTTTGACCCTACAACGTATGATCAGCAACATAATGATATCCAAGACGTCTTCGTCTATCCAGAAATCCAACCTTTCGAGAAAGGAGAAGAAGCTGGTATATGTAAGGTGGTAGTTCATCGATATCCAAGGTCTCAAGTTCGCTAGAGACATTTCTTAGCATCACCTGTTTATACGTAGAGTGGGTCGAATTACCTTATCAGTTTTCGAGTTATCTGTTCCAATTGCTGCCCAGCGAGTTCCATATCATTGATTCCCGCCGCAATTCCCAGTGCCGATTGCGGACTCCATTGCGAGATCTTTATCTTTTGAAAGATAGCACCCGTATATTCTGTCTTTTGGGCTGCCACAAGCAAATTCCATATCTTTGACAGAATCTCGAATACCCTCGACTGCAATTCCTTCCCGTCTTCTAGGCAACCAAGAATCTGATTTGCAACGTCTGATAAGTACTCTTTCGATAAGCTTTCCAGCTAAACACGAGATTTTTAGTAATTTTCAATTACTGATATCAATAATTCGTCTACCTCTGGTAACAAGTAAGTAACGACGCTCGATGCAAGTTTACTGTTTGACGCATCTCCATGACCTTCACAAAGCCTTACTCTAACATTAGCATATTGAAATATAAAATAAAAAAAGAATCCAAGTACCATTTAACAACCTCCTTAATGACTGTTGCGCGTTTTTGCATGCATATCTCGTCCCTTGAAGGAGGGAGACCTTTGCAAATATTTGAGTCTTTGGAATTTAGCACTAAACACTATGGCATATCACACACCTAAAAGCAGTCCTCGAAGGACGAGCAGTGGGTCGACGTCTTCGGCTGTGCGATTTCTACTTAGACAAGAATCGACAGCTTTTACGATCTGTAGGATCTGTCAGGACGGTTTTCTCAAACGAATTCGTTTTCCATATACCTCTTCTTCAGAGCGCTCTGCGACATATTTCAGTAGAGGTTGGCGATCAGGCTGCTTGCTAAGTTTCAAGATCGTGGTCTCCATGTTCGTTGCAGGAAACCGACGCGTGTCCTGAAAAGTGCGACGCGCTTCTGGGCGACACCTCTCCGCCAGAACGCTCGACCCATACCATCCCAAGCTCGGGACACCCCATTCTTATTATAGTAAGTGATTAAAATAGTATCAGTAACTCGATCATTGGCGACGGCTTTATTTCAGCACTCTTACAGAAACACTGTTTCCAAACACTGTGCTGGAAGAGTGCCACTGACAGAAACTCTGCTGTCGATACAACCATTGCCGCCTGCTGCACAACATGTACACGTCCTTTGTGGCACATGCCCCTCCCAACTTCCAAAGCATGCAGAGCTCTCCACCGCTTCGTTTATTTTCCTGATCTTGACGAGTGCTGCTGATCATTCGCCGCGACCAAGATCGCGTTGCAGCTTTTGAATCAAGAAGCAGTTTTCATGCACCATAAAAGAATGGACCACATATAGCTCTGCTAATAACGTTATCTTTAAAGTGTCCTGCTACACTGACTGCGCTGTAATAGAGCCATCGTCAACAATCGAGTTACTCATATAATGATTTACTTATATAACCTACCCTTTTACGTGAAGAAATGGCGATACAAACTGTTCCGAAGTACTCATTAGACACAAGACCGGAATAATACTGTATTGATACCTAGATATCGTACCCACTGCGTTAGACATAAAAGTATCTCCCTCTATGCTAGCATTGAACCAGAAGCAGTGATTCAGTCTAAAGATATACGTAACTGACAAAATCCGTATTTATATTGAGCCTCTAAAGAAAGTACGACAAAACAGATATGAAGATGAGTTTTTATTGTTATTCGCATTGTACATCGTGCGAATTATCATCCTCGTCTTCTTCTTCGTCCTCACTAACTATACCAAAATCGTTTTCGCTACGGACATCCTCGTCATATTCTGGAGCTTTCTTTTCAATGGTAAAGATTGCTGTATGCGCGGATGCAATCTATTCCAAAAATTAATTTAGGTATGAATCTTGATGCATACAAAATGTCAACCAACCTCTGATATGCATCCACAAAATGCATCAAATTCTTCTTGCGTTCTGCAGTAATATCCCAACAGCATTGACGGGTCAAGCTGCGATATATGTATTTTCCGCGGGATAGCACAGTGATATGTCTCAAGATCCTGGTCGTTGTAGTCGTAAATGTGTTTTGTCTCTAATGCAGGCCTCGAAAAGTGAGGATCCAGGTATATTAATTCATCTCCTTGCATCCCGATAAAGTACAGAGACGAATTGGGACGACCGCTAAATATAAAAATGAAGGTTTAGACGATATTGGTTTGGTTACTGCATAGATTTAGACTCACTTACCCTGCGATGCCAACAAACCAAGGGAGTTTGAAGCATTCTTTTAATGCTGGATAATATGTAGGATGTAAACTGTCGATACCTAGGCGTATCGCAACCAGTATGAGAACAGATCGAAACTCTCCCACTTCTGGTTCTGTTGATCGTCTTGGAGTGGATTTTTTATAAATCTCTTCTAGTTCCTTATCCTCGACGCGCTTCGCAGTCTTATGCCAGTATCCAAATTCGCCACGCGGACGTCGTCCTGTAGCCGCGTCATGGACATCTTCGCGATAAACCACACCGTCGGTAGCGATGTAAACAGCCATATTTGCTGCAGGAAAATCAGAGACAAGAGCACTATAAAATGTCAAGTGTTAATTCGATCACATCCAGACGTGGCTTTCTCTCTTTGAACAAATGTAACGCATACAGTATAACTTGGCTGATAGTACTTGGGCCGAACCACTCTCCTATATTCTTCCCGAGCTGCTTGCCTAGCAACGCAATCCTATGTATAGAGAACGGTGCTCGAGGTGAAAGTTCATCCAAGAACCATTGGATAATCTGCCTATATTCTTTGGAGGTCCCGTGTTTTCGCCTCCAATCTGAAAACGCTCGCTTTGTAAACATTCGGATAGAAAGGTTGCAGTAAAGCATATTATAATATTACCTCGACCCAGAAAATGAATAAGAAGCGCGTTGGCAAGTAAGCTTTGTCCACTTCGTAGCATGCAACCCCATCCGATATCTGTCGTATACGAAGATGGCCGAATAGGCGGATAATTATGTCTGTATGTCATCCAAAGTCGAGAAGTAAAATCTTCATAGAAATCTGGAGGCCACAGCATTGACATTGAAAAAGAAGGAGGTGCTTCCTTCTTGCTCGTATCAACCTCTTCTTCTTCCTGCCGTCCCTTTTGATCAAACACATTATCTGACTGGGCTGCAAGCATGTCTTGCTGCATTTTCGATACGTCTAGCATTTCGTAACTCCTGCCCAGTAACCAAAGCGTCCCGTCTGACTGGCTGTTACAGGCGTCAGGATGCTGCCAAAGGTTTGACACCCAATGACCAAACTTGTGTGGGATCTCTGCTGCAAGGTAAGATGAATTTGTCAACAGCTTCTCTTTAAGAGGGGCCGAACTGATATGATTGCTGTTTTGAGGCTGCGGCAAACGATCAATGGCGGCGGATCTCTTTGCGCAGGCATTGCAGTCAATCGAACTACTGCTGCCGAGTTCTTGCATTGCTACAATGGCCCTTTCCAGCAACCTCTAATACTGCTAGTGGGATTTCGAAGAACCAAAGGCAAAACTGGTTCAAGAGGAAAAAAAGCAAAAGGGAGAAGAGAACGACTGTATTTGGGTAATCACGAGTTACATGACGGAGTTCACGATGAAGTTGCTGCATGAAAAGCGTTTCACTGTGCCGGCGCAGCATTGTTGCTAAGTTCCTGCGCCAGTGCCGGCTCCGGCTCTTGTTCCTGATCCAATCCCTGATCTTGTAGGTTTTGCTCTTCCTCCTCTTGTCCTAGTTCTTCCTCCTGTTCCTGACCACCTTCTTGATCAGGCTCTGCGTCTGTACGTAGACCTTCTCCAATAGATACATCCGGCATAAGGTCCTGGCCGACGCCCATATCGTCTCTACCGGGCATCTTGTCCTTCATTTCCTTGATCGCTTCATACTTGTTTCGGATCCACTCCTTCAGTCCTATAGCCATATCAGGTTCGCCAGTGCCATGCTCCAAGGAGCCCAGGAAATCATCACCGGACCACGGGCGTATCATTCCGCCTGTCATGCGTTCAAGCGATCTATCCCATACAATATCTCGCTCAATCATATAAGCAATAGCATCAACACGCTTCATCATGGTATCTGGATTCCATCCTTCATTCATGACGCGGAGTGTGTCTTGATAAAGCTTGACGAAGTATGGAATCTCCTTGAGTTTCTCCCATAGATACGAGTGAATCTTTCGATCAGCTGTAAACTCTGTCCAGTCGCCCGTCATGAGCTGCCGCTGATCTTCCTCCAAGCCGTTTCCAAATGTATAGTCGAAATCCATGGGGATCATTATGAGCTGGCCTGTGTAAGGGTGACGATAAAGTGCAAAATTGTTTCCAGAGTACTGGACACCATCCCAGTTGCCACCGATCCATTCGACGGCTAACTGTCGGATGTAACGAACGATATCCATCTTGCTTTGCCATGTTGATAAGAGCTCCTTGGGATCTGTTACAGAGCTGGCATCAAATTTCTTGATGAATCTTGCAAAATCGATGAACGTGTCCATGGCCGAGGGCTGTGCCCCAGCTGCTTCCAGTTTCACATCATACACATCGTCGTCATAGGAATCGTCGTCCTCGCCAAGGTATGCAAAGTTAGCAGCGTAGGTACCCTTGCCAGCATCGCCTTGGATAATTGGGCCCAACTCTACATTTGCATCTCCTCCATGGATAGTTTCTCTTATAAAGCTTTAGAATGGGCGAATCTTAGTTTTTGCTGCATTTTCCTTTCAAATCATTTCGTCATTCTTATCCTTTATACCTCTCAGATCCACTGTCGTCTACTAGCAGAAAGAGTCCAACAGGAGTCTGATTAATATATAACCTACAATGACCCGGATTTTCCAAGTCAGTTAGATCGTCGCTAAAGAGAAGTATCCGTGCGTGCGCGCACCGGTTCGATGGCAACTCACCGTACATAAGCGCCTCGGGCAGCAAGAACGCCAGAGGATTGCAGCATATCATTGTACAGTTTCTCTCGCATCATTGTTGGGTCTGTCGACTCGGGCCGAAGCTTCATCTCCCAGCGTCTGTATAAACCATTCGGAGCACTTGCCTCTGGAATCTTGATCTTATAAGGCACCTTAGCCCAATTGCGACTGGAATGACCGCCGACCTTGAGTTCAACATTGTCAAATTGCTGGATATCGTTGTAGCTTTGCAACGAAGCAATAATATCAATGCATGTTCCTTTCCTGTTTTCTCGGAGAAGTATAATATACCTGATATATGTGAGTCTGCCTTCAACTCGAGCAGCCTTCTTCTCCATCTTATTCAAATGCATTGCTTTAACCTGCGCGTCGTCCGCCTCCAAGTGGATGGTCGCTATTGTACCTTCTTCGAACAAGCGGCACTCTGCAGGATCTACAATTGAAGCGCGGTGGTCCTTTGGTAGAGGCTCGGAGTGACCAGTAGAGGTGTTAAAGTCATACAGCTGGGGTATAGTGGGTAATGTCAGCTTGTTCCATGGTCGACCGTAAGTTTCATAAAATGATTGACCAGAGTGTTCGATGGCTGGCCGCTCAAATGGCTCAAAATGGACTATATTGTTGTTATTATCAAGAATGACGTATCTGTAAGGATCAGAAGATGGGCCTGTGCCAGTATACAGCATTGGTACTGTTTCGCTGGCTTGAAGTGCAAAGACATCCTTGCCCATAGCAACGCCAACGACATTGTTAATACTTGGCGGATTAGCAATAACAGAGTATGTGACTGGGTGGACACCTTTGCTGTCACACCACACGCCTGCTACAAGAAATAGTGTTAAAGTGTGGTTGAAGATTATTGCAACCGGTAGCTTATTTACTGGTCACTAGCAGCAGCCAGAATAGAAGGAATTTAACCATGAATAAAAAGAGAAAAAAAGTTCTTTGACTTCCAGTGATAAAAGATTCTTTATAGGTATTCGGTAATTTTTCTCACTATAGAATCTTGTAGTAGTTGCTTTTGAAATAGACGTTGCTTACGGAACAGCATGCACTTGACATTGGATTTGGGTTAGCGCACCGCTGTAAAGCTCCAATGCTGTCAGCTTTCTGCCATACACGCATCCGGTATCTACTCCAGACGTGTATCGCTTCAGTTGTAGGCCTTTGGATGCTTCATGCCCGTAATAGACATGTTCTTCCTGCTTCTTTCGATTCCATACGTCTGTCCATGGCTTGGCGGTTTTGGCCTTGAGAGGCATTCCATTGGTATCCATTGTTCGCATATTCATGACTAAATATGGGTCCTGGTTATCAAGTGTCTGCGCTGGGTCTAAACCAGCATGCACAAACAAGCTATGAATCGAGGGTATCGACAATATAAGGGGGCAATTGACAAGATAATCGTAATCTTCCCGAGTCAAGTTCCTGTTAAACAAGAGATTCAAAAACAATGAATTCAGCTGTATGAACATATCTCTTTTTACCTCGCAATGGATCCGTGATAGTCGTTCCACTGCAAAGGGTCCGGCACAGGACCTTCGGGAAGCACTGTGACACCGTCCGTGACCTCTGGCTCTCCTCGATTCAAGTAATATGTTTTGAAGCGTATCACCTTGTCTTCATGGTTACCGCGTACACACAGTGCCCCGAGTTCTTTTGCTCGTCGAACCACACCCAAGCTGTCAGGTCCTTTGGCGACCATATCTCCCATCAAAATCAACTTGTCAGTTGTGGCATTGTAATTGATGTTCGACAGGAGCGCGTTGAACTCTTGAAGACATCCATGCACGTCGCCGACGACAAAAATTCGTTGACTTTTATCGAGAGTGCTCTCGTCAAGTGTCCGTATACGAGTCAGATTGGCATATTCGGATAATGTATGCTTTGCGGTATGCGAGGTTCCACTTGGTTTTTTTGCCACAACCACACCCACAGCTGTCACTACTATGGCAACGATAATCAACGCTACGGCAATCGCAACAAGCCGCCAGAACCATCTTCGTCGATTAAAAAGGACTTTGCCGAATTTCTCTGCAGGTGCTAATATTGCGTTTACTTTGCTGGGATCTATCAATGTGTTTGACACGTGCTTGCCGGTGTCATTTTCCCCCGCAAAATGAAGGTTGCCCATAAATTTAAACTAAGAAACAAAAGGGAGGAAAAGGGGACAGGATGCAGTGTGTATTAGCATGAATATACGATGACATAGCATGGATTTGCAAATAAGGGGAATAAACCTCTTTTCGTTCTCTCTACGTGGGCAAAATTTGAATTTACTGTTTTACATTTCCTTTCCCAAGTAGGTGCCGCACATCCACATTTTCATATCGAAACGAAACTATCAGCTGCAAATTTCTTTCGGCACTACACATTTGTTATTGATATATTTAAGAGTAGCTCTGCAAAATTTAATGATTGCATAGAATGTTGTGTATGTGATCAAGAACAGTACAGTTGTTACTCTCGAGAAAGACTGAATGCATCTAAACAAGTTGTAATCACAGCAACGACGATTTCCATAGCGATAAGCCAGATAACGATCCATTCCAAATGTTCACCTGGATGGAAAAGCTTAAGGTTCTGTTAACTTTCAACCTAGTGTAACAAAAAACTTACCATGAGAGCTATTCAGATGGTCTTTCAGCATCTCCAAAAGGTCGCTAATAACTTCCACCCTTTGATTTAGAAGCTCAACGCGCTGTGAAATTTCTAGGTATCCACGGATAGCACTGTATAAAGGTTCTAAAGCAGGTTCTGACCAAAAGATTTCTGGAGTGTCTAGAATATTTGACACGAGATTGACATTGATCCGCATTATAAAGAGCTGCCCAATCTTTTTTGTAATGGCAGTGCTAATTGCAAACGTAAGAAAGAGGAAAGAACGCTTGAATCATTTGATTTGTCAAGCTTACCGGGACATGCGTATATTGCCGCTCTCTGCCATGACTTGCGGAATGTATTTGGTCTCGTTAATGGTATCGTCAATAAGTCGCTCAAACAATGTCATTTTTACGCTCTGAGCGATGGCATGCGCAATAGTAAGTTTTACAAGGTAATTGGAAGGATGGCGGAGAGTTATAATGTCGTTATATATTCTGTAAAATGTAATGTGAGTAGTTCGTTGCAACCCTCTTTGCATCCAAAAATCCCATTACCGAGGTTGACAGTTTTCATTGTAGTAATAATGGAACTCTTCTACTTCCACGTCGTCCGGCTCTAGCTTTGCTTCTTCGAAAGCAGCTAATTCTTTCAATATCCGTTGTTCTTCAGTAAGTGTCATGCCCCAAAAGACAACGACACCGTAATCAAACAAAAACATCTCTGGCAAGGACGTCATTTCCCGTTTCCGCTCTCGATCGTGATGGTTCTGCGGTGGCGATAATGGGAATTTCAACGAATAAGGTGTGTAAATACTAAAAACATATACTGTGAACGGCTTTCATACAGTCAAGGTAAGCAGCTGTGCTTACCATTCATCAAAACGTTTCGGTGCTGCGCCATTCGACATCTTTCTTGACTGCAAAAACTTTATTAAGTCTTCCATCCGGTAAGCACTACGAGGAATATTTCGCTTAGCACTTTCTCCATAGGCGAAGTATGGTCTCTGTCCCTTACGAAGCTGTACAATATGCTGTTACGCGAGACAATTCATCCTTGTTCATCTTATTCAGCCTTTCCGCTTCAACTCTGGCAGTGCCGTGAGGTATTTGTGACAGTTGTGTATACACATCGGCATCTAGATCCTCTGCAGCAAAAGCTCGATCTCCATCTTCAGGAAATAATTTTAGCTTTTGAGAGATTTTCGTCGTGCGATTCGGCTGTTTGGGCTTCGTTCTCGGATTCCCAAGGTGTGGAGACTGGAAGGTGTTGTAGGCGACATTGCTTGACTGTGGACCGCCGCGCACTGCCAATGGGCTAGATGTACTAGTTGCTGCTGCCAGCGGTGTGGACCGGCTAGGTTTGCCAGGTGCAAGCAGAGGAGTCCTCGAGCTTTCGTCGTCGGGAAGTGTAGGGTATTGGCGACGAGAAACGTTCTTTGACATTGGCAGCAAGGAAGTTCTGACAGCAAGGGTTGGGTTTGCTTGTGCATTTTCGATCCAAGGATACTTATTCCGACGTTTCAAACAAATGCATTAAGAGCATCATAAGAACTTTAGCAAACAAAATTCTTTAATCTCTCCAAGCTACGTAAACCTCGTCAGTACGGAAGCGTTGTGTACATGTACTTTTTTCTAGAGGCGTCGAAAAGCCAGTCAAATATGAGAGTAAACCAGCATGAGCAATCATAATTCCATTATCAATACAAAACCTACGACAGCTTGTTAAGTCCTTCATGTTTGCATGCATAATTATCAAAGCATTGTAACATACCGTTCATCCATTGCACAGACTTTTCCACCACGTTGTTCTGCCATAATACCCATCATTTCTTGTAACCGAAGATTACCTAAATGAGATGTATTTGCAAACAGTAATTCGCTCATATACTTTGGATATCACTTACATCCAACTCCACCCACAATTAATACTTCTGTCGACTCAATGTGAGCCATTGCTCTCTCAGTAATTTCTACCAACATTGCAAACAAGGTCTCTTGCAAGGAGAAACATAAATCCTCGGGAGTCACTTCGCCTTTTGGCAAGCGCTCCTTTGCGATCAGCTCAATGTGCGACAAAATGCCTGAAAATGATACATCCATGCCCTTTACAGAGTATGGTAGCGGTATAAACTTTTTGCCTCTAGAAACTTTGTAAGTAAAAGAGGGCTGAAATATTTTAGGCATACTTCCTCCGTACCTCTTGGCATATTGTTCTATGTTGTAGCCGGGACTGGGATCATTTGACAAGTTTAGTATACGTGCGAATCGATCTAGGCAGTTTCCAATTGCAATATCCAGAGTCTCTCCGAATATTCTGTATCGATTCTGTGAATAGGCGATAACCTGTGTGTTGCCACCACTGACATAGAGCACGACCGGATTTGTAGCGCCTGTTATTTGTCTTCCCATCTCGATATCTAAAGATCGCTATTTAGACACTCTTTGTTTCTCCATAGTAATGTATAGCATCCTTACGTCCTACGCAGTGGTTTACGCCTACTAGAGGCTTATTCCATAGTAATGATAAGGTTCTCGCCACAACCGCCACAGAAGTTAGGGGAGCACCCATACCAGGTCCTAAAAATGCCGATTCTTAGCCGCTAATAAAACCAACGGAACCGGCTTCCTGTTGCTAACCTTTAGTGAAGCATATAACATCGATATCATCGGGAGTAACGTTGGCTTGCTTCATTGCTTTGTCCAGGACCGTAAGTATGCAATCGCGGTGGTGCTGTGCTGTGTCGCGAGGAAGGAACCCTTCGCCGGGAGGTGTAATGTATGTGTCTCGTACATTTGACAATATGTCTACTTTTCCTCCCTCGTGTCGTATGACTCCAACGCCCAGTTTATTCGCTGATCCTTCGAACCCGATCGCAATAGGCATTTCCAAAAAAGCAAACGAAAAAGTGACAAAAGCGGACTTGGCCCGAAGTGCGTCCGACATACTTCTTTCAAATACTGCCATGCTCTCAACGCGTTGATAGATGTTCAATGTAGTGTATGTGTACCTGAGAGACCATCCAAGTTTGCAGTAGCAAATATTAATTACGATTCGTGGTTATTGAAAAAGGCCATCATTACTAAGCTTTTTTATCGATTTACATGGGCAAGCTTGATACGGTATGCATTATTATTGAGCCCTGCGTCGTGCAAGAGCTCGTTGCCGAATTTCTTCAATCTGCTCTGCACGTCGTTTCCTGCAAGCAGCAGCAGCCTCCTCAAGTGCGGCCTTCTGTTTCTCTTCTTCCTTCTTCTTTTCGGCTTCTTCTGCCTCTAAATCCATTTCCATCACATTGGGTGCATCCTCGCCGTTGAGTCGCACTTTTGGTAACTTTTTGATCCGATCATGACCTTCTCCTGCCTTGATCCAGTCCCAGACAATCTTGCTAACACCTTTCATGATAGCCTTGTTCGTATATGTCACGTGCATGTACATGACCCAGTCCAGGTCCCTGTACCGGATCTTGTGACGATCCAGCATATCAGAAAACGCACACAGAGGATGAAGGTGCAGCGCAACAAGTGCCCCTGGTGATCCACCGAAATCGCCAATTTCAGCCGTCATGCCCTCTGTCAGATGTTGATCCGGTGAATAATGTGAAAATACGCTTCGATTGGCCGCCTTGTTTGCAATGTTGGTAAAATATCCGGTCAAGAAAGATTTTAAGATTGGTACAGGATCGATTTGCTCCCGTCCTCGTTCGTCCGTTTTCCGTTTGCTTTTGCTGCTGGATTTCTTGACTTCATATCGTGGAGCTTTTTGAATGGGTAATTGTAGCTTGTCCATGACATCCAAAAGTTGTCTTCGCACATTCCTCGCCGTTTCCAGTACTCTACTGTTGATGTAATTTTCTTTGCACCAGCTGCGGCTTTTATCATGTCGATACCATTCTTCCCATACATTGAGAATTGTCATATGGTCGCCTGTGTGATGTGCAAAGCGAAGCTTACATTCTTCAGCCTCGATCACCGCCTTTTCGCCACCTTTACTGCGTATAGAAGGTGCACGAAATAAATCATTCTCGCCTGCGAGAACGCTCGCTATTGTGAGAACCTCGTCGCTGCATCCATATTCCTCAGCAGCGGCCACAAGAACTCGTGCTAGTGATGGTGATAATGGAAAGTAGCTCATTTTGTTGCCCAAAGGTGTCAATTTGCCGACTTCGTCTATGGCGCCCAGTAAATAAAGCTGCTTGAGGGCGTTTCGGACAAGTTTCTCGTCTGGCGGATCAATAAACTCAAAGTTGATGACATCGATGATATTCATCCTCTTCAAGGCGAGGACGGTTGCGAGTAGACTGCTGCGTTGGATTTCCGGCACAGTATCCAAGATCATCTTTTCAAAGCTTTCTTCTGTGTAGAGTCTATATGCCTTGCCAGGTGCAGTTCTAACATATTGCTTTTTCAGTTAGAACGCCAAAAGTCCGTAATCTATCTCCCGTCAACTTACCTACCAGCGCGGCCAGCACGCTGCGTCGCTGCTGCTTGACTTATTTCTGTTACTAACAAGGCGTCCATACCGGTATTTGGGTCATAAGTCTTTTCTTTCACGAAACCAGAATCGACTACGTAGCGGATGCCGGGAATAGTGATGGATGTCTACATATACATGTTCCAGAAAAATTAGTTCAAGTGCAATTGTATCGTATTGCAAATTCTGTACCTGGGCAACATTGGTCGCAAACACGACCTTCCGGACACCTTCTCTTGGTAATTCGAAAACTGCTTTTTGATCATAGGTCTCCAAACTTGCGTATAATGGGTAGACAGCAATATCTCTTACCCCATTTTCGTAATGCCGAACTTTTCGCTTATAGTCCAGACCTTGCACCTTTTCTTCAAACGCGCGACATGCACGCTCGATATCATTTTGACCCGTCAAAAAGACAAGCACATCGCCTGGAGCTTCATGTGTGTGAATATGCAATGCAGCATCTACAGCGTGTTCGACAAATGTTGATTTGAGCGAAGAGAGGCGTTGTGCATCTTTGTAATATACAATGTCCACTGGATATATTCTACCGGGTATCTCGAATATCGGACATTCGTCAAAGAAGTCTGAAAACTTTTCAACGTCGAGGCTAGCTGACATGATGAGGATCTTTAGGTCGGGCCGAAGTCGCTGCGTTTTTTTAAGCAACCCAAACAGTACGTCCGTTTCCAATGTACGCTCATGTGCTTCGTCAATGATAACGACAGAGTACTGGCTCAACTGCGGGTCTTCAGTAGCTTCTCTTAACAGAATGCCGTCGGTCATGTATTTCAGTTGAGTAGAGGAACTTGATTTATCGTCGAAACGAATGGTGTAACCGACTTTTGTACCTAGTCGCACACCTTGCTCCTCACTCACGCGTTTGGCAACTAGTTTCAACGAATGAGCTCTAACAGATATCACTATCGATATCTGTCGTATATACCTGTAATAGCTGCAATGCGCCTAACAATAACAACAGACGCTCATATTTAGCAATATAATTCTCAATAGTATCATAGCAGATCGGCACCGTACCTTGGTTGTGTCACTCCAATCTTTTTGATTTCTGGCATGTCTTCAAGAATGTATTGAGGGATCTGTGTCGTTTTACCCGATCCTTCATCAATGTTAGTCTGTGCGCCTGTAAAGCCTTGCAAGAATGCAACTTACCAGTCTCACCAATAATGACAAGTACATTGTATTCACGTATAGCGTCAATGAGATCTTTTCTGTATTCGAATGTGGGAAGGCTTTCCCTTTGCTCCTTGATACGCTCGCGTTCGGTCATGGTGACAGTTAGCAGCAAACTCGGTCGGAGCTGCTTTGAACTGCTTTGATTCTTCCAGAGCTGCAGATCTGAAACTGACCTTCAACTCTTTGGTTCACTTTTCTTCTTTTCGCTTTCTTTATATTACAGATGTCTTAGAAAGCAACAACGTAGACAAAATAGTAAGTCAACGTAGACTCTTCTTCTCAACGTGCGATATTTTAGCCTCTAGTGTATAAAGACGGATCTTGGTCAAACTTTGCTATCAAGAACGAATACCCGCCGGAAAAGCTGACGCGTCCGAAAGCAAAAACAGAAATATCGTGGCTGTACTCTCGCCGTCCTCTGCCTGTCATATTATTCAAGCTGACCTGAAGAGAAGGTCCAAAAAGTTGGCATGAATGTGCATAGACGTTCGCAGTTTGCGGAGCGTCTCCAAATCTGGGAGAAAATGGAGAGGAAAAGTACGTAAAGCCGACCATTTTTGCGCAGTGTATTATCCAATGCTACAGATTCTATGCAGTGATGTACCATTATCACTCTGAAACAAAGTGAGCTCTTGCTTTGTAGGCATGCTTGGAGAATATGAACGTCTACAATAATATTCGCTTTCGAATAGAAAATCAATTGCGCAATATGAGCAATAAAGACGCATTATTCATTTGAGGGCTGACGACAAACGAACACGAACTTAACGGGGATTCACTGTGTGTGTGATTTTCCCAACCACGGAGCAATATATGCATAAGACAAGCGCTGATCTAAACGAGCAAAAGAGAGATATGCACGCGCCTCCACGAGGGAGGCATTCATGGAGCACATACGCGGGCAAAAAGATGAGTGTGTTACCTGCAGTGTGCTCGGAATTTTTATCTGATCGATTCTACTCTTCTTCAAGAAGTGACAAGGAATCAGAAGCTAGCCTGTACTTATTGCTTGACCTTTGCAACCATCTGCGCTACTTGTAGTATTGCGTCTATTGCTGTATTTTAAAGAAATAATGATATGGCTGCCACCGAAAAGCCGGCTAAAGGTTTGCTGGCAGCAACTTAATAAAATTATTTATCATGTTTTATATTTGCCGATAACGTTGAACAATGTAACATAATCTAAGTTTCGATGGATAATATAACTGGCAGCCGATAACTTTTAATCTGCGTTTCAAGCTAAGGACTACTCTTCATCAGATGATGAAGATGATGCTGTGTACAACATATCATCAAGATCATCGGTATCCGAACTATCATCTTCTTCGTCTTGCAAACCTGTAGATTTGTACTTGCGTATTTCTTCTTCAGAGAAGGCTTGACTGTGTTGAGGAAGTATTTCGCGTTTCCAGTTCTTTCTCATGATACGACACAAGATATCTTGCGCAACCCATGGGAAACTAATATACTTGATATCCTTGCGTCGTTGATGATTGTGTCCTCGACGTTTCCTCGATCGCTGTTCTGTAGGATGATAAGTCACATAGTACCATGCAGCTGCCTTGGCCTCCAATTCCTTGTTGTTCTTATTCTGTGGAAACTCTTTCTTGTACCAGGACTCACGTAGTCGCACCACCGCTTTCTGGGCTTCATCCCTCACTTCAAAATATTTCTGATGTCTTTCCTTCTGCATCCACTGAATAATGCTTCCAGATAGCAGTTCTGCTTCGGTGGGAATACCAAAGTTTGCCATCAATCCTTGAATCTCACGCTCGTAGAGTCGTTTGAGTCGACGTGCAGCAGCAATATGCTGCACCATCCCTTCTGTCCATAGGAGCGGATCAAATTGTGTTGGATTTTCCAGCTGCTCTCGATACCCACGGTAGACCCCCTTGTCGATGGCACGGTATAGCTGACCCAGAATCTTTCCGGATTCATAGGTAAACTTGTCCTTTTTTTCCATGAAGTCCGGATATTTGGACACCCGTAACCTTGCCGGCATTGACGCCGGTATACCCGTCTTTGGAAAGTCTGAATATCGACGAGACAAGGAAGTTAGTTGAAAACTTTGTTTGCAATAACCGAGTTCATTTTATATGGATCATCTCGGAAACTTACCAACCGCGATGGAATGTCGGCGAGCAAGTTCAAGGCAGTCTCCATCAAATGCATTCTTGTCAGATGCATCCGCCCTGGCCATATGTGCATTGGCTATAATACCCAGATTATCGTTGATAATTGCCTTGACGAAAAAGCTTTGCAAATGTCGCACACAGACTTGAGAGACACGTGCAGCAATTGGCGTGTCGAAGTCCATCGGCTTCTGGTTCTCGAGCTTACATGATGGAAAAAGCTTTGGGTCCCAAATAATACTGTACTCACAGTCATGCCCAGTGTCAAAGATTTGGCCAAATGCTTTTCTCCCCGCCGAACGCTTACCTATACTGGTCACCATCAAGGTCGCCACCGGAACACATGTTCGGAAGGCTGCGAGATCCTTTGGCTGAAAAAACGACAACGTTCTCGAGATAATGGAGTGCTGGGCAGTCGACTGCTTCGACTGTACGGATGTCCCCCGGGTGAAGACTTGGAGAGCGATAGACAATACATTTTCCTTTGATGATCTGTCGTGTTGATGTTGATCCATGGAAGCGGTGGGCATCAGAAAGCTGGCAGAATATTTGGTTCTCTTCCAAGCTATCTGTTTCATCAAGGACACCCAATAGATGGGCGCCTTTGTTGAAAACATCCAACTTGGCACGCTTTTTTACTTCCTTGAGTTTACTGATTCGAAACATGTTGAGTAAATTGATGATATAAGGATCCTTGCGCACCAAAAAACCGGCTTCCACTATTCTGGCCATGCTCGCATTTATACCATAGTCATCAATATGCCGGCGCAGTATCTGAGACGCCTTTGTTGGATTCGTCGTTATTGGCTCGTACATTGCTATTGTTTTCTCAAGCAAGTCCAAGAAAACTTCATCCGATACACCCAAAGTGGATAGCAACAGAATTATTTGGCGATTGAGTCTGAGGGGCGAATATTTGGCGAACTGAATGACTTCGAGCGTTCGATGATTAGATTGGAACTTGATTTGACTCGGCCGTAAAGCAATGGAAGCATTATCTGGAAGGTCCTGATGGCTAACCGTCAGCACCCCTTTGGCGCCTCCCAGGCGTATCTGATAGGCGCTCGGCGTCCGCCTCTTGATGCCCATTTTTCGAGCTACGGTGTTCGCCATGTTTCTTGAAATGAGGCCAACACCATCCGAAAAAGTGTACTTGCCGCGTACAATGTCATGGATCATGGTCACTTCCTGCTTTTCCAGCTTGATAATCGGATGCGTGGTTGAGAAACACTGCAAAATGTTACAATTATCAGATCTTGGATGTTCTGTGCAGTTCTCGTACCTGGCCCATGCGCGCAGCGTATTTCGCGACAATTCTTTCATAAGAAAAATCACCCATCCAACTTCGAATCATTTCCGCATTCAAGTCCTCGGTAGATGCAAAAAACCAGCAAGAATGCGCTCTCAACTGCGAGCTCGAAAACGCAAGAAAATCGTATTGCCGTGATCCAATCTGTATACCGTTTTGCAGGACACAAGCAATCCTATTGTATATCGGATGCACATGATGTTTTGGTAAGGTCGACGTATGGATTGGTCTTCCTCCTTCATCGACAAACTGAACACGCAAAAACCGATCCAAATGCTGTTTATAGTGACGAGTGATGCGGTTTGTGCTCTCAGCCTGAGGAAGCTCCAGTTCCATAGTAGTAGGCGTAACCAGAATTCTGCGGATGAAGACTACATATGGCGGTCGCTTTCTGGGCTTCAGCTCCAGTCGCCCCCTGGCGGATGCCATCTTTTTGAGCTGTGCTTCAGGCTCCCAGACACGCTCTCTACCCATCAGTTTGATAGCCTCGCATGCGGCAGACGGCTCCAAGCTGCGATACAAATTGATAAACGCTTGAGAAAGATTATCTTCACAAAGGATGCGTCTAGAAATGGCGCTTTCGAGTGCATACAATTGATCAAAGTCCGTTATAGCCTCCTCTCGCTTTTGCCTGTCGAATATGGATGGTGATGTCGTCGTAGATCTGATATACTGTTGCTGCTGCGCATGCGTGGAAGAGCCTTTGCCAGGTTTTGGGGTCAATTTATAGAGTGCTGCACGTCTGATGACTTCTTGGTATCGCTTTCGCACCCGCCGCAAGTCAAGTTTCACTTGGTACACCGTCCAAGAGCCGATTTGTATCGCGTCAGGTTCTCCCGATATCTGCATGTGCGCTTTTCTTCTCCATGTGATTTCGGTGAAGGGAGCCAGCATGCGAGATTCAGTTACTGGAAGCGATGTGATCCGGGTCCATCCCATGGCTGCTTGATGCTGCGCACGATACGTTACCACCCAAAACTCGGCTGGTTCTTTTAGTGGCATTGTAAAGAAGCCTTCATTGTCCGACGCGCTGTGTACAAGAAGCCTGCGACCCTGAAGTGCTCCAAATTTGAACACAAGCTTGTAGTCATCACCGCAGTAGCCAAAGTGGAGCGTGATCCGTCTGAAACCGTAGTCGATAACAAAGGTGACCTTCTCGGACACGGTCCATTTTGTACAAAATGCATCCTTGGCCGTCATGACTCCCAGCGAAAGAGAAATGCAACGTACCACCGTGGGCGGTTGTCTTGCTTGACGCTCTTGAACCGACGCGTTCCCGACGCGGAGCGAATTCACTTCGGATTCAGATGGTCCGTGGACAGCAGTTTGAGAAACAGACATGTTGAGTGGGAGACAAAAGAGTGGTGGAAAGACAAAAAGAAGTTCAATCAAATGTTGGCGTCGTGTATCCTGTCAGTAACCAGTTCGTTAAGTTACACAAGTTGTTTCCTTCCCCCTCCTTGCCTGCAACGGAACCCATTCCGAAAGGTCTGGTGCCATGCTAAGATAGCCATATTGTTGCTCCCATCCAGGTGATCCTGGAGGCCTTCTGCAAATATCTTCAGAAGCAACACCACCATACTTAACATAGATAGTAACGCTCTCGGGGAGTTGGAACATAGGTAATAGAATTAACGGGTTCCTCGCTTCAACATACCCCCTCTTCCAGCAATCGAGCAAGGGATGCCGATACGTATTGCTGCTCCAATTAGGTTTTGTACAGCTGCACCTTCCCTGGTGTTTTGTGTATATCCAGCGAGTGATGATTGGATAGCAGATCGCGAATACTGCATGATCCAGTGGTGTAGTTCATTGTGTGCTCCGGCTTTTTCTGAGGGTTGGCCACCTGAGCCGCGAAGTGAATTCAGCAGCCCAGCATTTATTGGATAAGTTGTTTAAATACGTAACCCATCGTATTGACAAGCTGCTTTTCATTAATGGAGATGTCAGAAGGCAATGGGTAGATCCACAGGCATTTTAGGAGATCGTCGTAAGGCTTTGCTTTTAAGAATCAAGTCTTAGCGGCCTGTGCAATTGGAAACTGTTTCAAATAGCCAAGGATATTACTGAGCCTCTGGCAGCTGCTTGTCACTTCCGTACCTTTTGTTATAATGCCATGGTTTTCGAGCACTGGTACACGCGAAATGTTGTTTTAAAACAAAACAGCCTCCAACTCGGGCTGTACCCTAAAGACTCACAAAGGATTAGCTGAAGAAGCCATGTAGCAAGAGAGAAAAGCTACCGTGCTGCTGCCGCTGCTGAGATCCCGAATATATACCTGTTGCTAAATGTCTTAGGGTTGCAAAAGTTCATCTTTTTTACCTGCAACTAAGTAGTTCATAAGGATCTTTGCTATAACATGAAATTATCGTAGAGTGAACCTACTCTCTATGAGAAAGCTTTCTAAACATGCTGGAGTCTGACATTCGAAAATGAACGCGAGATCGGGGGCACTTAGCATTAAGTGGATCATAAAGAATTTTTGCATATCTTTTCCATGAAAACCATTTCCAACACAGGTTTTCGATATCCACACCACTCTTCCTCTCACTTCATGGTAGACAATTTGCAGAGAGGCAAGCTAGCATTTCGCCAAGGGAAATACGAACAAGCGGTACATTACTTTTCCATTTCGATCGAGCGTTACAGAGGCAAACGTCAGCACCAGAGACTAAACTGGACAGTCGCTGCATACATGAGACTCGGAATGACGAAACATGCCCTTAACGAAGCGCAAAAGATCATCAAGGACTGGCCACGATCCTCGGCTGGATATCTTTGGTTGTGCCAATTACATGTCAGTCAGCGCAATTACGAAGCAGCATCGTCTGTGGCTATGCAGGCTTTCACGCAGGTGTCACCAAAGGACCACTTGTTTACGGACTTGCAGCATATGGCGAGCGTCATCCGAGAAAGGCGCCGGGATTTCATCGATATCTTGCCTACCGAGGTGCTACGTATGATCTTCAAAAGTCTCAGCTTTGAAACGCTCATTACGTGTATGGATGTTTGTCACCAATGGAAAGAATTTTTGGTGGATGCACCAGATTTATTCCAGTTCAACGTAAGCAGACACGTCCAGTTTCTTAGCAGCGATTATACCAGACAGATTCAGTATCTACTGGCTGGCGGCCGTGCTCTCAGAGAAATGCTGATCCTTCTGGATCAAGATGACAATCCTCAGACCGAGCTATTGATGCGCGTGCTTACCAAGAACAAGTATCAGAAAACCAAAAAACTCGGTGAGTTTTAAAATCTTGCATCAATTGAGCTAGATTTTAATAACTGATTCTGCAGAAATCCGGAGCAACTTCCGCAACTCCAGCTTCAAAAAGGCAATGTTGCAAGATTTGCTATCTGCGTGCAGTCTAACAACTTTGAGTGTCATCGACATCGGGTTTGACGTTCCTGATGCCTTGGAATGGATACTGTGCAACCTACAAAACTTGATACATCTGACTTACCTTCCGAGAAAAGATGAAAAAGATCTTACTCAAAATATATCAGAGAAGAACGGAACCAATTCTTTGAAGTTGAAAAGTCTGGACATTCGAATTCGACCTGGAGAAATTGGTGTGCTCTCAAATTTAGCTGACAGATGCTTCCAACTATTGTTTCTGCGAATCGACAGGAATGAATGTGGCGATCTCTGGCCAACTAGCAGCAAAATCTTGGAAACATGTCCAAACTTGGAGTACTTGCATTACTACGAAGAGGAGAACTCTTCTTTCGACTTCGGAGAAGTTCTCGAAGAATTGTATGACAAGAAGCACAAGGAAGACAGCAATGGAGTAACGTATTTGCATGTCGAAAACCTCGAGGATGATGGACTGCTCTCTGTGAACATTGGTGCGCTAGAAGAATTATCATTGGCAGAGGAAGATATCCTCCAATGGAGAAGATTGGATATACTGGAGAAAGCATCAAGTTTGCGATCTCTTGCGGTTTTTGGCAAAGGACTAGCGGCAGACACTGACACTGTATGCAATTTATCCGATTTGCTCAAGACCACCAAGGATCTTCCACTGGAAACGATACAGCTTGGAGAGATAGCACCTCTCACGACAGATGCGATTCAATATTTGCCTGAGCATAAACAACTTGAGGAGCTTTTCATATCAGCAGAAAGGTTGGAATTTACAGCTTCCGATATGCGAGATGTTGTTGACAATTGTGAAAAACTACGGCATCTGCATATTGATGTGGAGAATTCAAACGGTGAAATTGATGATTCCTTTGAAGGGATCGTATTTGCGGTGAACAGCGGATAACTCAAGTGGCATAATGCGATTGCAATTCCTTCATGATAGTACAATTATAACATTGCTATAATGCAAGTTCAAAAAATTGCTGTAAATATGTAAATATGTATACTTTATAAATTTACATTTAGCACATTGGGAAACATGATGTAAAAGAAACAAGCCATGAAGACTGTGACGATTCCTCTTCATCTTCTGATGCGCTTGAAAGTGCAGAGGCTGGTAACATAAGAGAGGGTGGTGTAGAAGGAGAGATGGAATTGGAGAATGGAGAAAACAACTGCAGCCTTGTGTCCTCGTGCTCAGTTGAAAATACGGATCGTGGTTGCAGAGTCGTCGATCCATCATCGTCATCCGTTAAGCTACTATCAGAGCTGGTAGTGCTATGCCCATCACCCTCATCATCTTCGTGGCTTTCTTGTTTTGGGTCGAAGCCATTCTCCCTCAATAATTGATGCGTCCAAAGTAAATAAAGACCATGGTCATTATCGTTTGGACTGACTGTCGTATGAGGAGGTGTAGGTGGCATTTCAAGCCAAGGTGACACTCCTTGTTGCGAGGATGATACGACTGCTTAAACTCGTTGCATTAGCATTCATATAAAAAGCTCTACCTTTTGTTAGCTGCTTGCCTTTCATAGCTGGTTTTGTCGCTCCGTAATGCGGAATCTGCCAAGCATCTGCAGATCAAAGGTTATTTTTGGCATATCGGGCAGGTCAATCATCCCGAACCTCTTTTGATTTCTTGGCCCAAAATTTCATCATTATTGAAAGTTGAGGGAGTCAATGGTAAGTGTTGAGGCATCTAATATAAAAAAACGTTGCATATGTAAGCAACAATGAAGGAATTTATATTCATCATGATCACTTCCATATACTCACATCATTTGATCGCGTGTGATGGATGGGAAGAGACATTTTAATGCTTTGGTGTCAATTCAGGGCGAAAAGTTTACAGGAGGAAGAAGAAGGAAGGAAAGCAGTAGCTACCCTGATGTCTATTAATTACGTGATGGAAATATCCGGTCCCTTGGGCCCAAGGCATTTGCGTTGGATCATCCGCTCTGAAAAAGATGTGCGCAGCTGTCCGTCATCTGACACGATGGAAGGCTCTCAAACGGCATGATAATCAAATGAAAGGCCCTGAAACGCCAGAGCAAAGTGCCCAAGTACATAGAAGAAAATCGTGTCTTTTTCCTTGCAAATCGTTTCTTCTTGGTAATGAACTTGTTACCTTTTTGCAGGTGTTGCCATACAGTTTTACGATTAGTACAGGACCTTGCAGTTTCAGGGGAGGACAGGGGTGGTCTTGCTTCTCCTTTCTCTCTACGACGCCTTCTATCCTTTCAGTAATTTCTGCGTTCTTAGGCGCATCTTATCAATTGATCGTACGTAACACAGACATAAACACTTTCACGAAAGTGCCAACATAGGCGTTGAATATGAAACAGTACACCAATAGATTTCAAGGGTCCATCGTTCAATCTTGCTGATGCTCAACGGGGATATGATAATCACAGACCGTCATCCATCTCTCAAAGACTCGATACCTGGGCACAGAACAGGACGAACGGGGAAAAAGTGTCTCGCCATATGACCCCAGTACCTGAATTCGATCGTTTGACATACCATCATCAATTTGAACCTTCTTTCTCTGTCATCCAAATACCGCATTCAACAAATAACTAAAGTACTCTTCCATGCAATCCATATCCAAGATATTCAAGCTAATTATAAGGTAGTGAAGGATTGTACGCCGCACAATTGAAGATCATCAATTTGTTTGCTGTTTTACTCTTTGTTTATCGGCACGTTAGATGTTATCGGTATGTACAGTATCTGAAAAAGCTTGAGGAAAAATGATAAATTATCTATGCATCGAAAACAACAGCAGACTTGGCCTTCTTCTTGATGTCTTGGTAACAGTGACGGCACAAGTGATGCATCAATTTCAAGTTGCCGCAAGCTGGACACTTCGTAATATTCTCCATATCCTTCAATCCCTTGTTGGATGCTCGCATGCGCTTTTTCGAGTGTGAGGTTTTCTTTTTTGGTACTGCCCACAGGAAAGGTCCAAGCCAATCTGGAAGCTGGAAGGTTGTCGCTCTGAAAATGGTGTCATTGAGGCTGTTGACGAGCGCAGACAGACCAAAGCGTGCCGTAGATGCAGGCTGTGTTATTGATGTGTTGAATGCTGGTCGCAAGGCTGCCGAGAGGGTGGCCATTGTAAAGTGCGTTGACAAAGAACCAAGGAGACAGACCTGGTAAAGTCAGGTGGCAAGCCACTTGCCGGAATTTGATGAGTGAGGAAGTGTCACGGTTGCTCAAAGCGCGTTCACATTCATGGATCCGACCAATAAGTCTTCTTCGGTAACGCGAGACAATCTACCGGTCCTTGCGTTGAGGCTCATTCGTTCTTGCTATAATAGCCACTACAAATTCCCGGCGCAGTCTCCTCCAAGCCTGCATCACCAATGAGCTCTTCGTACGAGAACCAATGGCTCGCTCCCGACGATAAGCAGCGGACCGCATCGCCCTTGGCCCGCGGCAGCGACTCCCAAAAACCTAAACAAGGCTCTGACTCACCACAGTTGCAGCAGAAACCGCCAGCTCGAAAGTCTCAGAAAGAAATGACCAAAGCGGAACGTCGGGCTCTGCAGGAACAGCAACGTCTTGAAAAGCAGAACCGTATTGCGCAAGGTCTTCCAAAGTCTGCAAAGAAAGCAGCAGAAGTCGAAGCAGCAAAGAAGTCATCACAGCAGCAACAACAACAGCAGCAAGCTTCCGGAGCAGGAGACGATAAGCAGAAGAAGAAAAACAAAGGACAGGGCAAAGTAGATATGAACCAGGTTCCATGGTTGATGCATCTGGATGCGCCGAAACGACCAGACACAACAGGCGGTAACAAAGATCTGCATCCGGCGGTTTTGAAGCTTGGATTATATTTCTCTGAACATAAGATCGTCGGATCGAACGCCCGATGCGTTGCCATGCTGCAAACTTTCTCAAAGGTAACGCTCATTTCTAGGAAGAAGAAAATTATCGTATACATAATCCTGATTTGCATGGTAACAGGTTATTGAAGAACATCGTCCGCCTGCCGATGCTACCTTTGCTCGAAATATCCAAAAGCATCTTGATCCTCACATTGCGTATCTTTTGGCTGCACGACCCATGTCACTGAGCATGCGTGAATGCATTCGATGGCTCAAAAAGGAGATTTCGGATATTGTAGAAGAGGATCCACCATTGTCAGATGATGAGGTGAGTTACTGTGCTGTATATGCAATTATCGCAAACGACTCCAACTAGTGTTTTTACTGTTAGGCACGAAGCCGTCTTATCGAACGAATCGAACACTTTATAAGGGAACGAATTACAATGGCAGATCAACTCATCATACAAAACGGTTTACAGAAGATTCAGGACGGCGAAGTAATCTTGACTTATGGCAAATCATCTGTCGTCGAAAACTTGCTTCTGGAAACAAAGAAGAAGGGAATTGATTTCAAAGTGATCGTTGTCGACAGCCGCCCATTGTTTGAAGGAAAACATCTTTTGCGACGATTGGTTGCTGCCGGTATCGACTGCTCCTATTATCTCTTATCAAGCATCTACGTAGCATTGCGCTCAGTTACCAAGATTATCATGGGAGCACACGCATTGCTGAACAACGGCGCCGTGTACTCCCGGGTCGGTACTGCCATGGTTGCTATGGCTGCACGAGACAAACAGATTCCAGTGATGATTTGCTGTGAAACTTACAAGTTTGTTAACCGAACCCAGGTGGATTCCCTGGTACTGAACGAGATGGGTAAGTTCAAAAGCAAGGAGCATTTGTCAATAAGAAGATTGCTGACAATTTACGAATACTATTGTAGGTAATCCTGACGATCTTGTCAATAGCAGACCTACATACAATTCTTGTCATCAAAACCAGCCCAACCCCGAATCTTCACCAATCGCTAACTGGCGTGAGCAGCCTAACCTTAGGTTACTAAACTTACTTTACGACGTTACACCTTCCCGATATATTACTCTAGTCGTCACCGAAGTTGGCTTAATTCCTTGCACATCTGCTCCAGTAGTAAGTGCTGAAACAGGATTGAGGCTTTAAAGCAACCAGATATTGATGCCTTTGTTTTTTTCTTTCTGTTTTCTTTAGATTTGGCGCGAATACAAGTAAGGATTGATCGTTACTGATATGAATCAATGAAGATACTAACATACTTGGTAGCGAGGAGTTTGGCAAGAGAACTCAAAAATAAAACCTGTCTTCAACATTTTACTATGCATTTTTGTTACAAAGAAAACCCACACTTCCGATTTATTGATCTGCAGGGAATGTGAGGCCGATTTCTTTGCGCCACTTGTCCATTGCGCGCACTTGGCCAAGACTGTCTTCCCAAGTCATGTATCTACATTCTTTACGACCTGCCAGCAAATCGTCTGCAACTGCATCGGCTTCTATAGCGAAAAGGTTTGTCTGCTCCAAGGGAACCGGAATAATCTGTGTTTCCTTGCCAAATTCTGTGACTTCAATCTGGATGGGTCCCATGGCCGTCAGATCCGGTCGCCAGAGGTTAGGTACACGGATATGGCCTTTGCTGCCGATGACCTGCACCGACCAATCGCTGTCTGCAAAGATGCCCGTAAACAATTGAGCTGTGATACCATTCTCGAATTCGAGCGAGGCAATTGCGTATTCATCCACCTTTGTATCAGGTTGGACATGACCAACACCCTTGATCTGCTCCGGTTCTAGGAAGCCTTTGCCTTGCGTCGCACCAGCAACCAGTCTTGAGAATGACATCGGGTACACACCGATATCCAGCAGTGCTCCTCCCGCTAGATCGTTTCGCCATAGACGAGAGTTGGGTCCGAGTTCGAGACCGTTGAACGACATATTTCCTCTAATGATCTTGACTTGACCAATCACTCCATCCTTGATCATTTGCACAAGCTTAATAGTCTGTGGATGGCATCGATACATGAAAGCTTCCATCAAGAATACATTGCTCTTCTTGGCCGCTTCGATAACGCTCGCTACTTCGCGTTCGTTGACTCCAAATGGTTTCTCTACCAAGATATTTTTGCCGGCATTTGCAGCTTGAATAGCCACCTCACAGTGCTGAGGGTGAGGTGTCGAAATATATACAATATCCACGTTGCTGTCTTTGAGCAGGCCATCGTAAGTCGCGTAGCATTGCTCGGCTGCGAGACCGAATTCCTTGCCAAATTTCTCGGCGGTTTCCTTGGCCCGGCTGCCAACTGCAACAAGTTTGCCTGTCTTTGAGGCTTGCAGACCAATTGCGAATGTACGTGCAATGTTGCCGGTGCCAATGATTCCCCACTTTAGCGACATTCAGTTACTGGAAAGCGTAGCAACCCTTTCAGGGTCCGTATCGGATTTAGGACCCTGATTTCCCACGCCCGAAAATGGCGGGGCAACCCTGATGGGGTTAAAGTCCGTCTGCAATTGATTTGTTAGCTAAGAGATCGGCCTTGACCACAGCGAATGGAGAAAATATAAGTGCAAAGCTCTGCTGCCAGGACGACTCTGAGATGCATCTAGAGCTGTTACGCTCCCATGAACGGCATTGTGTGGGAAAGACGCCGAAAGTATTAATGTGAATAAGAAAGACAGGAAAATAAGAGGAACTTAATATCCATCCATTATTCTTGCTGTCATACAGATTCATAAACATATTACGCTTGAATAAACATTTCATTGACTTGGTTTCAAGTTAAGCAGTAGCACGATGCGCTGAAGGTACCAAGCTTGCAACGGTAAACTTATATACTCTAACATCCTGCTTATTTCACTGCTTACAAAATTTTCGATGATGTACAAAGACAATGCAGTCCCACACTATCAGCAGTATCCGGATGTAAATGTAACTGCTGATGCATTTTTAATATCATTGCTGAACCTTCGAAAGGCTCGCGTATCATAATCGTTTGCAGTATTCTTATCCTAAGTGATGAACATATTGTATAAAATCTGACACGCTTTGGTCATGCTCTGATAGTGAGCAGACGTTTCGACTGATGTGGCGCCAAATTAACAACATTCATGTAGAAAATGACAAGATTGATCAATACATAATGTGAAGTACAACTTGCTAGCTTGAAGTAACTCATAAGAAGTTACAGATATGCCTATGTATGGGCGTCCATGAACCTTATCTGTAAAGTAGCATTATGCCAAATCGTCTTTTCAAAACGAATAATAAAATGATGAGAATTTCTAGATTTGCTCCAAATCCATACATAGACTGGTGAGCGATGAGATTCCTCGACGCGTCATTCTAATCCGCCAACAAAGTTGGGTAATCCCAACAAAAACGTTTTGAAAACATGCACTTCCACCCTGTCTTAGAACGCAGAAAGTTATCTTCAAGCTTTATAGTCCAGTTATTTCTGCAATATATGGTGATTGATGTCTTATTTTTTCTGTCAAAAATATTCAGCAGTTCTGCATACGTTCTACGCTGTAAAGGTATTCCCGTATCCATTATCTTAAGTGCTATATATACCATGCTTTTGTAATATTGTTCTCCTATGGTTAACAGCATAAAGCAAAAATCTTACAAGGCCTTGCACCAACCAGGATTTTTTCACTTAGAGCGTTCGCTACGTGTCACAAGGAACTGGCACTATTTACCCCGCATTTCTGATAGAATGTGGGGAAGACGACTAACGAGACTCATGTGAGCAAACTCGGTGCCGCCCGACTAAGGTAAGAAGGCTTCATCTTTGCCTGCTGGTAATGCTAGACGCCAGCCTGATCAAATAGACATTGAACTTTGATCTGTGTAAGAAAATTCAGCGATTGGACGAAAAAACAGGTCCGTGGGTATGTGGTTGCCTTTTCCGCATAAAATCTCTTCTGCATCCTTTCCGTGTGAATATGCACACGAAACACTGATTATTCCTTGTCTCTCTCTCTCTGCCAGCTACCGGAAACGGATTCTAAGCAGATCACACGCGCGTGCGAAACACAACTCTCCCATCATATACAATTTTGACAAAATGACAGGATTAATCACAGGGATGGTTCATCAAGCAGACTGCATATAGGAAGTCGTAGAGAAGGGGTGCTTTTACATACCTGACGCGGGGAACTTTAAAACATTTCCTGCATCTTCAATATAAGCTGAACGGGCGAGAAAAGAAGGAATTGCTCGTGACAGAAAGTTATCGCAAAGCGCTTTACCATAAAGTTTATGGGAATACTGATCAGTAACAAAGCAAGGGGGAATTGGTATAAAAGGGTCGAAACAGGTCACTCCTTTGAGACGAACTTTTGCAAACTTTCGCAAGTGTACAATCGTGTCAGGTTATGAGCCAGGGCAACAGCAGACAAGGTTCAGTAAAATCAATTCACGCCGTCGAAAACGTGCTGGGCGAGGAGCACTGCGCTCCAATCGACTTCTCAGATCCTGAAACTGCTCGCTTGCACAAAAGACTTATGCGAAAACTGGATGCTCGTATGCTCATTTGGTCTTTCTTCGCGTATTTTGCTAATCTGCTGGACAGAAACAATATGCGTAAGTCGAAGCAGATATTATGTACGACCTAGCAACGAGGAACTAAGTTTCGATTATCTTGTAGAAAATGCTTTCACCAATGGAATGGAGGAAGACTTGGAGCTCAACTCAAATGCATACAACTGGGCTGTTACCTTCTTTTTCATTGGATATATCATGTAAGTAGAACATTAGAACATATTCACAGAGCAACTATCTTCATCAAGATTGTAACTCGTGGTCTGTGGTGTAGTCTACAAATCCCAGGCAATATCATCATCACCAAAGTTCAACCTCGACTTTTACTTCCATCTATTGTCATTATTTGGGGTACTGTGGTCTGCTTCATGTCTCTGATACAAAATCACCAGGGCCTATGGGGACTGCGCTTTACTTTGGGTTTTGCAGAGGCGGTAAGAAGATGGTTATTGGTTATTTGCATCCCGGATAGTCATCGTTGGTACTGATAATTATTACTTTTACAGGCATTCTATCCTGGTATGATGTTTCTACTCGGTAGTTGGTATACGCCGGCCGAGTTGGGTGTCCGTACAATGGCTTTTGCGTGTGGTAACCAAATTTCCGGTGCCTTTGGTGGATTGATTGCCGGTGGTATTGCTCAGGGCATGGACGGCTCGTTAGGAATGCGAGGTTGGAAGTGGCTCTTCATCATAGAAGGTTTAATAGGCGTTATCGTGGGTGTGGCAGGATACACGTTACTTCCAAACTTTCCACACAACACTACTTGGCTTTCCCCGGAAGAACGCGAGCTCGCTATTCGCAGAATGGAGAGTCAAGGCAGAAGAATTCAAACTACCAAATACACATGGCGGACGTAAGTGATGAAATTCTTGATCCGTCCTACGACACTATGTACCAATTATGCATTTAGAATTTTCAACGTCCTCGCCACTCCATACTCATGGCTTCTCATTATCACGTTTGCATGCGTTTATATCGGCAACAACATGTCTCTTAACTTTGCCATCATTCTCCGTGATATGGGCTACGAAGCATCCTTTGCAAACTACATGAATACGCCGGCGTATATCTTCTCTGCAATCTGCGCGCTTGCGATCGGTTACAGCTCTGACAGGTTCCGGGACCGTGCATGGCATCTTGCTATCGCTAGCGCTTGGACGGGTACTTGGTATTTGGTTCTTGCAATCGTAAACCATGGCAACAATCCTGCTCCCCTCCTGTTTGTTGGTGTCTATGCTATCTCGGCCAATATCACCCTGACAGCCTTGTTGCTTGCTTGGGTGAATGAGATTTTCCAGGCGGATCATAATGCTCGTTCTATCGCCGTTGCCTTTACAAACGCTGTCGGTAACCTGGCTCCCAACTTTATAAACGTTGAAGCATGGGTCGTCTCGGACTCGCCTGCATTCTGTAAGTACTTTATTTACAGATATCGCGCTGCGTGCTATAGATTGGCTTACATCGGATGCAAACATATATAAAGTCCGCGGAAAGATCACTAGCATGGCCATGAGCTATGGAGCTACAGTCTTGTGCATCCTGATCTGGCTCATGCTCAAGAAGAACATTTTGATACCCAAGGCCGCCAAAGATCAAGATGGTGTGGTCGAAGTCGGTGCAGAAGAGGCTGTCCA
>KK100128.1:13045-28728 GCA_000611695.1 Rhizomucor miehei CAU432 | reverse complement strand
TCATGGCTCGATGAAGTCGTTGTCTCATTTGATCAGTTCCAAAGTTTTGGACCTAAAAAAAATTCAGCCAAAAAACTCAGTCGCCCTGGAGATCCCGGAATACGTTATCCTTACGTTACGGAGAAGTAAGGGGTACAAGTCCCATGGAGGTACACTTTCCACCTCGTTGTCGTTGTCAACATTGTGTTGGTCTCGGGGCTCATCGTTTGGTAGTTGCGAAAAGTGATCCAACAAGGGGTGTGGGCGATGAAAAGTGCGGATATTCATGGCTGCAAAATTAAGTTGCTTTAACCGGCCATGCCTTTTGGGCGATGGTCGATGGACGTAGCCGTTTCCCAGCCGACGAGACAGAGCTGGATATAGATCATAGCTTGGCGCTGCCTCGGTGTAATGCTCATAATATATCCTAGGCGAGATTTCGTACCGTACAAAACTATTGTTGTTGCGAGATATGTCCATGGTAACAAAGAAGAAAAAAGGGTAAAAAGGATGGAAAGAAAACGAGGGCATTGACGCCTTGCTTCTATATGTGGTTACCATGTCCCGGTGACCAGGTGATTTTGCAATCAACTTTACAACTTTGTCATGTGCAGCTTCTTTTTCCCTTAACCGTTTTTTATACAGGCCATTCTACTGTACGTTGTAGCACTCGTCTTCATATTGCGTGTCTTAACGAAGCTTTGTTCTTCCTCAAGTTTTCCGCTATTTTTCAAGATTCCCCGCCCATTAAGAGAGAGTTATTCTTCACAGAGAAGGGCAAGGTTATACAACCGTGCAGCAGCTTTCCTTTGATGCAGTTGGAAACATTATTATTGCTGAAATCCTCACGTACGTAGCAGAAAGTGTTGCAAAGTAAAAACCTTTAAAGGGTAAAAACGCGGGATCTCGATAACGGAGATGAGAGGTTTACATTTCCCAAAGTCGTTGTTGACAACATTTAAAGTAGTATGTACAGTATAAAAAGTGGGTTGTTTGCCATTTTCGATCGAAATTGCGAATTGCTCTGCTGATCATGCAATCGGATGGATATCATAAAATAAACAAGCATTCGTTGAAGTGCCATCCCATCCTCGGTTGCCTGATGTTGTAATCATGTATCGACATGTAGGATCAATAGCTAGATCGAGGGCATCAACCTTCTGTTCACATTTGAGCTCAGTAGTCTTTTGTATGTACTCACCAATGTGAGAAATGAAGCCACCGTGGTGACCTGGGAGAATGGTGAATGGTATGACCGACGATGATGAAGATGGCTTCGTGTCTCCCTCGGGATAAACTGTAAAAGACGATTCAATAGTAGTGTTCCAAAGACGCACATTATCATTGGATGCACTGGTAACAGTTCATCAATTAAAGGTTTGCTTGCTAGGTACAGCTCGTTGAAGCGCATCGCTACTCACCAAATGACATGCTTTCCACTTGGCATACACGCAACGTTTGATACAGGTCCAGAGTTGGCCGGCATTCTAAACGACCGTATCAACTTTTGGGAGTTATAATCCCATTCATCCACTAAAACATGCATGTTACAAAAAAATATCGGCATGGATTTCACTGTAACTTTACCTTGTCCGTTGCGTCGTCCCATGTATATTTTGCTTCCATCTGTACTCCAACAAGCCTGCAGAAGAAGAAAGAGTGTCAGAACATCTTTGCAGCTTCACATAGTTTCATGGCGAGCTTGACTGACCGAAAGGCACCATGGTGGTGAGCGATCCGATAATCCTATTCTCCTGGTGTTCTTGCTAGGCTCCCGGCGGTCCCACAGAATGCACTGACCATCAAAACTGGTCGTCATGAAAATGTTCGGGTCCTTGTCATCCCACATATGCTGGTCGTCTGGTGGATGTAAGGGCCGGAACGAAGCCGAGGAGATTTGTGATGTGTGACCTGTAAATTTTCGCACTACTGAGCCCGTATTCAAATCCCATTCCTATGACCGTGTATTAAGTATCATGTATCTATTGTCTCTCTACATTGCTATCAGTTCTAATTACCAAAACTGTTTTGTCCCATGATCCACTTATCACTCCCGTCTGGTCTGCTGTGATTTTCAGAACTGATACGGGGGCGGTGTGAGAGCGTAGAACATGATGGCACTTGCCCTCGTCGTGACGCACCGTGACCAAATTGATGCCCCCGCTTTCAGTACCCAGCAATGCCCACAATGCTTCCGAATGCATGTCCATGCTGTACACTGGAGACAGCTTGCTGCCTGCCTCGCTTCCATTACTGCTGGTGCTCGTTGATGCTACCAATGACGCTGCAGATGTTGCTCCTGGTGCCGCTGTAGTTGTTGCGGCTGCTCCTTCTTGGTCCGGTTTCGAAGCCGGTTCCTCATTTTCCCACCACGATAGCATGACACCAGCCTAAAAGAATATCATCTTAGCCAATTTGTGCTTGCTTTTCGTATTTTTTGCACAGTAATTAAGAAACTTGCCATGGTTACAGAATCAACATGGTGATGTCGCTGTGCTTGAGTCAATGGCGTCTTTCCATTCATGGATGCAAAGAAATCCCATTTTCGAACATAACCATCTTCTGAACCAGTAAATACCCATCTGAAGCAACGCGTTGTCGCAAGACTGTATATCTGCGAAGGATGTACGGCTGCAACCTAGATATGATACATTGTTAAGTGCCCTATCAACGTTTGCATGATTGGTTGAACTTACCAAAGGCACACAGTCGTATGTTTGACAGGTACGTGTTTCTGGTCTCAACCGAAAGTCAATTGATCGTTTTTGCGGTATATCTGCTGCTTTTTCTTCTTGACTAGATACTTCTTCGGACGGGACGAGTGGCGTTGACGCTGGTTCAGGAGAATTGCGTATGGAAGTGCCATCTAACGGTCGCGTCAGCTTTGCTTGCCGGACGTGTTGCCGGGTTTACCAAATCGCCTGACCTTCGGTTTCATTCTCTTCAACTCCATCGTCCTCATTGGTGGTGTACAGCTGAGGTGTCGGGGCCTCATTCAGGTCCAAATCGTCCTCGTCTGAGGACATGTCGTATATGCAGAACTGAGTGGAGAAACCGCAAATCAAGATGAGACCGTAAAAGGAAAGGCCTTGTGGCTTGATTATCGTTTCAGGTTTGCATTCACTCTCACACACGTATACACACGCATACAAAGAAAAAGAGATTGATGGTTTTCACCGTGCAGGGTAAGAAGTGGCAAGTGAAACGATCAAGGGGTGTTTCGATTACATGGATTGACGTTAGTTATTTGGCTTTGCAGCGTCAGGGGGGAGGGAGAGAGTTTGGTATAAGGGGCGGAAATGTGGTAAGTGCTTGTCCGTGGTTTTGACGAGCAGGTGTGTGTATATTGTGTAAGTGTATGTGTGAGAGGAGTGTGTGTGTGTGTGTGTAATGGCAGGCATGCAGAACAAACCTTTTAAAAATACTCCCCCACATTGCGTCCCTCCCTTCTCTTTTTCCTCTTTCTCTCACTCTCTTTCTTTTCCTTTTTCCACTCTCTCCTTACTTCTTTTTTTACCCTTTTTGCCACCGATGAAAGTCCAAGCATATTTGCTAGGACAACTTGTTGCATCGTCACGACCAATTTATATTTATTTCCATGGCAATGCAGGCTATTTGGCCCTTGATGATGTGGATCAGTTGGCTTCGATCCAATCTATCGACTTGGTGCAGCGGACTTTCCGCCAGCATCCCGATCACTTTGTAATATGCGACTATCAACAACGAACGTACATCATGACAGACAGTGTCATTTATATTGCCAGGGCCAGGAACGTGCTTGCTCTGGCTGAACTTTGCAAACTCACCTTGTCCGAAATACACGCCGGAGTTGCTACACCGTTGCTCAGAAGTCTAAGTGTAACGGTAGCTAGTCCCCCAGGACAACCTTCGGAGGCACCCTTTGACGTACGCCGCGCCGACAAATGTCCAGACTTTGTACCTGCGCAACCGGTCCCTGGCAAACAAGACCTAGATGATGAAGAGAAACGGTACATAAGCATACTCATTACAGTCTGGATACCTTGATATCCTAATCAACTAACAACTTGATCGAATCAGACTGCTGCAATTCATGGAGCGATTCACGCATCATCCGTTGTGGCACAACATTGTGAATGTGGAGAAATCCGAAAAGTGGAAGCAATTTTCTTCATGGTTTGGTGATTATGCCCGACCAAACCCGTCACTCTTGGCTACATTTAAAACTCAAAGGCAACAACAAGCCATCATTCAGTCGAGACAGCATCGAGCAGCTTTGCAGGACAAGATGATGCTGGGTCGTAAGCGACGCAAAGAAGCACCATCACCATCACTAGCAGCTGACGCCAACAGCTCCTGCTCTTCCTCGTCTTCCCCTTCCTCATCCTCTACCTGCTCTTCATCCTCGTGTTCACCCTGCTCTTCCCGAGACACAACACCACCCGCATCCATTCGGCTCAGTCGTTCCGTCGCGGAACTGCACCGACCGATGCCTGTCCATCACCACCATCACCACCACCATCACTACAGCAATAGTCATGACAATAGCAGCAACAGAACTTTGCCACCTCCATCACCCGTTTACCGAGGTGGTCTTGCTGACCAGATATTGCATCCAAGGAAATGGGCGTCGTTGCAGGACATTCGACACCATCACAACAGTCACCGCCATCAATATCCTAACCATAATAACCTGGATCTCCTGGCAACACAGGCCTTGAGTCAGCGACGGCTAGATGCAGCAGCAGCAGCACCACCAGCACCACCGCCACCACCGCCGTCTTCTACCATCACTCTACCTTCACCCAGAGAAATGCTGGCTCAATGTCCTCCTCATCCACCTTCTGGCATGGTTTGAATATTTTAACAGAAACAAAATATACTCTTTATATCTTTGTACAGACTTTCTTTACATACCAAAGTGATTTAAAGTAAAAGAAGAAGAAAAAAAAGGAAATGTAAGGTTGGAATGGACGAGGTTATAGGGAATCTTGTCTCCTCTGGAATTGTCGGTTCTTGTTTACCAATTGAATAAGACCCATGAGTTTCGATAACCGCTTGAGATTCAACTATGTGTGTATGTGTAGATGGTTAACATTAACTATGCTCCTGCGTAGCATTTAAAATTGTCAAAAGAAAAAGAAAAAAGAAAACTTACATAGGCTGGGAGATACGTATTTGCCACCACATGTTTAGGCTCGGGAACTTCGTACGGACTATCATCCAGAGACACATTGTCCAACAACAAGATATCGTTGCTGTCGCTGCTGCTTACGCGTGATGCCACAGCACGCAGAATATCATTGCTGATGGGATCTTCATAGTCAGCAACAGTGTAGTTTTGAATGAGTTTCTGGACTTGAGTCGGTGTGAGTGACCAGCACACATCGTAAATAATCTTGATATCTTCTAGCGTTGCTTTTCTAAGCTGCAGTAGCTTGGCTGCCTGCATCAGATGCTCCAGTTGCAGTGTTGCTTCGGCCATTTCATGACCTTTGCACCACTCTTCTAAGCGCGTGATATTATACTGGATCTGCATAGCTCGTTTCCAAGAGTTGAAGCCGCGGCGCATGATGAGGTCATTGAATGCAGTGACACCAATCAGTTTCATGATTTCTGTAAGGCCTTGCTCCATAACAAATGGCTCTACGTTGTAGCATTTGAGAGCACGGTACGTGCGTGTCAACAGGTTCAATAGATCATCCATGGAATAAGCAGGCTGGTTAGAGCCTGGCAGGATCTTGTTGAAGAAGCGATTGTTTTCGTTGGCAATGAATCCAGGCAGCGACTGGCTCTCAATAACAGCAGGAACTGTCATCTTGCTCAGTTTCTGTTTGAGCTCTGTCAGCCAGTGGTGGTAGATATTGTCTTCCAAGCATTGCAGCTCAAACTTGACGGTTGCCACCAACTTTTCGAAATCGTGCCATCCAACAGCTCTGCGTCCATTAACAGCGTTGTAGTGCATTTCACGCTCCAACTCTTGCTCAGTGGAGCACACCAAAGATAGGAGCTCGTGTGTGTTGGATAGCCAGAATGCACATGGGTTCACTGTATCTTCGCCAGAAAAGCTCTAAAAAAACAAATGTTAATAATTATCATTTTACCAAATTTATACACTTTCAACTCGGACAAGTACCAAGCAATGCTTCTGGATAGTATCCATGACTGTAAAAATAAGCCGCTCGGATTCGGCGAGATAGCCAAAGCGCCACATTTGCGTGACACCGAGACCAATGACATGCGCTGGGAACACAACTTCTTGGTGAGAAGGCACGTTCTGCGGGTTTGGCTGAGGTATTTTCAATGATCGAATTAGACCCTCCAAGATTTCGACTTCAAGCACCTGCTCGTCGTGCAGAATGGCATGGATAGCTTCTTCAGGATTTGTAACACCATCCAAATCACGCAAGACATCTACGTGATCAAGAGACATGGGACGAATCTGCTCCGGTTCAGCGTGGATGATTTCCTGCGAGTATTTGGCAATACTGTTGCGTCGATACGAGGCCGTGTTGGCTCCAGTAGGCGAACGTCCGCGAGGACTGACCATGCTATCGGGCGAGATGCCTCGTTGACGACCAGTAGGAGAGCGGATAGGCGACAAGTTGCGAGAATAAGCGTTGAGCGATGCTTGTCGTCTAGGTGGATTCTTGAGGCTCTGAGATAACTGTGCTTTAAGAGCTGCAATCTGGTTCTTGAGCTCTGCTACTTCAGCATCGTCTGCCTTGGGAGTAGGTACAGTCAGTGGTGGTGGTCTCTGGCGTAGCTGTGTTATTTCAGCGGTCAGTCGAGCAATTTCCTTTTCTTGTTCTTCAATCTTGCTCTTTGACTCTTGGTGTTCTTTCTGCAGACCTTTGTGCGTCTCACGCAAAGCCGCAAGTTCGTGTTCCACCTCAGATGACTTGTTGAGAGCAAGCTGCAAATCTTCTGCCTTCTTTTCTAACTTGGCATACTTTTCTGTCCAGGTCTTAATCTGTGCTTCAAGTTGAGCAGCTTGTGATCTCAAGTTGTTCTTCTCTTCGCGTTCAAAGGTCAAGTTTTGCGTCAATTCAACCACCTTGTTCTCCAACTTGTAAGAGACTTCTTTCAAGTGGCTGGCTGAGCGTGCCTCTACACGCAAGTCTGCAAGCTTCTTGCGTGCCTGACGCCGGCGAATACAGGTCTGCACTTGAGTAATATGACTTCTAATTGCTTGGTATCGTTTTCGAGCAGCCCTGGTAGATGAAATTAAAGTATGAATATCCACTAAGATCTATATAAATTGATGAATTTTTAAGCGCATTTACCATCCTCTAACCAACGCCTGAATCTGGAGAGCAGCATTGTTTTCACGAAAGTGGCCAATCGACTTGCGAGCCAAAAATCCTCGAACAGCCGATTGTAAACGGATGGCAAACATTCGTCGCTCCTCCAGCTGTTTTCTTGCCAAATATCCTCTCCAGTATTTCTGGATGGCAAGTACGGCTTGCTCCTTTCGCAAGAGGTCCAGTCGACGGATGGCCACCTTCTTCCTCGCTATTTGCTGCAACCGGGTAGCCAGATCTTTCATACGAACATATCGCAAACGCACAATGAATCGTCGCATATTCTTTTGCAGCAATACAACACATTCGTTCCATCGGTCAGCTCGAAGCTTCTCCATGTATGCTAGCTGACCAGCACGGAAGAAAATTTTCGTAAGACCAATCTGGTACTTGTCTGGGTCGGCAATGTACTTTTCAAGAATGACTTTGCACAGCTGCTTAAGATCAGGATTCTTCTTGGGATCCCAATACTCAGAACTGACAAGTGCATAGTATCTAGTGATACGAACTCCTATCTTTAGACTCTATATCTTCCTATCATTTGATCTGCTTTCCTTTTTTTACCTATCCGCAAAGTCTTCAAATGTCCATCGTGATGGATAACCGGCACAGCTAATTCGGATAGTCTCCAGGACACCGCAGGCACGAAGCTGTGCCAGTACCATATTGGGCTCGAATTCCCAAGCAACTTTGGCTTCATTCGGTTTAATACATCGAATGTAATGGACATTGGTTTGTCCAATAGTATCCATCAGATTAATAAGCGACATCTATCCGTCCTAACTAGTTAGTCACTTGATATCCATATGAATATCTCTGTTACTTGCCTTGAAAATTGAACCCAGGGTGGGCTTCTTGGCCGCATTCATCTTTTTAGGTCCTGCTGCCTAAACAGAAACCATTAATTATTTCGAACGAATGAAATAATCATTTCCATTCCTGTGCACTTACTGGACGTTGTTCGGCGCTGGCAGCTGCAGCGGCAGCCGTAGCTGTTTGCAGCATTTCTACCAAAAACTCAGAATCGGCATTCTGTAGTAATGCAAGGTGTTCGTCCGGCACAGTATCCTTGTTCTTGTCAATGAAACCTTCAGCTTCGTATTGTACTTCGTGTGCATAGTGAACGACTGTGAACGCACTGTTTGAGAATCTGGGTTTCTTGAAATAGTCCTTGTAAGTAGGATTGGAAAAGTTGGCAATCAACTTGTCGCAGAATCCTTGATCCGAGCCCGAGGGTAAACGGGATTCTTCATCCAGCAGCGACAGGATACCCATTCTGGCTTCAATCATCTCGATACATCGCTGATTATCACTAAATTCAATGAACTGCCAGTCAATCTGTTCCTTGACATATTCTTCTTGCTCTAATTTGAAGACATGTTGATTGAACTAATGACCAAAAGTTTAGTATCTTGTGTCTCGAGAAACAAAACACTTTAATTTACGAATCGTCGTTACCTGCTGCTGAAGCTTTTCGTTGGCATAGTTGATACAAAATTGTTCGAAAGAGTTCTTTTTAAAGTGTTCAAAACCATAGATATCCAGGACGCCAATGAAAGTCGAAATTCGGTCAGGATCTCCGCAAGACAAGCTTTCGTTGATCATGAGAACTAGCCAGTCAAACAGGTTGGCATAAATGTATTTTGCGACCGAATCCCTGACGACAGTTGCCATGGCAGGATTGAGGTTGGAGATGATCTTGTCGCTGCGTGTGACAATTTGCTTTTTGATAATCCATTTACGGAACTCGGATGTCTTTATGCCAAGCAGCTTTGTCGCGATCAGCATGGATGGTTCGCTGTCGGAAAGTGTTGCATCATTTCGTCCTCCAATTTCAATGTTGCCGATATGTAACAGTGCTGCAAGTAATCTAAATATTTGCCACTGTGTCTGCAAAGAGATACCGACCATGGACAATGCGTTCTTGGTCAGCTCAAACTCTTGTGCATCGTCTACACCAGGAATCGTGCCAGTGCCGCTCTGATTCAGATAATGGAAACTTTGCCAGTCCTTGAGTTCAAATTCTTTGCGTTCTGTCAGGGGCGCACCTGCACAGAGCTAATGAATGTCATGTGAGTCACAAAAATTGGATCGGCCCGTTTCTCTTGAACGACCCCTTTGCTAAGCCCATACCTGGTAGAAAATGTGGTAATTTCGTTCAGTTTCGGGTTGAAAGATCAATCGTGATCTCTCGAGCAAATATGTTCGTGTACGTGCACCCACAATATTGCATCCTTTGTCGAATTGAATCTAGCACAAAAAGAAAGTCCTCACATGTAACCATGCAACAAAGAAACATTTTGTGGCTCCTCCCAAGTGTATTGTCATACCTCAATATACTTGCCGAATCGAGAACTGTTGTCGTTTCTTGTTGTCTTTGCGTTACCAAACGCTTCCATAATTGGGTTGGTAGCTGGATAGATGATAAGTTTACATTACTATTACACGTTTTTGAGTTCGAGATGCCACTAGCGAACTATCTTACCGAGAATTTGTTCCTCTACTTCAGTCATTCCTCTTGCACTATCTCTCGCCTGTTTACCGACTGTCTCTTTATCGTCTGCGGTTGCAAAATATCGCATAATGTACTTTGCACTGACAGTCTTGCCGGCACCACTTTCTCCAGAAACGACAATGGTCTGGTTTCGTTTCTCTCGAATCATGCACCGATAAGCATCCTCTGCGATCGCAAACAAATGCGGCTCCAATTCTCCTCGTCGACGTCCAGAATATTGCTGGATAATATCGGGCTCGTACAATTGCACGCGTGCAAAAGGATTGGTGGCGATCAATACGATACCGGAATATGTATAAATATTGCGCTGCATGTATCGAGTGCGAATCGTGTTCAAAACTATATACATTAAGCAGCTGTTAGCTGGCAAACCATTCTCTCTTTTATCCCACCATCGTCATCATCATCATCATCATCCACACACTACACACCAGACGGCTCGTTTAAATGACTGAGATTCGTCAAATCATCGGTATTCTCCATCTTGGGCGGGTTTCTCAAGGGGGGCAAAGTGGCTCCCTGGTTCTTTTCGAGCAATTTTAAGCTGCTTTCAAAAACATGTTGCTATACAAAAAATGCCCATTGAGCAAAACATATAAAGTTATGACTGTCAATAGACGTCTCCCTATCTCTCTCTGACAGTTTACCCTTTCTTCGTCCTCATCGTTCTGAAACACAAGTTTTACATTTGTATCAGTGATCTCCTTGGTGACCAGCGACGCTGATACCCAAGCTTCTTGGTCATCTTCAAACCAAGCCCGAGTTCCCTTTGTATAAACCTCTAGGGCCTTCATGACTTGTGGCGATGCAACGTCCGTCATGATGAACCAAAGAGAAACTTTATTTTTTTTTTCTTGGCCGGCCGCCAAAACTACATGCAAAGGCACTGTGTAACATCTACTTTTTTGATGGCGACTGTGGGCTGGCTTGCTCGTTTGCCCCGCTCCATTCCAACAGTGACTCGTGATGCTCGTCTTCGTTCTTCATATTTTCCATTTCCTGCTTAGGATCGACGGTCTTGGGATCAAACGCTGCGTCTTTCTCATTGATTTCGTCGATCGTTGCAGACGCGGAAACACGTTCGTTGTATGGTCTTGATGCTTTTCTGCCCTTCAGCTCGTAGGTCACCGAGCCATTGCTTTCCTCATGCCGTCCTGCACCACATAGAGCTGTTGTATGCAAAGTACGAGCGCGAGCATAGCACATTCGACTCATCCGTGAAGGAAGCATATTATATCTACGGGGGTTTGTAGATCGAAAAAGAAAAATGAAATTGTCGAACCACTGGGCAGCCTTTTATGCTCCAATACCTCTTTCTTTTCGGGACGTGAAACAAGACGTCATTTTGTCGTATGTGCTGTCAAGTACTTTGTTTCCACATTCCATGCAGGTCCACAGCTCAGACTCTGACCGATCGGCTGAAATCGATCGATGTCTCTCTCTCATTTCGCCCTCGCAACCGGACGAGTCCAAATTTGTTGGCATGCTGCTGCTGCCACGACTGCTGCAGCACGATCAGGCTGAAACCGTACGGCGCGTCTTTGATGGAATGAACTTTAAGTTTATTGAGCGATTACTGCGAACAAGTAAGTCACTGCGATGTTGGACGCTTGATCAGATACTAAGTCTATATCTGCAGCCTCTACCAGTAGCAGCGACAGCAACGAAGTCCCTCAGCCCGTATTGCGTGAAATTGCTATTAATATTTTGGCGTGCTTTGCAAAATATGACGATATGGCGACAAGTGCCGTCATGGCCGATCGAGTGCCAGCCGTGACAGCAAATCTAGTCCCAAAGTAAAGTCTTGAAGCGAATGTTTTGGTCTAAATTGATTGCTGATTCGCTCATTTTTTGTGTAGCGATTCATCTGATGCTTCAAAGGAAGCACTGCATATTTTGCTATGCGTGTGCGTTACAAAGCAAGGTCTATTAAAAATCCTAGATCCAGATTCTTTAAAGAGTTTATATGAATTCTTCAATGCTACAAAGAACGGTGCGTCGTGTGGGTTTCTAGTATAAAGAATGTGTGACACTTATTGCCTCTAATTAGATCGCGAGCGAGAGCTGGCCTCTCAAGTCATTACATCCACATATACACGCACATGCCATTTGCTTCACGAATCCAATATTCCAAGTCTATCATCTGCACTCAAATATTCCTTGCATACCACATTTACAGGTTTATCAGCCATCTTGAGAAAGAATCAGGGCAAACTCAAGTTTGAAGCATTAGCAATCCTGGCCCAAGTATTACCCGATCTTCCGTCACAGGTGAGCTTTTTTCTTTTTTCAAAAGATCATTATCTATGAATCATGCACTTAGCTTTTATCCTTTCGACTTTTCTGTAGGTTGTCAAAAAGTTCAAGAATGAAAATGAAAAGAAAATATCAGGATGGCTGCATGACCTGCGGTCTGGTCTGAAGGAAATTCTGAGTAGTAAGCTAGGTGACAACCAACGGGATCAAGCCATGGCTGTCACGGCCTACTTACTTCGATACTTTGGACCTGACTGGATGTTTTCGAGCTTGAAGCACCGCAAGGATGATAAATTCCCAACTCTCTTGATTCACCTGGTTGCTGTGGAAACGCGTGTTATGCTTGATGAAATCCACGACCGACGAATGAATTTACACAATGGCCAAACTGTCAAGGTGGATGAAAAAAAAGAGAAACGACAAGAAAGCATGGTGCCTGTATACTTTGAAATTCTAGAAGCAGCCATTCGCTATTTGTCTCTCAACTTTAGTGAGGACAAGACGAGTGGTATGGATGCTGAGGTGCTGCTAAAGATTCGAAAGACGCTTTCCGACACAATGAACGTGGTCATGGAGCTTTTGAAATTTATCCAGGATACCACAGACAATGATGATGAATTGGAAAAGGATATGATCGCACAAGCTAGTATGCGTATAGTAGCACTGTACCTGGCTGAGGAAGGGTACGAATTGTAGCACTAGCATTGTAAAAAAAAGCTGTTATCTATTGTTTATGGAAGAGTAAGAAAAATGAGATCTTCTCTTATTTAAACTTTAGACTTGCAACAGTTCGCAGTTGTCATGTAAACAATTTGTTATGAAAAGTAACAAAGTGTAAGTTATACTGTAATTACATTGGCAAACGATATTGATCGAAGAAAGCATGTAAACCTTATTTTTGAGGGCGTCGTGTGATTGGAAATCTACTAAAAATTGAAATGTTGTTAAAGAATGGAATCTGTCATTCAAGTAGAACCACACTGCGAACATATAAAAGGTGGAGAGAAAAGAATCTCGCTCTTTCCCGACTTTTTCTTTCCATCTTTCATGGCTACACCGCGTTACTATTACTGCAACAGGTGTGACGACATTGTCCACGTTCACCAGTTTCCCTATCCAGCATGTAGGACCTGCCTAGGTACCGATGTTGTCGAGGTAAAGTTTGAGACAGACATTCTTATTAGATAATTGCAATGCTCATTAGGTTTTGAAACTCTATGTAAACAAATAGTTACCGAGAAACAGGGATAGATGGCCTACTACATTGAGAGACAGGGAGTTGCCGTCGCCGCTGGACCAAGGCTCGACAACTAGTACCGAGCAAGGATCGCATAGCGGTACGAGCGTTATCAGCGCTGACAACGAACAGCAGCAGCAAGCGCAAGAGAATACTACTAGTCAATCGGTGCTCGATTTTTTGGCAGAAGAGCTTCATATTGCTGCTTTTCAAGGCATACTGCTCAGTCAGGCCTTCCCGTATCTTCCTATCTTGTCCTTTATGAGCATGGCTGCCGCCACTGCTAGTCACTATATCTCTGTTGCACGTCGCCCACAACAACAACAACAACAGCAAGCAACTGGACAGGACGAATCCAACAACACGCGTCGACTGGATCAAAGTGAACCTCCACAGGAACAAGCTGGACAACAAAGTAGAGATCAGTCACAACAGCAGCAGCAACGTATCTTTGATGCTTGGGCTGAGAACCGCTGGGTACAAATGGGGCAAGTCCAAGATATCAAAATTGACTCTGTGTGGAATATGCAAAAAGTTGCTGACTATGTATCATATGGCGAAAACATACAGAGTTGAAGCATTTCTGGAAGCGCTCGAAACGTATCTAGCAAGGTAATGTATACATTTCTTGACAGCATAGCAGTCATTTTGTGGCAACGTTTTTACTTAACAAGATTTTATTTGCTTACTATAGAGCACGAAGCGATCCGAGAGAAAACCAGCCTCCACCAACCCCGTAAGTGTAATGGATTATCGATAGCAACGCAGATAACGTTTTTACAACGATCCAAACAGTCGTCCAGGGTATCAAGATCCCTTCCGCGGCCTTAGAGACAATGAACCACTGATAGATTTATGGTGAAGTATCAAAAATCTTGAAACAATGAACCAAAAGTGGGATTTTAGTTTGACAGATCTTCTTTTCGCTCATTACAGCGTGGCTTTCGTTCAAGCGGCTAGAAATTTCTATAGAGCCAGAAACAGAAGGGCCAGGTAAGAAAAACTAGCTATTGAGTGATTTCTATTCAAGTTGACTTGCAGAATTGATGAACTTTTATTTTCTATGCGAAGAACCGGCGAGATGGACAACATGCTGGAACGAACGCTTCAAAACGTATTACACGAAGAAGGCGCAGGCGCCAGCACAAGGTAAGCCCATGGTCACAAATAGATTATCTACAGCGAACTTGGTACCAGCATAATCGATAAACACCAACCCCGGCAGACACGCACAGCAGCAGCAGCAGCAACAACAACAACAACAGCAACAACGCAGCCAAACATTCAATGAAACGTGAGTCCAAGAGCGGATCGATTTTGTTGTTGGCTTTACGTATTCTAACCAATTTCATACGCCTCTTAATCAAGGCAATCGGAACCTGCGGCCCGACCCACCATTCACGGAATGGATCAAGGCAAGTCTTGCATCGTTGCTTTACTATGAATAATCTATAGAGCACCCACACGCTAAAGTTATCATTTCTTGCTGATAGTCTGGTTCTAAGATAGACTCGTTGGACATCTGCGCGATATGTTTGGACAGCCTCATAGAACCACGAGAGGGACTCTGTATATTACGCTGTGGCCATACATTTCATCGCAAGTGTATACTGCAATGGTTGAATTATAGCGGGACTTGTCCAATGTGGTAAGCAGCTTTATTTTTTCTTTTCTTTGGGCGCATGCATAAGTACACTGTACACTGAAAGTTTATATACGTTTTGCAGTCGTGCAAGCAGTCTTTAGCGTTGGTTGCACCAAAATTCAAAAGAAATCACTCTGTCTCTTCATGCGTCGCCGGTTTTTTTGTTCTTTTTTCCCTCTACACTTTTTTCCTTTTTCCCCCTCGTTTGTCGTACAATGCATTAAATGTCGACAAATATGTATTGCGATAAATTTTGGTGTCATCACTGCTCTTTGCAAATACCTCTTTATCTTGACCATGACGAACAGCCTGCTTGCCCACGGTGTGATGGACAGTGTGTTGAGGAGGTATACGCTTGGATAAACTTGTTTTTGGCTCAAGTGACTGTCATATCTCAAGAACGGATTAGTACAAGAATGAGCAGGACGCGGGCGTCGACATTTCCCCGGTTGCAGTATCGCGACGCCGTCCTCACCATTTATCTATTACAACGCAGAGCAGCAGGACGATCCTGACGAGTGTCCTTTGCAAGTATACGACTGTCCACCATATCTTCGTTTTCGACGCGAAGATGAAAGAAAAGGGCAGAGAGTGACCAGTTTCTAGGGAGAAAAAAGAGGAGTGATGGAGAAGGATAAAGAAAAGAACGAAAGAGTGAACGAGGGAAAGGATGAAGGATATATGAGCTTTCTTACAGCTAAAAAGAAAATGCTGGGCAAGATGCAACAATGCTGTCTCTTTTTTCTTCTTGCAGGTCGAATCCCGATA
>KK100128.1:0-12962 GCA_000611695.1 Rhizomucor miehei CAU432 | reverse complement strand
CCGTCCCAGAGAAATTGGAATGCAGTATATGCCAAGATAATCTGAGGAACAGTGATAACGGCAACCAACCCATAACATTGCAATGCTACCATACGTTTCACGATACTTGCATTCAATCTTGGCTCGATATAAGCGAAACTTGTCCTATATGGTATTTATGAAAATAAAATGAGAATGAATGTGCCAAAAGACGTATACTGATTCTGTTTTAAGTCGACGCGAAGTTGATAGAAACGAAGTATCGGCATAACGATATCATTACACATCTTTCTTTTAATCAATTGATTTTTGGAAACCTATTGACTGTTATTTCCTTGGGTAGAAGGTGGCTGTTGAGCTAGCGGTTGTTGTTGTTGTTGTTGTTGAGTTTGCAGCAATTGTGCAAGTTGATTAAGTGCAGCAGCGGCATCGGCAGGTGCCTGGGCTGCTTGATGCTGCTGTTGTTGCTGCTGCTGCTGCTGTTGCTGTTGAATTTGCTGTTGTTGCTGCGCTGCAACTTGAGTCTATGCATGAAAAAAAACAACGAGTTAATGGTTACAGTTTCAGCGTGAAAGGAAAAAAGATGCCGTACCAAGAGACCGAGCAATTGTTGAACTTGTGCAGCTTGATCAATTGGGGCGGGAGCAGGAGCAGGAGCTCCAGCAGTAACAGACTGTGAAACCGGTGGTGGGGCAGCTGGAACTTGATTGGCCACAGGAGGAACGTAAGGTGCAGGAACCGGCACGACGCTCTGGGTAGGGGAAGCAAACGATGATGGCGCGGCTTGAGTTTCAGAACCTTGCGCGGCCATGGTCAAAAGCTGCATAAAAAGATGTTTCGTCAAGAATAGTTCGACATCCACATAATTTGTGTATACTTAACCTGTTGAGCTTTCTGAGCTTGTTCCAAACGCTGACGTTCTTCGGGATTATATTGGGGAGTCTGTTGAATTGATTCAGGACGAGGAGAAGGATTCCTGTTTTCGTAATGATCGTAACGGAGTGTACGACCTACAGTTACGTTAGCAACCACACGAAGTGGATGATCTTACGAGCAAGTATGCATACCGAACTCATCGACGCCTCGTGCTTTTGGAGGGATGTCTCGACCACCTCCGTGACGACGGCCTCCGCTATCACGTCTATCGCTCCCTCTATCTTTTGGTCTTTCGCGTTTCAGAGCAAACGCTTCATATCGTTCCCTAAGAGATAATCGTGTCAGATAAACCCATTTTTCTCTTTCGATAATCAACAGCAAAATCCTACTTGTTTGTGTGATCCCAAAAGAATGATACGTCCCAGTAACCATTCTTGTAAGGTTGACCATGGCAAGCGTCGTAAGCCCTCACGCAGTCTCTGGAGTCATAGAACTCAACAAAGCGTTGACTATTGTAAATTCCTGGCTAAGCATACGAATGTCGCTCAGTTTTCTACGAGGTACACGTACCGCAATTCATTGTTTTCTGTGTGGTTACGGAAATGTGGTGTGCGGATCACCTTGACATCACCAAAACGAGCAAAGTAATCATATAATTCATGATCTTGGAGAGCAAGGTCGCTGTTTTTTAGTGTGAAAAGCAAGGTACCCTGCACGAAAATGAAAACGGTTTGAATCAGACTCACTTACTCTTCAGACTTTTTTTTAGAAGAAGGATATCAATGCTTAGTACCTGATTCTTTGTACGGTCGCATTTCGCATCTTGCTCTTCTTCTTTGGGCAACGAGTAATGCACATCAATTTGTCTGTTGCGAAGGTACGAACCCTGAGTAGCTTCTTTGGCCGCTTCAGCCGCTCTAATATCGTACTGTCCGAGAAGTAATAAGCAATGCTGGAGAAAGGACAGGATCCGTGAAATAGAAAGACTTACGAAAGAAACAAACACCATGCCGCGTTTCTCGATCAAATTGAATATCTCGCGAATCTCGCCAAATCTCTCAAATATTTGTCTGATTTCACTTGGTTGGATATCATACTATAAGGACAACGAATTTAGGAACCATTCAGGAAAAGTGATGAACCAAAGACTGGTGTTTTGACATTCGTTTGATTTTTACCTGAACATTTCTCACGAAAAGCGTTCTGCACGGTCGTTCTCGAGCAAGTCTCTCCCTAATGTACTGTGGAAGGCGCGGTCTCTCATTTGCTGGCGCAGGTGCTTGAGTAACACATACAGAGATTCATTGGTCATTCATCTTTGCTTCTGACAATGCGAGGAAACCTCATCTTCCACTCTCTCAAGTCTCTTTCACGATTCTTATACCTTACTCAATCATCGGCGCGCCAGAGAGACGTTAAGGGAGGGAGACTAAGGAATGGGGAAAAGGGGGCGTATTCTTACCACCATCATTGTATCGGCCACCTTCCCAGCGACTTGCACTTCTTCGATTATATGGGGAAGGATCGGAAGAATACTGGTCTGAATGAAATTGCCTGCCTTCACTCGCGTGGTGACCGCGGTTTCCAATGTAGGAACCTCTGGGTCTCATCAGCGGTCCACCTGCACTGCTTCCAACACGACTGTTGATGCTCGCATGTCTAGGTGGAGGGGATCTTGCAAAGTTGCCATCGTTTTGAAATTCAGCATTGAAACTCTCATTACGTTGAAATTGACTTGAGGGTGGGCTACCAGCACCACTAACAGGAGGAGCAGGAGCAGCAGGAGGAGGAGGACCCTGAACATAGCCTGATTGTCTTTGCGGAGGACCGCCTCGCATCTCATACGGTGAGAATCGACTTCTTCGTGGATCCATTACAGTCGGCTTCAAAAGGCGGAAAACTAGGAAGAGGAAGGGGGAAGAAGAAAGAGGTACAAGAAAATTTTTTTCTCTTTACGAAACCCTCTATACGCTGGGCCATCCACGTCACCCTGCCATTCAACAAAACGCACAAACGAATTGTGATTGCTCTTTTTCTTTCTAGACACTCCCTCTGTGTCAATCTGTATTCCTTTTCTTTATTATTCATATGAGAGTTTTGGAAAACAATGTCCCCCACTGCTCGTCCAAGCAAACAGCGTTGAGAATGTTCCATAGGAACGGCTGAATGCTTTGGGACCATCAAGGAGGTATAGGCGTTCTTGTCTCTGAATGACTCAAGCTTTGCCAACGGAGCAGCACACAAAGATGCTAATTGAGAAACACAAGGTTCCTCTGACAAAGGATCTAAGGCAAAGACGTAAAGAAGGTAAAATAGAGTTCCTTGCGTTTATATACAGCCGATGCAACCCAGTCACGGGTGAAGCAAGTCCGCAAAAAAAAAAGAACCTCTTGAACTCTAGATGCCGGAAGATTCACTGGGTGAATCCTCGGATTATGGCTAGGTTCATCCCGTTAATATTCATTACCTTGCGAATTCGAAAGCATTCTTATCTGGCACGAGATTCGAGCGCTAAAATTGTTTTTCGATTCGCAGCATATTGATCTTCCTTCTCCTAGTTCTTGACTATTTTATCGTGTCTTTATCATGCAGAGAAAAACAGCGGGCAAACATCGCTACAAAGGCGAAGTTGGCATAATTGAGCATATTGATGTCAAACGTAGCCATGGTGGCTGGATAAATGAGCACCTTTTCTGCCACCTGCCACTTTCGCGCAGAGATTCAATACTGGCAAGCCGTCTGGCCCAACCTACTCGACATCCTCGACGATATTGAAATCCTCTGTCACCAGAAACGGACTCAGGCCCTTTCCCCGCTTCTGAAGATACCCAATTCCTGCATTGGCTGACTGACATCCACCACCCACCGTGTCCCTGTAACCCCAAAAAACCCAGAAATAATCCACCTCTCGGGCACTCATCTTTAACCTTCTCACTTAGGGTTCGGCCGCCAGCAATACACTTCCACATAAGACAAATATCTTCTTCCCTTTTGTCCCGTCGAGGATTTTTTTAGCCCGTTTCTCCAGTTGCACTAATGAATGGGCGTATGCTCCATAGAGCGCGGCCCGATAGAAACCCGCAATAAATCTTACTTTCATCTCGATAAATGAGCGCACTCCAGAAGCTACCCCGATCACATTTGATATGGTGAAAATTGCCAGATTCCTAGTATTGGATGACGCAGCATCGTATCTATGTCGGCATGCAACTATATCACGATTGAAATCAATGAAGAATTGTTGACCCTCTGGCTCCACTCAAGTATGTTACTCCAGGTTGCAAAGGCTCATGAGTCTCAGTCGCCAGGACAAAGTTTCGAAAGGTGCTCTTGAGATCGTCTACTTGTTTGCGATCCTCCTCCTCTTCGCGTTCAGCTAGAAGGAACACGAACTGTCAACAAGGCCGATCGACTTTGCAAAACTGTATTTACCTCGAGCTGCTCTTCGAGCTTTCTTTTCCTGGAGCTGTTGCTTTTTAGCTTTGCCGCTGAATGGTTTTCGTCGATGCTGCGGTGACATTGTGTGTGCAGTAGAAAGCGCGTTTCCGTTTATGCGAACTTAAGATAATAGCGCTTCCATACAGTTGACATCTCATATAGCAACTTCTCTGCTATAGAAAGAGAAAGAGCGAGCCAAACGAGAGTGTGGAAACATTGCCGCCTCTTTTGACCAAAAGCAGGCGAGGCTGCTCGGCAGCATGGAGCTGTAGGCAACGAAACCTTCTTCGTGTTGTTGGCATAACCACCATTATCCAACATGCAAGAACTGTTACACCACCATGAATCGGGACTTTGTTGGTGCCAGGAACTTCTTAACAATAGACCAAAGCCCAACACTCTCTCTAGAACGCGAGCATCTCCCACCGTTTCGACCTGGATCCACGAAACCAACAACGACGTACCTTTAGCAGAATTATTCAACATTGTTCCTACACGTAGTATCTACGTAAGTAGTCTCTTCTATAGTTATAGAATGTTGCTCAGATGTGCAACAGAAAGGTTCGCGGAAACAGCCCGGAAATTGTTGAACAAAATTGTAAGCGATATCAGCTTCTGAAATCAAAGTCTTCTCTTGCTGATCCAGACATTTATCACCCAAGTCGTAAACTGAACTTCATCAAGGAAGTGTGGCTCCTAAGATGAGGTGCCCTCCCGCCCAAGCCCAAGATACTGAGTCGAATGGGGTTGCGTAATTACTTCCAAGAGATGAAGACGCATCGACAGCAAAAACATTTAGAACTTTACAGAGAATATGTTATCCAATAAAGAAGCATGGCTCTGATAAGTAGTAAGAAGGTACCAAGTTGTGAATCAAGTAGTTAATAGCATTATATTGGAGTATCTTTGTAATATTTTATATAATGATCGCCGTTGGATATATGATGGGAATAAGGAATGGCACTCTCTTTGGTAGAATGGCACTGCCATTCTTCCTGGGAGAAGAGAGAGACAGAGAGAGGAATATGATATATGGCTATGTATGTATGAGAGGAAATAATCACATAAGGAAGAGAAAAGAAGCAAATATGTAAGTATAATGTCGAAGAGGCAGGGTGAGAGGAGCATGACATAACTAGAGTATGTCATGAGTGAGGATGAATGATAGTGGGATGAAGGGGCTTTCAAAAAAAGAAGATATTTTACAGCCGTTTCTGTGGGTCAACGAGGAAAAAAGGAACGGTAGACAGATGGATAATGAAAACAAAAAGGTGAACGAACGGGGTGGGATCAACAAAAAAGGGTGAAGAAGAACAGCTATGATCAATATTCGATCAGCATACCCTCAGGTCCATTCCAGACGCTTATCAGGACAGCAGTTGTTAGGATCACAGCAAAGCGACACCATCTCCAGACTGCACGGAAGAATAGACGAACTGTACGACGGATGCGATCAAGGAAGGTCTTGGGAGCCCTGGTTACTTGCTCCACTTCAAAGTTGATCTGGGGACTGGGATACAGATCGTGCGATGGATATCTATCGTCAAAAATCTCAAACGTGCCGTCATCCTCGTCCGAATCATATTCAAACTGGTCTAAGCATTTGGATTCGTCGTGAGATTGTTCGATTTTACTGATAAAGCTTAAAGCTTCATCGAGTAGATTCTTGTCTATGCCGCTTGCTTTTGCTAGTATCGTTTCTAGTCCAGAGTCGTCCGGAGCGCCGTAGAATCCAGCCAAGGTCTTCTCCGTAAACTCACGCAAAGGTTGGAGTGTAGGCGTAACAGGCTTTGCTGATTCTGATCCATCAGTGCACGTATCCTCTATCCCTTCTTCTTCTTCTAGGTGAGTGTTGCGCTGCTTTAGCCATTCGCTTTCGAGTTCTCCCATAAGCGTATTCCGGAAAGCATAGCTGTGAACACTTGCACATTCGCTAGGAGCTGGTGTCGTTCGGCTCGAATGGATGTTGATACCGCGCTCTTTAAGTTTCTGCAGTACATTTCGATGGTCCTCTACGCTTGCGTTGAGTTCAGCAATGTGCCGGAATTGCCTCTCGTATGCTTCCTGGAGAGCTTCGTAATCCTTCTGTGTAAACTGAAATTGCTCAAACTGTTCCTTGAGCTTACAAAGATCGCTGAGAGTGTTTGCGAGCTTTATTTCGAGCTCGTTCTTTGAGTTGTTGACAAGATTATTTTGTATTTCAAGTTCCTCAATCTTGTTGAGCAATTCATCGACCATGGAGTCTTCTGCTTTGCTGGCTTCGACAGACGCAGTGTTGTGCATCGCTTCCATACGTCGTTGGCGTTCGTTCATCTCTTCTAGCTCATGGATTTTTGCAGTGGCGATCTCCAGATTGCTTTTCAATGTCTCGATTTCCGCTTCGAGTTTGCGCACGCGTTTAATATTAGACTTGTCGGCTGCCTCCTTTTCCTCCAGCGCAGCTTCAAGTCTCTTGGTTAGTTCGACATTCTTGCGCTCGAGTACTTCAATCATGGCTTCCCGAGTTCGATGAGATGGCACAAAACGCAACGCAGAATCCTCATCATCGTCTTCGTCGTCAGCACTTTTGTCGATGCCAGAGTCGGTGCCATCACCTTCAGGAAGGTTGGTAGCTAGTGAAGAAGACGGAGTAGGGAGCGGAGCACCGTTGCAGGATTTTTGCGTTTGTCTCAAGAGATCTTCGTAACTGGATTTGAGGCGAATGTTGTTCTCTAGTAGTGATTTGCCAATTTCTGCCGCGAGCATCAAGTCTGGAACAAGCAAATTATCAATGATCGGCTTTTTCACATGTCTAAAATGCTGTGATAACTCAAAAAGAAATCATCCTACCTCGTTCTTTATCTTTAAGTGCAGAGTATGCGCTCTTCAGCATTGGTATAAGCTCCGTTGCAGACTTCTCTGCCATCCACGAAACCGACGACATGAAGGAGGTGGTCGACAGGGACGGCGATGGTGGACCTGACTGTTGAAATTGCGACACGCTGCTACATTGTTTTGCAGACGATGGCGATACGCTCAGTTCCAGGGGAGCTGGTTTCAAGTGTGTTATCATGTCAAAGCGATTTAGAGGAGGTGTTGTAAGAGAGCAATGAAGAGAATGGAACGGGTTTCCAAGTCAAGGTTAGAAAAAAGGGAAAGATAAATCGGTGTCACCCGGCCCTCAACAAAAGGGATTGCGATGTGAAAAAAAAGGTCATTCACATGCTCTCAAGAAAGGAGCGGGAGAGCCCCGCTCCAGAAATTTGCATGCAGTCGGCTGCAATAAGAAAGAGCATTCCTGTGCCTCCTACTGCTAACGGAAACTTATTCATAGAAAGTCTCATACGCTTTTTGCTTTCCATTTTCTGAGATCGCCGAGGGCAGGGGCCACCCACCCACATGCAGGCGTTTGCAAGTTTAACGCTATGACTGAGGATGCTAGTACCTGACACCAATGCGTTCAGGCAAGTTCACCTGACTTCCTCACGAGCGAGAGATGTTTATGGATTTAAAGAGAAAAGTCTCATATTTGCCTAATCTTTAGACATTAAGGCTACTTGTAGGAGAATTTCCAAGTACCATCAAACAGCGTAAATACGTAAATGATGTATGATGAGAAATCTTCGTTAGGCATTTTCGGAAGCAAGTAACGGCGCAGGAAGAATTAAGTTCTTTTTTTTGGATCTACTGCCATTCTCTCATTAATTCTAAAGTCAACTTTTCATAGGATGTACCTACATTAACACAAAGTGGTGGTCCTGATGCAGTAAACGTATGATATAAACTTGGGAACGCCATACGTGAGTTTCTAAAGAAAAGAATCAGAAGCAAGCAGTGATAATTTTTCAGGTCAGTATCACAAGTCAATTTTTTTTCAGGCACATGATACTCTAATTAGGCGATCAATATATTTGCAGAGACAACCTCTGATATAAACGTACTGCAGGAGCGGCCAGGAATTGGATCTCTAACCTATTTTGAAACAAAAGTAAGCTCGATAATGCCAACGTAAAACCCTGTCTTTTATGTGGATATAATAAAGCTTATTGAAAGCCTTGGAAGGTCGGAGGTGACAAATATACTTTGATGATACCAGTTTTCCTCTGTTTTCTTTATCGCTTGCAGTGATGTTGGACAGGATGCAAAGCGAGCATGTTACCGCTTTCATTGTCGCAAAAGCTCTTTCAAAATAAGCAGTTGCAAATCAACAATGTTGGTCTCATTAGATAAGCATCGAAAGTCCTTATATGTAGATAAAAATTATAAATTATACAAAGTGCATAGAAATACAATCCAGGCTAACACAGAGGAGGGGGTTCAAGTAACAGGAAAACAGTTTCCAATTCTACGAGAATGGCCGTCTATCTTCATCGATAGGAGTAACTGGATCTGCAAAAGGATCGGCCTCATCTACCATTTCATTTTTCGGCTGTATTTGCAGTCCTGCTAAGTCTCTAAGAGTTTCCTCAGATCGAACAGCATACACAGAAGAAGATTTTGCAGCGGCAGATTGGACAGGAGGCGGGGGTGGTGGTGAGCGAATGTGATGCGGAGGAGAGGTCGTCACTGGTGAAGAAGGTGCAGGAGGCGAGGGCAAGTTCGCTGGCACTTGACCTACTGACATGGATTCATACATCTGCAATGCCTTCAATAATTCCTCGTTGGTAGCCAAAAGAGTTCCAATCCATTCTTCGTCCTCCACCAAGCGTGCATATCGCACGATTTTCTTTTTTGATTCCTCGCAGCGCTGCCGATAGTCCTGTAGGCGTGCATCGTGCTGCAGGTCGATTTCCCAGCGATCTTCATTGGTGTTGATGAACTTGAGAGCATTAATAAGATTGTTGGTATTTTGATTGGCCAAGGCTACTTCTTGGATAATCTTGGGTTTGGCAGCTTCAAGGTTAAAAACACGCGTTTGAGATCCACTTGTGCTGCTGCTGCGTGGTTTCGTCCTTGTCTCTATAGCAGATGGGCGTCCCGCTGGAGGTAGTGATTGCCTTTTGCTCAGCTTTGGACTGGGAGTTTTCTGGGCAGTCGGCCGCGGCGGCATACTCGGCGCAACTGGGGAGGATGCTTCAGGGGTCACTGGAGAAGATGGTTGTCTTCCTGTTTCTGCACTGCTTGCTGACCTAATGCGTTTCGGCTACATGGTTAAAGTTTAGTGCATATGTACTTGGCAAGTTCAATGATCGTTTCATGCTTACGAGTCCGAGCTTCTTGCGTCCACTTTCAAACATATCACCCAATACATGCATACCCGGTTCTGACTTGTACTTGATCGCCCACGCGCCCAGCAAACTCAACAATTCTTTCTTCACACGCATATCTTCGGACTAGGTCCAAAATCAATCTGTGACTTTTTGCTGCTATTCACCATCGTATCCAGCTAACATACCGACGAAGATAAAATCAAGTCAAAGCGTTCCCGCATCTTTTCGTTCGTTACCAATTGCCCTAGCAAAAGCGAATAAGGAACTCCCCACTTTGATTAATACTCTCTAGCTTACGATGGAACTTTTCATTGGTATTTTCCATCAAAAGTTTGAGAACCTAGCAGTTGAGTGTATTAGACCTCCCCACAGTCTGCTGACAACACTCGAGGTATAAAGCATCCTACCTCGAAAACACGCAGTTTTTGTTGAGTAGTGCCATGCTTGAGACGTTTTCGAACAGCTTCAATGGCCTCATGCGGACCATTTTCTTGCATGAGAATGGATTCTGTCAGTTGCTGGAGGATGTACCAGTCGATCTCTTCATAGTTTGATAAGCGTTCTATCGAACGGAAAACTGTTAGAACAGTAAAAAAGGCATAGAAGCAGCACTGATTTACCAATGTAAAAGGTAATGGAGGTCTTTGGAACCTCGTCAGTGAAGATACCCATCTCGAGGACTAAAAAGCGGGGGGAGGAAGATGCGTTGATCAAATCAATCAACTTTTTGAGTTGCAGGAGGTGTTCTATGCATGAAATCTAAAACTATACTGTGCTAAGGAGATCAAGGATCGAATAATACTGTTTGTTTGCGATTGGATTGTGGTATTTTAATGTTGGCATCAATCAATCGAAAAGTTGAAATACCAATTTGCGTTGACGTTTAGATCGTACACAATGACTTAATTATCCTCTGCTAAAAGAGCAAATGCATTCTTCGTTTGGATTGTTCCCGAGTCTTCTTCCTCTTCTTCTCCATCATCACTTTCTCCTTCTTCCTCATCGCTATTCGCCGCATTTCGTTTTTTTGCTGCATCTTGTACTCTTAGCTTCTCATATTTGGATGTCTTGAAGAATCCATGAGGTTTGAAGCTCATCAATACGCGACCATCGTTGACCAGTCGAAGAATCGCGTTTGCAGCTGTGCGTAAGACCTTAGACTCTAAACCTGAGATATTTCTCTGCTTGCAACAATAGACTTGCCTCGATAGACATCAGGTCGCGCAGCCTGAGCAGTGAAAAATCCTCTCTGTACGGCAAATGCTAATAAACTCTCGTATCAGCAAACATATCATCGCAGTATCTATATGCTTTGTATACAACCTTCGCAAATGGACCAAGCTGACCACCGAAACGATGAGGCCTCTTCGAGATCGGGCGGTGTTAATGACAGGATCTCTTCCAGAGGTACACGTTCGGCCTGGATAAAAAAATAATCAACGCCAAATTATGCATGCAACTTGGCGCCTGCACAAAAAGGAATACATACCAGATATTGTATCACACTGTAAGGCTCCTGTACTTGCGCAATGGGATACATTCCTGATAAAATCTACTATAGGAGCTTAGCAAAGATATGATGCATATTATGAAGAATGTGATTTCCTTTTTCTTTTCCTACCTGAAGAGCGCGAGGTAAGAGGGCAGGGAAAACCAGGCCAGGTGAGTCACAAAGGCGTACAGTGTCAGAAAGGTGGATAGTTTGAAAATGCTTTGTATGTCCAGGCGTACGACTGGCACTGACAACCGTCCGCTTCATAATACTGTTGATGAGACTACTCTTGCCAACGTTTGGATGTCCTGAACATATTTCAGCACATTCCTCGTGATAGCAGTAACAATCTAATACTCACCCACGAGTCCTAATGTAATATAATCTTTGTGCGGCGCAATGTTGCGAGAAGTTATATCCAGAATGCGACTGAATTCATCATCTGCAATATAAGGACGACTGAGCGTCAAGCCCATAGTCGCCGATTGTCAGCAGTATATTTACCTAGACCAATCATGCTTCCTGTATCGCTATCATCCTCGCTATCCTCCTCTAACGGCAATTTTTTGTATTCCTCCTCCTCGTTATCATAGTCGCCTTGATCGTATCTCTTTATCAACTCTTCCCAGTCAACGTGCAAATCGGATTTATCCAGATCAATTTTACTGCATATCTTCAAAATGTCCTTTACACCCTGAGCAGAATAGTATCGTTTCCTGGGTCTTTTGGCTCGAGCCTTGAGTGCATCTTTGACCTTGTTAGAAATAATTTTCACCAACAGCCGTGAAGCACATTTGACTTACAAGTCTTCGTATCATCGATCAATCTTTCATCCCGTGGATAGCAGCTGAAACAAGCAATGCGTAACTCTGGAAACTTTTCCTCAAAGTACTTGCGCCATGCAAATACTGTAAATTCAGATACCAAATCCACCTAGAAAATTGTCGTCAGCAAGGCATGTTATCCTCAATATATCCGCGATTTACCTTGTTAAAGACAGCAACAATCTTTCGCTTCAAATCTCGAGTGACATAGTCATACAATGGTTTTGGAAAGTGGAGTAATGGGTGGCGTATGTCCATCACGACTATAACTATGTCGCTTATTTCCAAAACTCTCCATCTATTTTTTTTCAGTCAAACCACGAGTCTATACCGTTACCCGGTATTCAGAGTGAATACTCACAACTGTCTCCACACTTCCAAATTGCGCTCGTACAAGCTCAAATGAGAATCTCCTTTCGCTGAGCCATATTCCTTTTCCAAGTTTTGCATCCATTCATTAAAATATGTAGTCTCTTGCTCGTTGAGCTGCTCTCTGGTCATATCATAGTTCCATTTGGGTCTTTTTGGGAAATCAATGTATTCTGAAAATGCATCCTCGCCTATTTCCAACGCTGTCTACCCAATGTTAGCAGTGTCACAGAATGTATATATGGACTTGAACAAATCGCTTTACCTCCTGTGGAAGTCGCTTGAATGGCTTCATACTCTGCAAGCGTGCTTTCTCAATAGCGCTCGGTGAAAGTTTCTCAAATCTCGAGAAAAGTCTGAAAAGAGTTTCCACTTTGGTCACCAAGAGTTCCAAAAAGCAGCTGCTGTTTCTCCAGACAATACCTTCCATGCGCTCCGCTGGCTCCACTCAAGTATGTTACTCCAGGTTGCAAAGGCTCATGAGTCTCAGTCGCCAGGACAAAGTTTCGAAAGGTGCTCTTGAGATCGTCTACTTGTTTGCGATCCTCCTCCTCTTCGCGTTCAGCTAGAAGGAACACGAACTGTCAACAAGGCCGATCGACTTTGCAAAACTGTATTTACCTCGAGCTGCTCTTCGAGCTTTCTTTTCCTGGAGCTGTTGCTTTTTAGCTTTGCCGCTGAATGGTTTTCGTCGATGCTGCGGTGACATTGTGTGTGCAGTAGAAAGCGCGTTTCCGTTTATGCAGACTTCGGTTCTCCGTTTGTTGGCTGGTCGGCAGTAGTAATTTGTGATAC
>KK100127.1:73014-94503 GCA_000611695.1 Rhizomucor miehei CAU432 | reverse complement strand
CAAATGGTCCGGAAAAAACAGTACTCAGACTTCTTTTCCTTTTTCCCCCGTATATTTATTTTTCACATAAAACTTTTGACTCTAATGAGGAGGCTGTGTGCACCATGGCGTTGCAACCGGGATCATCGTTCTTGATTCACTCTTTGCTTGCTCGTTGTCACCGTCGACGCTTCAAACCGCAGCAGAAACTTCTACTACCAAAGCCTGAAGATCTACTCGCGCAAAGACTGAGCCAACTGCATATTGGCAAGCTGGGCGATAGAACCAGAAAAGTCTTGCACAGACCAATACGCCTATTTCGTCCTTTATGTGTAACTAAGCGGCGTTGCGTCGTTTTCAAGACAAGAAGACATCGACCGAAAGTGACAAGAAGATGGCAAAGAAGACGAGTGCAACTGTAGGCTTATTATCCTTTTCTCAAGGACTATGGAACTATTGTTGCCAAAATAAAAGAATCATCAAGGCGCTTTGCTGTAGATGATCAGTATTTGCGAACGTCACGCAGTTACTGTACTATGGCAGTAGTAGTTTGTGATACAACCTATTCTCCTGCAAGCAAGCTGCAGAAAGCATTGTGGGAAAAATCCAAATAGATTACAATGTAAAGTTTCTAATGGGTCAAGTATTTAACCGGTTTGGATAGTACTATCACAGAGTATTCGCAAGCACATAGCACTTGCTATCATTACAGCAGATCTGCATTTTAAGGCACTGTGGGGGTGTGCACGGGCATCTATCAATATGCAGCTGAGCCCAGATAGGACCGCTAGAGTGGTACACAGTCTGAGGTCAGAGCACTCATAATGCTCTCTAACTTCTTTTTCCTTGTCAATTATCATAGCTAAGCTAGCAAAGCACAAAGGGCAACAAAGAGTCTTTGTAGGCATACACTATGAACATACACATTGTCCTTGTTTTATATGATTCATAACAAACAATCGTCTTGTACCAATGTGGATGCACTCACGTAGTAAATCATTGTGATACCGAGTTTTCCAATGTTGGAAAAAGTAATGTACAAACGTATATACTAGAGAAAGGTATACGGACCAGCACTACCAACAGAATAACCATGAAGACTATACTACAATGTGTAACATTATCACCCTCACTACTATGCAGACTTTCTTCGCAGGGGAAACACTGAACTCACGGTACCATCTACCTACAATAAGCTTCGTACAAATAGATAAAGCTTTATAAACTGTGCAAGATAAAACCTTGTTTATGAAAGAGTGTCCAAAAACAAAGGAATAGCCGCTCTATGCAACCCGTGGTGTCGTTCATTCAAAGCCCGAACGAGGTTTGTGGTGCTCACGGGAACCTTGTTTGGTCTCCCGCTCCCATCTTTTCACCTTGTTTCCTTTTCTTCTCTATTCAACATTCAACCACATGTTTAATAGCACATTTTATCACTCAAATCAAAGCTCCAGGCCATTTCGGCGCTCAAGCGACTCTAGTCCGATGTCGCAGCGCAACAGTTGGCATCCTCCAAAAGCTCCGCAGAAGGTTGCAAGCTGCCGCCACTTTGACGACGAAACTCCCAGCTCAGCCATCCAGAAGACCCAAAGCGAACGCAGTATCTTTGGAGCAGCATCAGGCCGCACAGTGATCCACATACCTAGACATAAACCAAAGCGAAACAGCAGGATATTTCACATCCACACAGACGCATTCATGGTATCCTAGAGACGACTACGAAGGAGCCCTGGGATCCTGTTCGGAGTGAGGACCCCGTCAGCAAGCCTGAACATACGATGGCAGTCAAAAACACGCTCATTCGAGGTCACGGCAACGCCAAGTCCGACGCTCTTAAATGGGTAGAAAACTGGGACCAAAGCAATGCGATGCAGCAAAACGCGCCTGATCATCGTACTGGTCGCACTCAAAGAGTAGAACACGGGCCAATCCACCCACATCACGTCGTTAGCGGATACCTATTATTATGCAGCATCGCATCCGCAACTTCCGACATATCACCCGCCGTACTATCATTCCACGACTTACACTCCTTCAACATCGCCGTCTTCTTCCATATCGTTCCACAGCCATCAACGACGCATCTCTACAGGTTCATTTGAGTGTCGTCGCACAGACGTGATGGTTGACGACCTGCACCGTCGTGCATCCACCATCTCCGACACCAATGTAACCGCTTCGACTGCAGATATCTCGCGTCGTTTCAGTGATGGAAGCAGCCTAGTCAGCAGTCAAAGCACAGCAGCCTCTAGTGTGATCATTGAAGAGGATGAAGAACAACAGACGGATCACAAAGATGGCAAGGGCCAAGACGGCAAGATACCCGTTGAGGAGGTAGCAGAAACGAAGAAGGAGGAGCAGGAGGATGAGAAGGAAAGTAAGGAGCACAAGGATGCGAAGCTTAATATATTGCCAAGTAAGGACTAAACTTGTAAAATTCCCATCGTGATTAAGCTCATCATGCAAGATTTTGCACATCCCACAGTACCCTGCGCATCGACCACCGTCGAAGAGGAGGAGCAAAAACAAGAAAAAGAGGAGCAAGATGAAATCCCTATCTGGGCCGATCCCGTTCGCATTCGAGAGAACCCCATACGGTATCAATGTGTGCGAGACTACATGAAGCGAGAAGGACTGTCAACCCAGTCGCCTCTGCCGCTTCCTAGCACGTATACATTTTACTTTAGCGAAACACAAGCTGCCAAACACCAGAAAATTGCTACAGCAAACTACATGTCGTCGGTGAAGACTATGTTCCATTGCGAGACTGTGTGGGATTTTGCATCACGTTGGCGGCAATACAAGGCACAAGTGAACCGGCCGTCGCAGATGCAGCCGAACCAAAACTTGTACTGCTTTTTGAAGGACGTTGCACCCATGTGGGAAGACCCTCGGAACAAGAATGGTGGTCGCCTGACTATATGTCCACCTCGAGCACAGCTGGATGATGTTTTTGACTGGGTTCTCTCGTCGTTTGTGGGTGGAAACCTGACAGACGAAGGAGCTGTCGGTGTCGTGCTTTCCAGACGTTCGCGTGGTGACCGCGTCGAGTTGTGGCTGGATGAAACCGCATCGTCTTCAGCGGTTGCTAAGCTAAAGTAAGTTTATGCTCTTCTCCCTTTCTTAAAAAACGATCCCCAGAATGTTTCAACTCATTCGATCAATCGATTTATAAGGGATAAGCTTCAAGGATACGTTCCTGTTCATTTGCAAGAGATTGTCGGTTCAGGTCGATTCAAGAAACATTACGACAAGTAGCCATCCAGCTTTGAATGAATTTACTTTCTCTTATGCTTTTCTCCCTACTCGTAAATAATGCAAACCTACTAGTCTTTCAAGACGAAATTTGTGAATAAAAACAAGGAAATGATCATTTTTGTACTTTAAATGGAAAAGCTCACCCCTTGGAACACCGTAAACATATGTAAGACTGCAGTTCTCATTCGAGGAGTCCGTGCCACATCAAAAATCAGGCCCTGGATGATTTCCGCTGATCTAGTGCAGGAGTAGGTATCACACTGGCAACGACGACAGAAACGATAACGAATGCTATATGCAATGGTATCCAACTCGAGTTATAATCGGTTGAACATATTCCATGGACTTCAGCAGTATCTGGCCATTTCATCCATTGAAACGGTTTGTCCCTGCAATATTCAGGCATTTGATTACGACTATATTGATCATTCGCAACAAGATCTACAACGTCGCTGCAACGTAATGCCAGGTCTATCCACAATCATCAATGGCTTAGACCATCGTTGCATGATCTTGGACTGAAAATATACTGAGGGCAGCCATGAAATTTGTACTCACTGCTAAACAATGATTGGAGTGTTAATGCATCACATGAAGCTTTTCTGCACGCAAGTTTTCGCTGGTGCGATCTGGCAGACTTTGAGAACGGAAAATCCATCGTCGTCAACAAAATGTATGCTACGTATGGCAGAGCAGAATCTAGGATATTCACAAGAGATCTTTGGATATAAGAGAAGAGCTGTGAGCCAGTCCTCGCTCCCATCATGCATAACCAGATACCAAGATGTATGGTCAACATGTCCGATCAGCACGGGGAACACAATAAGTCCTCAACATAATAGATCAATGATATTGGATCCAAGGTACAGATATCTAAAGTATACTTGAAGCAACAGGATAGAGGGACTGAAGCTGTGGATTGGTACACCAAACCTTCAATGCTCTCATCACTTCATGTTACGATCCGACCTTGAGACGACCATGAGTGTTGGGCCTGCGTCGGCCGCTGCTGAATCTTTTCTTCCCCTTCCTCGGCTATGAATCCGTCACAAAGGCTCTGAAGCTTATTGACGACAAGAATGCAACAAACTGGGAGAAATATCATATGCGCGGCGGGTCAGGCCGAAATTTCACCATAGATCGACCTACAGCATTTTCTTTGCAGAGCATCGAGTAGCCTCGCTCGACGCCACGCCTGTCAGTCATACACATATTCACTTTTGATGACTATGATCAGGGTAAGATGAGCACGCGCAAAGTAGTAAAATTAAAGAAAAGGGATAAGTAAAATCCGGACGGAATCAAAGTTCTTTATTGCGATTGAAAAGCTACCCCATATCTATAAGGATAGACTTGCTGTTCCTATTTCAATACGTAGTGATAATGATATATTGATTATAATGATGATGATGACGTCTGGATAAGAATTTAGACACGTTAGGAGGTGAAGACTGCAGCTTAGGAGGGATGGATGAGCGGATCCTTTAAATTAAGTTCCTAGTGCCAAGTCGAGACAATTAAGTAGAGCATTACGTGAAGAGCGTTGGCTATGAATGAACATGATGAATACGACTATGTAGTAAAAAATGCAGCTAGCAGATATGACAAAGGCAAAGGATTATCCACAAACCCACAAGACAGTTCGTGTATACAAGCAGAGATGAGCGTTGCCTGTTATGGGCTTACATCGTCCGGGTATACCTTTTACAGTACAGATCAGAGAGACGCATGCAGTACCCCTTGATTTTCAAAAACTCATAGTCATTATGGGACAACAACGACGATCTAGAAGGGCGGATTTGTCGTTGTTACGTGGATAGAACACGCGTTGTTGATCATTTGTGACACATGATAGCATACATACCTAGTTGCATCCTTCTTCTTTTCGGTTTGCGCCCGTGAAAGTTAATACTTTGACGATGTCGGAAGGAGAGACCGCAATGAAATTTACATATCACATTAACTTGCGGTCCGTAATACCTAAGCACACCTTTTTGAAATGCTTGTAAATGTGTGTTCGCAACAAAAGTGTGAGCTAGCTCATGGACTGATTCTCCCTTTCGCTTCTAGATGTTTGCCAACCGCTATACACAACACTGTGTACTTGCGTACTTTATATAGAGACAGCTGTTGTATTTGTATAGTGACAACAAATTTTGAGCGCGAATGTGGCCAAGGAAAAAGTTGTACAGCATGCCATGCGACAATTTTTAATAGACGACATAGCATATGTATTAGCAACAGTTGCCAATTATAATAATTAAAGGTATGGATACACTTATGTATGGCATTGTTCCCGAATCCTTGGAGATCTCCGGAACTATAAAAAGCCATCACTTTCCCCTGACAGACACGCTTTCTTTTGTTTCCAGGTTAAAATGCCCTCTTCTGCACGGTCGCCGATAGTACTACCGTCTTCAACATCCCGCTATTTTATATCACCCATTCAGCCATACTATCATTACAATTCAACCAGTCCGTATCCTACCAAATTGTCTGACCGATACTGTGTTCCAGTCCCAACACCTGTCAAGTGTGAATCAAATACAAGCATTGCGTCATCCTACGAAGAAGACAAACGCATATTCTCCTCTTCACCTTCCAGTGACACCTCTGTAACTGAAGTATCAGCATCATCTAGCTCAATATCGACAAACAAATACGATCAAAAAGCGCAATTGGATCTCGTACTGTATTATAACTCACGGCCGGTCCGTAATTACATGCAAAAAGTGATGCAGCCCGACAGATTTGACCAAATGTTGCTTGATGGTTTCCCTGCACTATGTGAGCGACATCTAACAAGACGATGTAATCGATCGATCCCTTGTCGCTGTGGTCAACGCCAAATGACATTACGGATAAGCCTGACGCCGATCCACTGTCGTGCCACGGACGCGGAGATCTATGGCAACAGACTGCCCCGGATTGATAGCCTTCCATCGCAGTATCATGCTAGTAGTTTTGCATCTCCTCGTTCCTCCTCCTCTTCTACGCCCTTGTTATCAAAAAGACAACGAAATGTAAATTAATAATAAAAAAGACAAGACACACAACCTGTACATTTATTGTTATTAAAATCAAATTTCATTTTTTTTCTTCATTTTTTTGACTTTTCAGTCCTCCTTCTTCTCTGCCTTCTTGTCCTCTGACTTGCTTTCCTCCTGTTTCTTTTCCTCAGGCTTCTTGTCTTCTACCTTCTTCTCATCTGCCTTCTTCTCTTCGGACTTTTTCTCCTCTACCTTCTTCTCATCCACCTTATTTTCTTCAGGCTTCTTTTCATCTTGCTTCTTTTCATCGGCCTTCTTGTCCTCAGTCTTCTTTACGTCAGATTTTCCCTCTTCAGGCTCGCTGTCAGTCTTTACAGAGCGCTGAGACATGGCTACCTTGAGATAGATAGCGCGACCCTCCAACTCAACGTCCTTGATATTCTCGAGTGCACGCTTCTGTTCCTCTTCAGTCTCCATCTCTATGAAGCCATAGCCCTTGGAGCGGCCGTTACGCATTCTGGCAATCTGACCCGACTTAACCTTGTATTCCTTGAACAGTTCCAAAAAGGCCTCATCAGTTGTTGAGTATGGCAGGTTAGCAACAAACAAGGTTGTCTTGGAGGGCTCGGCAGCCTCATCGTCAATTCTGGCGGCCCGGCGACGAGGGCGACGAGGAACCTTGCCTTTCTTGCGACGTTGACGCTTGGATACTTGCTTTCGCGCAGTCTTTGCTTCCGGCTGCTCAGTGGATGAGGCGGCCGGTTCTGCCTGAGCTTCAGTCTCGGGCTTTTCCTCCTTCTTTTCTTGCTGTTGCTCCTTGGCTTCACTGGCCTTCTTTGCACGTCGAGTCTTGCGCCGGTTGTTTCGTCGGCGCTGGATACAAATTGACACGATGAGTATGTTGCGGCGCGACGCGTCCATTTTGTTCTTCTTCTTACCGGCTTGCGTGCCTTTGGCTTCTCGTTCTCGTCTGCAGACTCCTCCTTTTGTTGTTGATGCTTGCGAGCTTCCCGGGTCGTCTTGGGCTTGGCTACTTCGACGTTGACCTCACGACCTTCAAACTCCTTCTTGTTCAGTTCTTTCTTGGCCTTCTCGGCTGCCTCGGCGGTCTCAAAGGCAACAAATCCGTAGCCAAGGGAACGACGGCCATGCTTGATAATCGTTGCATCCGTACTTTGGTAAAACAAGTATGTGTTAAACCCCGGATTCCATGATATTCTTTAGGATTCTGTAAGGTATAAAACTCACACTTTGCCGGCGCTCTCAAAGAATTTGGTCAGAGCGTCCTGTGTAGTCCTGAACGGCAAGTTGCCCACGAAAACCTAGCGCAAGATGGGGTGTGAGCAATTCTCGATGCAATCACACGCACACACATCGTGTTATGTCTTTCCAAATCACCTTGTTCTCCTCAACGGCTGGTGCACTGCCATTGATTTGAGTGGTCTCTTCGACAGCATGTTCCTTTTCTGCCATGATAACTAGCTAAGCGGGAAGTCGCGCAAATTGGAAAGATGGAAACCGAAGCTCTCCTAAAAGCTCTGTGTGTGTTCTCTTGCGGTGGTCCTTTAAGTGCCAGCCGGTCAGCCCGGCGGCGGGATGTTTCAATGCCCGGTCATCCGACGGTGGCGCAACATCTGGCAACTCTTGGAGCTGCGCGTCCTGTAGCCCGGAAATAACCACAAAAGATGTCGTCCTATTAAGTGATATTCAATCCATTAAAGTAACAGTGTCGTATCCAAGCAACACACTTTGCAATCCTCCCCCGCGCATTCCCCCCAAACCATGCGAGTCTAAAAACTCACTCCTGTGTTATGCTTTGCTGATCAGGGAGCATCGATGTTCGCCAAGGGTCGAACGTCCTATATGTATATTTTTTAGGGGACCTTTTATTCACGTTCACAGAGACATCTTTGTTCAGACTTTTTGTGTATGTTTCTGTACAACACCCGGATGGATGCACATGATCGTTGTGGAGAATAGAGAGAAAAAGAATATGAAACACTATCAAAATGCAGAATGGCTATTCCCGTGGCAACGTAAAGAGACCTTTTTGTTCATTAAGCCATATGTTGATCTTTTTACCACTTTCTCTTGATCTAAAAGAATAAGCTTTCAGTCAAAGTTTTAGTTACTCTGTGACACAACTAGAAAACCTTACAGTGTGTTGTACGCATTGCCGAAATGCCTCAAATTCCTTGACACACAAGTCCTTGTGAACGTCCTGGTACTGTGAAGCTACGCATTTGCCGTAGGCAGTCGCTTGGGCAGAGCATGATGCAACGCCTTGAGCCAGTAATCTGACACCTTTGACCTTTGTCATATCCTGGAAAAGAAATTCCTGCAATTCAGGCAGCGGGGAATTGAGCCTACCTCTTGCCACCTTTTCAAACGGTCTTTTTTTTGCAAATGTCCTTCAGGAAGCTCAAGATCAGGCCAGCTAAGCGAGCAGTAAGCTTTTATACTACGAGAACTCTGCAGGCATCAAGTAATAAAAGTGTCTTGTCCTTTTAAAAAAGCCGGCTGTCGACCGTACCCAGGAATTCGACGAAGGCTTCCAGCTCCTGAGCCAGGCAATTACGGAAATCTTTCACAAGAACGCCAAAAGCTTGTCGTATGAAGTGCTCTACCGGACAACATACAACCTAACTTTACGACAGCATGGAGAAAAATTATATCACGGTGTCAAGGATGTTGTGTCGGCATATTTGGAGCAGACTGCTGAGGAAGTTATTGTCCCTGCATTCAGCGGCACGGCAGAGAAAAGCGGTGCAGACGAAGGAGCTATATTTTTTGAAAACGGTGAAACGAGTATGGGACGATTACACGACTGCAATGGATATGATTCAAAAAGTCTTGTATTACCTGGTAATGAGCGCGTCTCAATTTATATTGCATAGGCTGTCGCAGAACTGACCTGCAGAGATGCTATAGGATGATAAACTGCCAAAGTACGACCTGCCTCATGTAATTGATATGGGTCTTAACTTATTTCGGGACAAGGTCATCCGGTCCGAGAAATATCCAATCCAGTCGCATCTTATATCGGCCATGTTGAACCAGGTACACCTTGAGCGGCATGGTGAAATCATTGACAGAAGCGCCATCAAAGCAGCAGTAACCATACTATCTGAATTGGTCGATCCACCTACAAAAGAGAGCGTATACGTTGTCGATTTTGAGAGTAAATACCTGGAAATGAGCACTTCCTTCTACCAAGTCGAAAGTCAAACATTGGCTTCATCCTACGACGCACCAGAATTCATGCGCAAAGTTGAGCGAAGATTAGAGGAGGAGTATGAGCGGACAGTACATTGTTTATCTATGACGACAGAACCCAAAATTCGGCACATTGTCGAGACGCAGCTCATTGCCAATAATTTGAAGACAGTTATGGAGGCAAGTTGGCAAATACTTGATTGCCAAGAAAGCTTTGAAAGCTAAACGAGTATATGTATATATTTATAGATGCAAAACTCGGGCTTGGAAAGCATGCTGAGTTCAGATAAATATGGAGGTATAGCGAAACGATACTACCATCTCGCAATGTAGGCTGGTATCTAAAGTTTATTGCTACTAGATCTATCGAGAATGTACAAGCTGTTTTCTCGCGTATCAGCTGGTCTGAACGAAATGAAAGCAGGCATTAGCAAATACATCATGCAGCTCGGCGCAGAAATCAACAAAAATATCAATGCGGATTTGGCATCAGCGAAATCAAAAGGTTCAGCAGACAAAGCAACAGCAGGAAGTACTGGAGGCGGTGGGCCTCAGGTCGCTATTCGCTGGGTAGAACAGGTGTTGGCACTCCAAGAGAAGTTCGACAAGATCCTTGAGCTGGCTGCAAACAATGATCGCACGTTTCAAGTTTCATTCAACGAGGTTAGTAACAGATTTTTTGACAAGTGACACTTGTAATGATCGGCTATATCTAATGTCTGCAACAGGCATTTGAACACTTTATCAATGAAAATCCAAAATCTGCCGAGTTCATATCATTATTTATAGATGATAACCTGAAGAAAGGACTCAAAGGCGTAAGTTTCAAGGATTCACTAACTAGGGAACGCTCTCGACTCATAAACTACTTCGTATAGAAAACCGAAGACGAAATCGATCACGTACTAGACATGACAATTACATTATTCCGCTTTCTGAGAGACAAAGATGTCTTTGAACGATATTACAAGCAGCATCTGGCGAAACGTTTATTATTCAATCGCAGTGTCTCGGATGATGCTGAGAGAGGCATGCTCGGTAAACTCAAGGTACGATTATTTGATAATTGAAAGGAAATGAGAAAGCGTTTTTAACACTTGATATCACATTTAGCGAGAATGCGGATATCAGTTTACAAACAAGTTGGAAGGCATGTTCAACGACATGAAGTTATCGCAAGAAATGAACGGACAGTTCAAGGAATCATTAGAACGAGCTGCCACGGTACGTATTTTCTCCTAGTTTAATATTTGTAATATCTTGTATTCTTATCTTTTGCTGCTAGAATCCGAGCCTGGATGTCTCGGTAACTGTTTTGACCTCCACATTCTGGCCTATGAACCTATCGTCATCTCCAAAATGTATATTACCGGCTGAAGCACTGCAAGCATGTAAATCCTTTGAGCACTTTTATTTCGGACGGCATAGCGGAAGAAGGCTGACCTGGCAACCCCAGATGGTACGTTGATGCAAATACTCGGGTGAGCAATGAGACATTACTAACGTTTTCATTTAAAAAAAGGGATCTGCAGATATCAGGGCACACTTTCGATTAAGCAAGCATATGTTGAACGTATCCACTTTTGCAATGATTGTGCTGTTACTCTTCAATAATCTTGCTGAAGATGCATGTCTGACGCTGGAAGACATTCAAACACAAACAGATATCCCGGAACAGGATCTGAAGCGTACGCTGCAGTCTTTAGCGTGTGCTAAATACAAAATTCTCACCAAGGAACCTAAAAGCCGCGATGTTAATCCCGGCGACAAGTTTTACTTTAATGATGGTTTTACAGCCAATCTAGCAAGGATTAAGATTCAAACTGTGGTGAACAAGGTGGAGTCCGAAGGTGAACGCAAACAGACGCAAGACAAAGTAGATGAGGAGAGAAAGCACCAGATAGAAGCCGCTATCGTTCGCATCATGAAGGATCGAAAAGTCATGGAGCACAATATCTTGATTAGCGAAGTAACAAAGCAGCTTAGCAGCCGTTTTATGCCCAGTCCCGTCATGATTAAGAAGCGTATTGAAGCACTAATTGACCGAGAATACCTCGAACGAAGTACTGATAACAGGTAATACTTTATAACTGTTAATCACACATGAACGTGAAAAGAAATGATGCTAACATGCTTTATACAAAACAGACGCGCGTACCACTATCTAGCGTAAACCGTTATATATATATATACCACAATCTATGCGTTCAAGCAATTTCCCTTGTTACGCTGATTGCTCTTGTGTCTTTTTAATGCATCCAACCTGTAATTTGGGAAGAAACTGTAAGCATCAAGAAAATTGATTCCCTCACAAAAGAAAAAAAATAATGTAAATGCACTTACCTTGAAAAGGTCTTGTTGCATCCATGGCAAATGTGCGGTTTATCTCCACCGTGAATCTTTGAGTGCCGTTTTAAATCATGGTTTCGGCTAAACGCAGTATCGCATATTGGGCAAACAAATGGACGATCATCGGTATGCGTGCGTGAGTGGCTCTTTAGGTTATATAGTCGTGCAAATGTCTTGCCGCAGTTAGGGAACAGGCATGGATAGACGGTCTGAGTCTGATTGTTGATTGTGGTCGTGATGGGTGCAGCCGATGCATAGATGTTCATGGCATCCGACTGTGTTTCCGCTAATGCAGGGTCTGATCGTCGACGTTTTTGGCCTGGTCCTGCTCGCGGGGCAGGTTTGAGAGGTGATCGATATCCCTGCTGCTGTGACTGTGCCATGGCTGCAACCGCAGCAGCTACTGCCGCTGCATTGTCGTTAGTCGTGGTAGTGGCGGCGGTGTTGGGTTGTGAGAAGAAGAAGGGATGGTTGGCAAGAGCAGCCAAAGGGTTACTGGCTGCTTTTTCCTGTAATTGTTGTGCATACAGTGCAAATTCGGCTGCAAAGCTGAGAGGTGCTGCTTCGCTGGGAGATGGTTCAGAGGTAGAAGATGATGAAGAAGACGAGTTGTTGTGGAAGGTGCCGAGGAGAGCTTGCGATAAAAGGGCTTCAATGGCTTCATGGTTGCTGGTGTTGTTTTGTGGTGACTGAGGAGCTGATCCATCGACGTCAATATCCTCCCCTGCGCCTTCATTCAACTTACTCTGCAGCCAGTTGCTATCAATATATTTGTGCGCCAAGTGATTGTCCCAGCGTTGCTTGAGCTCTTTGGTCTTACGGCCCGGAATCATCTCTGCAATTTCTTTCCATCGACCGTAACCGTACTTTTTGATACCAGCAATAAGCAACTCGTCTTGCTCCGCAGTCCATCCATCATTATCTGGCGCAGTTTGTGCACGAAGATCGATGTTTGACAAGCCAGGATAGTTTGCAACCAACATCACATTGTCCATCTTTTTGTCATTTTCCTCTTTTTCCTCCGTCTCTCGCAACATTTGCAATGCAGAGGCTGCCGTCGCTTGATCTAACCATTCGGTCGTATTGGGCTTTTCTCCATCTTGTTGATGCTGTTCTGCCGGTTGCTCTTGCTGTTGATTTTGATCATGTTGCTGCTCCTCTATGCGACTGGATAAAAGTTGCCGAAACAAGTCTTGCTGCTCTGTTGTCGACTTGTTTGTGTCTTTACAGGACAAAAAATAGTTATTAGTAAAATAGACTGTCATCCTTTTCCGTTCCCAGTCACTTTACATACCCTGATTCGAGGACAACATGGCTCCAACAATGTCATTTATTCCGCCTTGATTATTGTGGGCACTTTGCAAAAGCGCTGCAAGGTTTGCCAATTGCGAGGCAGGATCAGCCTGTTTCTCTTCAGTTTCGACATTGACTTCGGCAGGTGAGGGTACCGGAGGGGTTTCTGTCAAGCTGCTGATTTCGCGGCGAGAATTACCGGCAAAGTGTGCTGCTCTTGCCATTGTGAGCTGTATCCTTGTGGCTGGCTTGAGGCTTTGATGGCTTGGTATGAAGCTTGCACAAAAAACGAGGCCTCCCCTTCCGAGAAAAAAAATATAAGTTGTTTAAAATGCCGACCCTAAAGGTTAAGATGATTGGTTGCCATGGTTTTGAGACAAGGTTGTCAGGATGCTGATGCTTTTTCTTTTCACTGTTTATGGCAGCAAATAAACAGTGGAGAATGATGAAGGAACAAACTGCTACGGCATCAGAGAAGACTTTGCTCGAATAACTTAGATACTAATAACTTCCATATGTATAGTAATCCTCAAGCAAATATGGAATTGGAAGGAATGGTATCACTTTAGTTGCGTGCGGTAATATCTACAGATTTAAGTTGCCGTAATCCTTTATCGCGCCACTGCCTTAACTGTGCAGAGCTATCTTGACCAGCCTTGAGCACTAGAAAAGGGAAGAGCATACAGTGTGAGCAGCTCATACTCATTATGCAAACTGCAACGGTATCGACGTACGCTCTCTTTCAGTTTCATCTAGTTTCTGTAAAAAGTCTTGTCCGCCACCGCTGGAAGAACCGGTTTGGGAATAATTCATAAGTGCTTTTAACCGCTGTTTGAAAGCCTGAAAAGAAACAATTGATTCGTGCAAACTAAGAATCAACGCTCTGCAAGGTATTCGAATAGCATACCTTTTCCATGATTGCCGGTAATTGATCATCCAAAACGAGGCTCAAAAGTTTCATGCCAAAATGATAAAAGTAGGGACATAGGATACGAAAGTCTACAGCTGTGGGACTGGCATCTAATGAGTTCCGTACACGCGAGCCGTATGTCCGAGGTATCTCGAGTTCCACGAGTTGATCACTGCGATACATATATATGAGTACTGTATTTTTGTTCTCTCCTTTTTGTATACATGTTGGATGGATCCAACCTACTTTGTTCCAGGAAGACTAGCAAAATTGGAGTTTTGTGAGGATATGAGTCCCTAGCAATATGGTATGCAATTCTCGAAATACCTAAACTGTGCCAAAGGTCTTGCCATCCAGAAAGGTAGCTCCACTCTAGTGTTTTTAGTTATCTACACAGCTATGGTTAACGCGTTGCAAGTCGCAGCTCTAGTTGGCATTTCTGACCTCGGTGCCGTCACCAGTCAGGTTGACTGATCCCTCAATATCTTGTAAGAACAAGACAGGTATTCTCTAATATTGCGCATTTACAAAAGTGCTCGCAGACAAAGAAGAGCTTGTGTCATTATTGTCTGTACCACATGCTCTGCGAGGATTTCGTCAATGTCGTAGTATTCATCATTCTGCATCGTCCCTCACAAAAGGGGTGCTTGAACAAAAAAAGAGGGTCGCGTTCCAGTTTTTTCCCCAGATGCGGCGCGACGCGCGCGTCCAAATTTTCATCGCATTTATTGTTCCTTTTGTGGTGCGGCAATAGACAACAATTGAGGCTCCTCCACAAGATCGTATGGACTTTCGTCCATCATCATAAACGACCCTTGCCTTGACTGCGACTTTACAGCCTCAATATTTATCCTTGCTATCCTCTCCTCTGCCAGATAAGTCAGGAAATCATTCACGAACAGTTGCAATCTATTAAAGCCGTCTGAAATCCATGGTTAAGATACTCCATCCAATAAGATATCAAACTCAAATAGAGAGCTGTTACCTAGACTTTGTACGCTTTTTAAAGCAAGTTCACGCATTGCAAGAGAGCTGCATAGAGACCATTTCTGCATCATTTGTCTTGCCAGTTGAATAGATGGTCTGTCCCGCTATCACGATTTCAAGACGTAAGTCATTTTTCCATCAACTTACACAGTATATATTTGACGTACCAGAAAGTTTTCCACCCAATTCTCGAGGAATTTTATCCATTCTTCAATTGACGATCGAGACTCCAAGAGCCTTCCTATACTGTGCACTAGATCGTCGATGGTTTTATTATGAACAATCTCACTCTAATAAATTCAAGATACTCACGCGTTTCTAATATAGTGTCATCTTTAACTGCACAGTCGTCCATGATCCATGCAATTTTTTCAGCGAAATCCAGGGTATCTAGCAGCTGCCAATCTGAAGATATACTTTGATATGCTTCCAGACCCTCGGCAGCCGAGGTTGCTAGTTGATAAAGGGACAAGTATCGCTCAATTTATCTGCAAATATTTGCGCGACTACGTTGATGCACGCATGTCAGTTTTTGCCCTTCATCCTTTTCAGGGTTTTCAACAGATCATTCATACCATCCTGCTTCTTTTCGACAAGTTCCGATGGAAAATCGGCCCAAGCTTTACTTTTGATTGAAATGTAAGTTGGTCAGCCATTGCTGCAAATCTGCGGGCGAAATTGTAGGGGAGACTGTGGTAAATGTTGGAAAGCTCGTCGTGACAATGGACTTGCAAACTATCAGAGCACTTTTTTTCAATACAAGTAGTTTCATGTGCTTCCTTACCTCGTAAAATACACAATCCCATCGCCATATTAGGTCCCGGACGGATAGATCTGAGCATATAAACTGCTGGATAGTAGGCGGTATCGTTTTACTAAAAGACAGGATGCATTGATCTGCCTGTGATGTCTATAATGAGTATTCACACTCTTGATTCCCTTTTCTCAAGTATACCGAGACCTCTTGGTACTGATTATTAATGATTAGAGATAACAATGCGGTGCAATGCTGGTGATAAATGCTTGAGAATTGTTGGAGGAGAGTGTTCGTTTCAGTGTTTTCTGTTGATGGAATATGGAATGATGGTAACGATACATTTGCAGATTCGCGCGGCTTGGAAGAAGGTGGTTCAGACGTTGGTGGGTTTCTTTGGGACAGAAAGTTAAGTTATGTCTATATTTTTGGAATCCATTTTGGCATGTTCGTACCGTAACTGGTGTTTGTCAATGATACCGCAATAATGATACTTGGAATTGCCTCGGTTTCCCAGGCGTCGAGTCTTTATACCGGGAAAAACAGTGCGCACTGCTTTGCCGAATACTGCTGTGTTTGCTGGTTTCCTACGAAGGAACGAACGACTATAGTTGGCGTAGCGATCGTACATATCACCGCGTGGCACGCCTGGTCCCTTTGGATCTGTGTCTTCTTCATAATTGTCAAGGACCCTGAAAGATACATTTCAAGGTTAAACAGCAATAAGCTCACGGAACGATTCAAAAGAATACCATTGTACTATAATGTCGTTTTCAGCTGCATCAGCGGACGATGTCATTTGGGGACGGATCAAAGCGGACTCTTTCTACGTACCACAGCACAACGAGCTTAACAGGAAACGCGCTGATAGTTACAGCGTTTCTAGATATCAATTCTTCTCGTCAAAAAGGCAGAACTCTTCCCCTTCACTGTATCAATGAGCAATCTGCTGCTTACGGAATGCATGCTGCATCTCATCTTCTATGGTGACCATAAGCATTTTTGCTTTGAGCACGTCCTCTTATTTATGGCATAGCAATAGACACGTCCGACGGTCAAGGTGACTTCCGATGCAATATACAGATGATTGATGTAAAACCTTCATGTTATATAATTAAGAGGAATCACTTTTCGAAACTCCCCTCATGGTCTTCTGCTCTTCTGCCAGCGAGATTACATATTTCAGTCATGCGAGGAATAGAATTACTAGACACACGGAAAATCGCAACTCGCGCACGGAAGATGTTAGGGCAGCATAACAGATTCGCGTATGCGATAATTGTCAAGAGCCTATACGAAAATATGTAGTGTATACTACTTACCTTCCCTTTGATCAGGGAATGGATATCTAAATTGCAGTATGAGTAACTTCATTTTATACACTAAAGTACATAACTTCACTCATAGACCCTCAATGCTACTGCCAATTCAAACAGCCTTGTCGTGTCGTGGTACGCAGGCGATTTTGTTATACTGCCCTAACGTTTTCGGTGCTTGTAGTAAATCCCTTCCGTTCCGAGAGATCATCAACCACATTGTCTCGTATTCAATTGGCTGATCATCGCGTCATTTTCTTGATTTGTCGCTTGGATTTGTCATCTCTCCCCGCATTAAACAGCGTTTTCGCTTCATACCTGATTCCCCAAATGTCTAACATGCGAGCGTTTTCCAGGCTAAGAAGCCCTCTGGCTTTAACAGTAACGCGTATGCGTCCCACTGTGCAAGGTTAGATTTTCGAGTTTAGCAATGTCTAACTCGGTCTGACCTTCTCACCTTCATATTAGCTGCAGCGCTCAGATACCAAAGCACGGCCGCACAGCAGACATGTATTCCAGATAGCAATGCTAACTACAATTCCTCCTCGTCCTCGAACCCGCCTCTCTCATTTCCCTGCATTGACAAGCTAAACTCTCGAACAGCCGAGCTTGACAACGGCCCAGAACCGAGTTACGACAAGGTCGTTACCGGCTACGAAACATTTGAATACCCTCATCCTTTCCTACTCGACCACGGCGGCATTTTACCAAAGTTTAAGATTGCATACGAGACGTGGGGAAAACTAAATGATAAACGTGACAATGCAATCTTGATCCACACCGGCTTGTCGGCATCTTCACATGCCAAATCGCACGAAAAAAATATGAAGCCCGGATGGTGGGAAGAGTTTATTGGACCGGGCTCATACATCGATACAAACAAGTTTTTCGTTATTTGTACGAACGTAATTGGAGGATGCTATGGATCAACCGGTCCCAGCTCGATTGATCCTGCTGACGGCGAACGATACGCAACGCGGTTTCCCATCATCACCATATTCGACATGGTCCGAGCTCAGTTCTTGTTATTGGATCATTTGGGAATCGAAAAGCTACATGCAAGCGTAGGAAGCAGTATGGGTGGTATGCAGGTATGTCGAGATATTCAGTAATGGACAACAAAAAACATGGTAGGGCAAAGATTAACAGCTTTTAATAGTCGATTGCTGCGGCCCATTTGTTCCCTGACCGTATAAAGAGACTTGTCACTGTATCAGCATGTGCGCGCTCACACCCGTATTCGATTGCATTGCGACATACCCAGCGTCAAGGTATATAAAAGGCTAAGTAAATTCCGAGTTTCTGGACTGAACAGAGATTATCTAGTGTTGATGGCGGATCCAAACTGGAACAAGGGATTTTACTACAAAGGAGTCCCTCCACACATTGGTATGAAGCTGGCTCGTGAAATTGCAACAATTAGGTGAGTATGCTGGAAGCATGGAAGACAAAGATAATGTGCAAAGACTTAATCTGGCTCTAGTTACCGCTCAGGACCAGAGTGGGAGCTGCGGTTTGGACGCAAACGAGCGCAAGAGAACCAAACGCCGGCACTGTGCCCTGATTTCTTGATTGAAACATATCTTGACCACCAGGGAGAACGGTTCTGCCTGCAATATGACGCCAATTCTCTCCTGTACATTTCAAAGGCAATGGATATTTTCGACATGTCTCGATCGGCAACAGATGCTTTAGCAGAGCAGCGGCGACGCAATGCACACAAGATCGATCAAATTCTGCATAAGCAACAAACCATTAACCAGCAGTCTGCACTGGAAATGCACGATGCTGAGATAGACGAGGCCAAGGAAACGAAGAAATCCCGCCCGACCCTTACCTCCCTGTCGCAGTCTGACCCAGCTATCCAGGATTTGATCGATGGTATGAAGGGTATAAAAATGCCAACATTGGTGCTAGGCGCGCAGTCAGACATCCTCTTCCCTGTCTGGCAGCAGAAAGAAATTGCGGAATGCTTACGCGCAGGTGGCAACAAACATGTGACGTACTATGAACTGGATGCCATGTTCGGCCACGATACCTTTTTGATTGACCGTGTCAGCGTTGGCGGTGCCATCAAGGGCCATTTAGAGTTATTAGAGTAAAAGGACTACATTGTAAATACCTAGAGAAGCATGAATGTATTATAAAAATAAACAACAAACAAATTCAAAAGCCTGCATGGCGTTTGGGGGTGGATATTAAAGTTAGTATTAAGGGGATGTCGTCCCTATTTTGACTTTTGAGTCGCTGACAGGGAGCGCATGGAAGGCTTAAAAGGAGAGATCGGAGGGGGCAATACTCAGTATAAAATAGATATTCCACATCTTCCCGCTCACCGCTTAGAACTTTCCGCTGGATGCAATTCAGGTTGACGGGTAAAAAATCCATCTAAATTATTCAAGTTGTTTGTTGCTAACTGCAATTGTAGGGTTTTCCACTACAGTGTTAACTACCCTTGTTGCACTTCTGCTCTGTGGAGTGTGGGCGCAGGAGATTATTTACAACGTTGTCGCCTTGGCTGACGGTGACAGCACTGTTGCCGTCGTTGTGGACGACAAAATATACCCCCTCTCACCTGCTCTCGAGGATGACATATTGTTACATTCTGGCAAGGCACCCGCAGCAAACCAGCATTATTACTATGCAAAGACGAAGCAGAATTCCATCATTGAGCGAGAATCCTTCACTCGAGACCCTGTCCACGATCAAACCCCAAATGAGTTTTACAATCGTAGCAAGAACAACTGGCCTATCCGCAAACTTCCCAAGGTATACAAAGACCTTCCTGTCATCAACCGTATCAAGACCGAATTGCATCGTACTGGAGAAATTCCTACAATTCATTTCCAAGGAAATCAGGCAGAGATGGACAAGATGCATACAAACGTATTTGATGATATTAACGTGATGGTCAATGTTACCTACATAAGGTAATTAAAAGAAGCTCTGTGCAGTGGCGGCAGGCCGAATGCATCCGGGGATTTGACGTTTTTGGTAATTAAACAGCCTCAATCAAGTCCTGACTTTCAAAAATGCCAGATTGAAACTTTCTGGCCGTAGCACCTTGGTAAATCCAAAGCTGTCGTACAATGCCAAATTTGCAGACGGAGACGATCTGTATGGTTACAGCCATATCAAGCTGCGATCCATGGCAACGGATCCATCCTATATTCGCGAAAATGTGGTTTTCAATATGGTGGAAGCTGCAGGTCTTCCAGCCACGCACATATCATACATCCGGTATGTTTGAAAGAGAAAAACGATATATTGTATGCATTATTTGCCACTAACACCAGCAGGCAGAATTTTCATCAATAACCAGCCTGTTGGCATTTTTGCATTGATAGAGTCTTTCAAAAAGTCTTGGGTACGAAATGAATTTGCAAACGGTGACAAGAGTTACCAGCAAGGCAATATGTATCAGGGCGTCATGTCTCCATACAACAAGATCAAATATGGTACATATCCGGATTTAAGCTATCTAGGAGAAAACGAGACCACCTATGAACATGCGCCCTACACCATTGAAGTTGATCCTGCCACAGGCAAATCAAATCACAAGCCTCTTGTGGGTCTTACACGCTTCATCAACGAGGAAACACCCTTGAGCGGACAGGACGTAATTCCAGCTTGGGAAAAACACTTCATCGTCGATTGTATGCTTCGGAAGTAAGTAATCCATTGGAATTGTCACCGCGACAACAGTGTGTAAATCTTGTCATGCACCTTTTTTTTAGTCTCGCACTGGAAGTGTTATTAGGATTTTCGGATGGTTACCTTGTAATGGCAGACAACTACCACATCTATCAAGAACATCCAGACTCTGACCTATTCGTCTGGCTACCGAACGATGTCGATATGTCGCTTGGAAGCACGGTTGCCAAATTATCGCACATGTGGTCAGGAAACTACAACAAATATCCTGGTTTCGACAGTCGACCACTTTCAAAACAGATTGTGCGAATCCCGGAACTTAAGCAACGCTTTGAATTTTACGTAAAAGATATGGCGGAACGCTTGCTTAATCCCAATGTCAGTTTCCCTTACATCGATGATACGGTCGCCATGATCACCGAGGACGTTGAATGGGATCATACATTGCCGCGCATGAACAAATTTGACACTTCCAGTCTCAGTCCATCCGAGAGGCTCAAACTTACCTTCCAGGATTCGTACGAACCGACCGACGAACATTACAATTTGCTTCAAGTCTTATTTGCATTACCCTCAACTATGGACCTTTTCACGATGCTAGACTTTTATCTAGGACATCCAAGCTCTATAAGCTTTTACAAAGCTATCAATGGACACACTCACCATTTGTCTATGGCAGGTGTCAAGGAATTTATTACCAACCAGGCGCATGCAACCATGGAGTACTTTAAACACCGTGATGACCTGACGTATCAGATTCTACACATTTTGTAAACATTGGTC
>KK100127.1:59290-71926 GCA_000611695.1 Rhizomucor miehei CAU432 | reverse complement strand
TATATATATATATATATATATATATATAAACGGACCCCTCATCAAAAAACATTTTCCGTTATTGATACTCAAAGTTTCCAATGCAGCTCAAATTTGTAAGTGTACCTGTACCTGTCTGAATTACGTTATAGCAGTTTGTTTCTAACATAGATCTTTCAGGACTTTGTACTGTTGCAACCATCCTGGTTGCTGTACTTGCTGGAGTTTACGCCGCTGACGACATCAATTACAGCGTTGTTGCCTCTATCGATGGTGACAACTCCGTAGCGGTTGTTGTGGACAATCAAATATATCCTCTGTCACCCGCTTCCGATGACGAACAGCTTTTGCATACCGGCAAAGCTCCTGCAGCAAAGAAGTCTTATTTCTATGCAAAGACGAAGCAAAATTCCATCATTGAACGAGAGTCCTTTGCTCGTGAACCAGTTCAAGACGAGACTCCAAAAGAATTCTACAATCGCAGCAAGAATGTTTGGCCTATCCGTCGACTGCCAAAAATCTACGACGATCTTCCTGCCATCAACCGTATCAAGAGTGATTTGCATCGTTTAGGCGAAATACCTACCATCCATTTCAAAGGGAATCAAACAGTGATCGACAATATGCATACAAACGTATTTGATGGCATCAAAGTCATGACCAATGCCACTTATACCAGGTACTTGATCGGGCGATGCGACGTTTTTTTGGTCTTCAGTGCACATGACTAACTTTACTATGGAAACGAAAATACATATATAGCCTAGATCAAGTCTTGACGTTCAAGAATGTCGAGCTCAAACTTTCTGGTCGCAGCAGTTTGTTCCTCCCAAAACTCTCATACAATGCCGAATTTGCTGATGGAGACAATCTTTATGGTTACAGTCATATCAAGTTGAGGTCCATGGGTTCTGATCCTTCGTACATACGAGAGAATCTGGCTTACACCATGGTAGAGTCTGCTGGGCTTGCAGGCACACATATTTCATATATCCGGCAAGTTACATCAATGTAATGCGCACGATGAATCACCTGACTAACGCCACCACCAGTATTTTCATCAACAATCAGCCTGTCGGCCTTTTTACGCTGATAGAACCGTTCAAGAAATCTTGGCTCAGAAATGAGTTTGCCAACGGGGACAAGGATTATAAGCAAGGAAACATGTTCGAAGCCGCATATTCCCCATTTAGTACTGCAAAGTATGGACAACTTCCTGATCTGAGCTACCTGGGCAACAACGAAACAGCCTATGCAAACGTACCGTACAGCATCGAGGTTGACCCTGGCAAGGGCGAACCGACCTACAAACCTCTCGTGAACCTGACCCGTTTTATCAATATCGACACACCCACTGAAAGCGAAGATGTGATTCCAGCTTGGGAAAAGCACGTTGACGTTGACAGTGTTCTACGAAAGTAAGATCTTGACAGTTGAAAAAAAATTGGTACATGGTAACATGAAGACTGACAAAAAACTTTTATCTAGCCTTGCCCTCGAAGTTCTACTTGGATTCTCGGATGGCTACATCCTGATGGCAGACAATTATCACATTTATCAGGAACATCCCGACTCTGAACGATTTATCTGGGTACCCAACGACGTTGATTTGACGTTTGGCAGCACAATTGGCAAATTGTCGGATATGATATCAGGCGACTACAACACCTATCCAGGCTTCCAGCTACAACCGCTCACGAAGCAGATTGTGCAAATTCCTGAACTGAAACAACGCTTTGAATATTACCTGCAAGACATGACCCAGCGTCTACTCAACCCAAATGTCAGCTTCCCTTACATTGACGACACTGTATCGATGATCGCTCAAGACGTTGAATGGGATCTCACGTTGCCCCGTTTGAGCAAGTTTGATTTCTCGCAGCTCAACGAGACGATTTTGGAAAAATTGTTTGAAGGTTCATCCATGCCGAGTGGAAATTTCAGCCTAGAGGACATTCAAAAAGGATTGCCTTCAACTGTCGATAACGCCACAATGCAGGACTCGTACATCATTAAGGCCGGTTCAATAAGCTTTATGGAAGCTGTCGATGGACCTACTGGCCACATTTCAATGGTAGGTATCAAGGAATTCATTACCAACCAAACACGGGCAACGTTAGAATACTTTAGTAGTCGTAACGGCCACTAGAGGAAGCTTATGTACATATAGAGTTGAATATGTACTGCATTTACTTTTACGTTTATCGCTTCATGTGTCTGCTTGAAACAAAAATACAAGTCTAAATTACAAAGAAAGATTGCTTTACAAATTTTCGCAACGGATCTTGGCATACTTGTAGATGTGCTAATTGATAAATAGGGAGATTATAAATGTAGACATTTTTCAATACACGAACTTCATGTCTTGAAGATGCTTCGTAAAAAGGAAGAAAAAATACAAGAGTAGAAGAAGTTCTTTCTAGATCTACAGTTTACATTATGTGATGGTATATATGCCTCTCTTTGCGCGGTATCAGTGCCTGGCCCTGCGTTTGAAAAGTTTGTTGAGCCTAAGGGTGCTGATTCTATCGCCCATAAAACAGAATGCAATGGGTGCCGAAGCGTACAAGAAGCAAGCGACAATGACACACAGCCAAAAGAATCCGATACTGTCATAAATGTAACCACCTGCTAAAGGACCAACTAGCGCGCCTATATACATTTTTCATGGCATTACTGTTACTACCTATCCATTCATTAGTTTTCAGTTATAGACTCATGACGTACCGCCCGCGAAACCAATGTTTAGCATGGCAAAAGTACGAGCAGAACCTTCGTCTCCGCCGTTGTTCATTTTATCCACTGCATGTGCCATTTCTGGCGAGCATGGGACAATGAGGCCATATGCAAAGAATCCTTGGATGGCAAACAAAACAATCAATGGGGCGACGCCGCCGGCGGTGTCGTGCCTGGGTATACCCATGAGCAAAGTGGCAGTAGCACAAATGATAGCTGTTACCGAGCATAATATCTTGCCACCATAATGATCGTAAAGCCATCCATATAGAGGTGTGGCCACAAAAGCCGGCATAACTTGAGCCAAGAACACCAGACCGATCTTGCTTGACTCAAAGTTCCACTCTGTTGCCAAGTGAACAGTCATGGTAGGCTAAAAGAACACGGCAAATTCATCCGTCAATATCCGCTCTATTTGTAGGTTTATGTGCTTATTATATATTTTTACTTGTTGACTTACCTCAAAGACATTAAACGCTACACCGTGCGCAAATGCAATAAGGGCTGCCGCGAGAACTCGAGGTTGTTTCAATAATTGGAAAATGTTGACTTCAGCTTTTTGACTCTTTTCCGGCTCAGTAACAGAAAGATCGTCAACACTATCGTGAACAGTTGTGGTGTCGGACGATCTTCTGCCCTCCTCTGTTTGAACAGCTTCTGTTACTCGGCTTTCTTGGAAGGTTTCGGGACTGGATGACTCCCTCTTTTCCGAGCCGGTCTCGAACCATTCTGGCGGCTGATTCCGACGTTCAACCAAGATCAGACGTAGCAAAAAGTCAAGAGCTGTAATTGCAATGCAAAAGTAGAACGGAGCGCGGTATCCATAGTACTGGTACAGTGCTGCGAAAGAAAGATAATACGAGTATAAATCTCCTTATCCACAGCTAAACCATTGTTGGAGATAACTCAATCCTTACCGCCTGTAAAATGCAACAAGTACACACACGGTTATTCAATTGTGTCAAGTTTAACAGTTAACTCTAACTCTTACCTCCCACGGGCGCACCCGCCACCATGCCTACCGTGTGAAAAACGACAACCCGACTCATCTTGGAAAAGAACATGGGACGTTTAAGTTTTTATTCGGAAAATGACAGTAAAAGGGGAAATTGGTATTTTTTAGATTCAAATCAACACTTACTTGAGTTCCAAGTTCTCCCAATGGATAAGTATCAGAAATGATACAGAGACCCAATGTCCAGATGCATGCATCAGATAAACCTTGCAGTAGACGGGCAAGTATGAGCATCCAGAACTTTGTCCCAAACAAAAATAGGAAGACGGATCCGAGTAAAGTTGCCATGCCGAAGAGCATTGGCACTTGTCTGTGTAACATTTTGTCGCCTACCGATGGATCAATTTTTTCAACGAAAATTCACGTTCAACAGCACGCTACACCTACCAAGGTAGCCAAACACTGGCGAGCCGACAATCAGACCTGCTGCAAACAAAGCAAGAAGAATACCAATGTCTCCAGAAACGCCACCCGCGCCTTGCTCGTTTCCACCAGCAGTTCTGTCGTAAGGAGTGCTCCCCGAGCTTTCTTCAGGCGACTTGCCTTGATGGATCGCATCAATGACGAATGGCACTGCAAGCAACACAAGTTATAAAGAAACTAAGTATTAATAATAATATGAAGGTACTAGTTACTTACTGATTGGAACAATGATACTATAAATCATCATCTGTAACAATGGAGACGGTCAGTTAGTCGCGATTGCACAAGTTTTTGTTTGAAGGATGATCTGGTACTTGCATCAACAAAAAGCCCAAATGCTATCGTTGCTGAAATGTACAGTTTGGACGCTCTAATATTTAGTAGAACTGGTTTCTTTCGCCCTGACAAGATCATTGTATCGTCGGTAAATTAAAAATTTTGTTAAGAAACAAAAGAGAACAGAAAAAGAAAAGAGCAAGGGACAGACGCCGGAGAGGGTGCCCGGTTTTATATAAACCCCTCTAGAATCGGTGATACCGGAAACTCTGAATATAGACTATCTTCGGGCAGCCGTATACCCGGACGGAACTTAGTGCACGGAGCATGTTTGGCGAGATTTGATCTACAGCTTTCCCACTTTGGCGACACCATATGCTTTGGTTTGATCCAAGGAATCAGTAAACTTTAATTCAACTTCCTCGTTGCTATATTTGCTCAAAGGATCAATTGTTTTCTAGAACCATATGGCAACATTTCGTTCCATCTGTGATTCGACATCGTGGCACTGTGCTAAAAAAGTGTATATCTATCCATGTTTTCTATGGTTTTTTTTTTTACATCGGTAGTACCGGGGAACGAGTCTCAACTTTAATCAGATCCACATGGAAAATTTGGACAGCGTGGGAAACCTGAGGATGTATTAAGAGAGGGGTCAAGAATACGTGTAGACCGCGTCAGTACCTTTGTGCATGGAAGTTACCACTGAAACGCTGTACATACAGTCATTCATGTACTCCGTTGGGTGGCAAGAGAAGTATGTGAAAAGCGTATTCTGATTGATGTGATACCTTATCTCTGCATCCGGGATCGAGTTTGCTGCGCCCTTCGTGGACGTTTCCAAGGCAAGATTCCAATTCTTTCTAGACCCTCGATAAAAAAAATATGGAATATCCCTCATTTCCCAACCACAACAATTCCGTGACTTGGCAGCGGCAAACTATTGGAGTTATATTGTAGGACGATGCCCTGATGCCTACAAGCATACATACCCAGCTATTGCTAATTCTGCATGTAATATCGTCGATAGCAACTAAGTATATTTGCTCAATTGATGGACACGTAAAAATAATCCTTGCTTGCAAATTGAATGTGGCAGAGGAGGCTTCATGAGCACTCCGCTGCGATCGCCGTGACGGCGAAAATCAAAGGACGAAAAATGGGAACTTCTCGGAGCATGCTTTGCAGGAACTTTGCGACGAAATGGGCTCGAAGCGACCTCTGGACGATGAATACATTGACATTGACGACACTTTAGATGAGACTCACGACGACGACACCGGAAAAGCTGGCTATTCCTGGGAAGAAGAATACAAACGAAGTTGGGATGTTCTGCAAGAAGACGAAGAAGGTCGATTAAGCAGTGTTGTTGCACAGTTGCAACAGCAACGCAAACGCCGAAGGTAGGCCTATATACATTGTGAAGCATTTTACACAGCTGCTTTAATGAAATGGTAAAGATTGCTGAAGGATACTGCGGTTATTCAGCGTGGAATTATCCGTCACCTATTCCTAGTCATTGATCTCTCGGAAGCCATGAACGAGAAAGATCTACGCCCTAGCCGCGTCGAGTTAACACTGACATATGCACAGCAGTTTGTTACAGAATATTTTGATCAGAATCCAATCTCTCAGCTCGGCGTCATAGTCACTCGAGACGGAATCGCGGAAAAGTTGACAGAACTTAGTGGGAACCCAAACGACCATACACGCGCGTTGCAGGCGAGGAAGAACACCGAAACAAGTGGCGAACCGTCTTTGCAAAATGCATTGCAGCTTGCAAGATCCAGTATGGTCGGAGTGCCGAGTCATGGTTCCAAGGAGATCTTGATTGTTTTCGGTGCCTTGACCACGTGCGATCCTGGAAATATCTATGATACAGTTGAAGTCTTGAAGAAGGAGTCGATTCGAGTAAACATTGTTGGATTAGCAGCTGAGGTCCAGATATGCCGAGTTTTGTGCCAAGCAACCAAAGGTAATTTTGGGATGTAAATGCATGATGGGACTTGTTGGCTGATATAGAATGTTGTTTTAGGCACATACGGCGTAGTACTGAATGAAGCTCACTACAAGGATCTGTTGTTTGATGCAATCCCACCGCCTGCGATTGCACCCAACAAGACATCATCGAATTTAGTAATGATGGGATTTCCACGACGACAGACAGAAGATCAGGCGACTTTCTGTGTATGGCAAGTATTTGCTGATGTGCACATGTCTGTCTGATCTGACGCATCATCACAGCCACTCAAAACTGACAAATACGGGATACATTTGCCCACGGTGTGCTTCGAAAGTTTGTGAATTACCGAGCGACTGCGATGTGTGCGGGTTAACGCTGGTCTCGTCTCCACATTTGGCGAGATCATATCATCACTTGTTTCCAGTTCATAACTTTGAAGAAGTACGAAGCAGGTAAGAGTGAGCAATACAATAGTTATACAGACAAGATTCATAACTCGGACTGCCCCGAAGTACTGGACTGGTTTCGCATTGCTTCTCCTGCTTGATGCCATTTGATAAGGTTGAACCGATGGCCGGCGCATCTGGACAGTTTCTTTGCCCCAAATGCAAGCAGGTATTTTGCATGGACTGTGATATCTTTGTCCATGAGGTTCTGCACAACTGTCCTGGTTGTTGGAGTATCGGAACGAAACCGAAGGAAAACAACCATGCATGACATTTGACGTATCTGATCAATTTGATACCCGTTTCCTCCGCGCCTTACATTTAGCCAACAAAACGCTGTCGACCAAACATCGGATCACAAAGAAGAACAACAAGAAAAAAGAAAAAAAAGTAGAAATAACAAAAGCGTCCAGGGAGAAAAAGGAGGCGTTGATGATAATTATATAATATTATCCGGAGCCAAAGTCAATTTCGTCGATCTCTATGCACTTGCATACATACATTTTTCGGCCTGCCCCGCGAGGACTGGCCTCGATATAAAAGACGCACCCGGTTTTGAATCAATTTCCAGCGTTTCGTTTCTTTTTTCCCCTCTTTCTCATTCTCTTACCACTTGTATCTTAAATATGACCAGCTCGATTTCTTTACACAATCTACCTTCAGAAGTTCTTTGGACAATTGTGTCCTACTTATCACTCCAAGACCTTGCAGCCGCACGCCATACGTCTAGGAGAATACAGCAATTTTGTGACCATCCACGAAACTGGCGCGTTCTAAGACTTGAGCCGGCATGCTCACGGGCTTCATCTGGCAAAAATATGACGCTCTGGCAATTGAACGACCTTAAACGACTCATCGGTCCGCACCTAGCACACATCGAGTCCGTCCAAATTTGGGGTGTCCGTGACAACATTGTCCTATATCTCCTATCGAATTGCCCACAGCTCAAAGACTTGACAGCGTGCGGATGGACGACACTATCTAACCACGCATTCAAGTTGACACGTAAACTCGCCTTGCGTCGACTAGAACTCATTGGGGCTTCAGATCTCCCCAACTATGCAGCCATCGACGCTGGTCTCCTTAGCCATCTCCTGACCCACTGCCCTGATCTGTCGGAACTGGTGCTTGGGTGCCAGGTGCATATTCATGCAAAGACTCTTATAAAGGAACTCAGAAAATGTAGTGCGCCACTGCAACTAAAGTATCTAACCTTGGCTACAAGGAGGACATGGTCCCAGCGACATGTAGCGGATTTGATGGAGTTGGTGCCAACCATGGAACGTGTGTGCTTACTGCCGGCTGCCGCCAAAGGTTTTGACTTGAAAGACAACAAGCAAAATGTACAACGTCTAATGATGATGGGTAAACATCATGTGGCTCTTGGAGCAGAAGGCGAAGAAGACGAAGAAGCTGACATGACAGGTGATATGATCATTCATCGCTCCACGGCACCTAGCAGTAACTACCATTAGATGTTGTTGAAATATATCCTGTTCTCCACGCACGTGTACTTTTTTTCTTCCCTTTCCTTTTTACCCACCTGCCAGCCGGTCCTGGATGCGCATGTTCTTCCCTCTGTTCTGCATATACATTTCATTAAAAAGCATGAATCTTGCATTCTTTTTGTTAAAAAAAACCCTGATATAAATGTTTTGTTTTTTTTCTCGTGTTGCCATTTGTGTATACCAAAACGAGCGAATATTGCTGCAAAAACTGTCTGATGTTTCTCTTGGCGCGTAGCTCGGATAATTGGAAACGTTGCCCCACACCCAGAAATTGTTCCATTGACAATAAGACAGCATGCAAGACAGAGCTTCCAAACTCGCCATTGCTGAAAACATATTGCATACTAAATGAAAATCCTATATCTTCCCATCCATTTGGAGACGCATCAACAAAATTGACTTGACCATCCCTGTCGACACTAACATTTATTTCTTTGACTCTTGGTTTACAGCGCAGCTAGTGTAACAAAAGCAACGGGTCTGTATTCTATGCCCGCAACTTGCCGTGGGCCCGTTTTGCCATCCAATGTTGATATATAAAGATGAGGCATTCATTCTCTTGCTCTTCTCCATATCCTGTTGCACCACAAACATGTTTGGACACTCTTTCCCTGCTGGCGTTGTTACTGTTACCATCAGTAAGTCGATTCAATTGATACGGTTTCATTTTATAAGCTAAATCCTGACAGATCTTTTAAAGTTGAAGCCAGGGACTTGAAAGATGACCACATTTTCCGAAAGGTACAGTACTTGACACGAGGACAAGGCTGCAAGCCCAAGAAGGTATAAACTCATCAATCACACACTACTACCTAGAACCAACCTTTTGTGTAAGACCAATAGTAATTAAATGAAGCATCATATTCCTCCAAAGTTATATGGCCAAAGATATACTGACAAGCGCCTCAATTACATGGTGAACTCTGGCTGGATAGTGATTACAAGCAGCGAACTAGCGAATGCGAGGATACCAATAATCCAGTCTGGGACGAGACCTTTACCTTTAATGTTCCCGACGACCATGGTTTCCACAAGCTGTACATGAAAGTGCTTGACAAGGAGCTTATCGGCAGTGACAAGATTGGTGAAGCCTCAATCGACTTTAGAGACGTGTATGAAGGCGAAGTTGTTGACGAGTGGGTCAGCTTGCCAGCTTGGCTTGGATTGGCTAGCCACGGCGAAGTCCATGTCCGCATTGAATTCACGCCCAAGGAAGAAGAAGAAGAAGCAGAAGAATAATAGACCACTAGTATATCAATAAATCATTCCCTCAATTATAGCCACCAAAAATACATACTGTATCTCTTTTAATGCGCTTGATTATTGTTCCACGTACACAAGGATGGACGGACATAAATATGGGCACGTACTATGGAAAAAGATTGATCAAAAGTTTAAATTTGATTCAATCATTCTATCTGTTTGTTGTCTCTAACAAATAAAATTGTAGTTACAAAACTGCTGGATCACAAAGCTACTTCCATCGTTGACTCCATGGAACAGGTCGTTTCGAGCATTGTTGGGAGGTCAAAGTAGTTGGCTCCACGTATTCTGACGCTTAACTTTTTTCCTGGCTTTACATTCAAGTACACTGGACGATCGAAAGCCCACATAGAAGTCTTGTGAACTGCTTCACCTTAGTTAATGCTTCATTTTTCGAAGTATGTTCTGGGGGAGAGTCTTCGACGACTTCAGCAGGCGCTCAATTTAATAGTAGCCTGGGTAATGCTAAAAACAAACCACTGGAGCGAAAATATCACTAAATTGAATGCTTTTACATAGCTGGGATTGCGACTCTGGTGATTTCATCAAATCGAACACCATCAGATCAGACGCCTACTCTATGTATCTAAAGTCAATAACACGCCTATAGACTAAAGCGACACTTTGATTCGTCGCAGCGTAGCAGTTTCGCTAATTTTAGAAGTCCAGGGATGCTTGTTCGCGAACCTGCATTTACCAAAACGGGCGGATCTGCCGGAAAGCATGTGTTGTGTTCTTTTGGTGGAAAGTAGTGGCGATGACATCATGGACTGCAAAGCCTATGAAGCCATAAATGCATTTTCTTTGCACTGTCATGGCATCGCTTGTAGATGAAGCAAAAACTGACATAGCCCTCTCACTTGGCTTCCCAACCCCGGGCGCATGGTTTTGTGCGGTAAACCTTTTTGGTGCAACAATGGTGTAACGCAAGGTACAAACATAAGAGATTGTATGCCCGATGACGCGCACCAAACTGTAATCCCTAACTTGCCGTTGGCCCGTTTTGCCATGCCCGGAAGAATATAAAAAGAGCGTGTTTCTTTCTCCTTTGTTTACTGCAACTTTCTTCTATCACAGACAAACATGCTCGGACACTCTTACCCCGCTGGAATCGTTTCTGTTACTATCTGTATGTCGACCAGCCTATATACGTGTCCTGTTTCCCATCCCTGCAGAGTCTAATGATCTTTCTTAATTATAGTCGAAGCCAAGGACTTGAAGGACCAAGATACCTTTGGAAAGGTGAGAACCTAATGGGATAAACGGTTCTGTAATCATATAGAGAAAGCCAAAGCTGACCTGCATGTGTCTCGATTTCACGTAAATAGAATGACCCTTACATGTAAGAACGAACACAATGGACAAGCCCAGACTCTCAGGAAATTAACACCGCGCCCTATGCAGTGAACTCTGGCTGGATGACAAGTATAAGCAGCGCACCAGTGAGATCAAGAACACCAACAACCCTGTCTGGAACGAGACTTTCACCTTCAACGTTCCCGAGGGCAACAACTTCCACAAGCTTCACATGAAGGTTCTCGACAAGGATCCTATCGGCACTGACAAGATTGGTGAAGCCAAGGTTGACTTTGGCGACGTTTATCAGGGCAAGGTCATTGATGAATGGGTCAAGTTGCCTGCCAAGCTTGGATTGACTAGCCACGGTGAAGTTCATGTCCGCATTGAATTCACTCCCAACTAAATTGCTCCTCAAACACCCCTTAGTACACAATAGTCTCGAGTATTAGTATCTTAGTTTCATTTCCCCTCCCCTCCTCTGCCCTTCATTGTCTCAATTGATCTCTTGCTACACTGACAAAGTAAATGAATTTCAACTCTCTTCTTTTACTCTATGTGGTACAATTGGATAGCGATGTTTATGCAGTAACAAATTTCTTTACATTCTCGAGCCACCTCATGTATTCCTTCTGCTCCTTGTACTCAATGTAGTCGGGCAAGAAAGTTGCCAAGCCAGCGTTGATGCCGCGTTCTTCAAGGTATTGCAAAAAGAGGCTTTGCAAGTTCTAGATCCCATCAGATCAGTCATGAGCTATGCCTACCTCCTATTCTTTGTGTGTGAAATCTTACCTCATCCAGTTCAGTAAACTGAGGTCCAACATAAAGACCACGGCGTTGCCAGTCAGCCTCGCTTGATTGCTCAGTGGCAAGTTTGTTATCGTCATAGAAAACGATGCTCTCAATGGAGATTTCACCGTCCATGGCCATGGTATCGACAGTCAAAGCACCCTTGCCATCCTTTTCAATCACAACGGATGCACGGACAGGGAAGGACTGGGGCAAGATTTCTTCACCTTCAGCTTCGCCTTCCTGTGCAGCCAAGAATTCATCATCGCTTTGCAAGTTGTTGATATCGCTGATGGAGAATAAGACGCGGATCCTGGCGTAATTCATGCATAAATTGAGTGAAATCCAAAACGTTTCCTGACCTCGACCTACTTTTCGTTGCCAAATGTACGCGTCAAAGTCACTTCATCGTGTCCAGGCTTGTCATCAATCTAAAACCGCCCCCTTTAGTATTTTGGTAGATAAAAGCAGGGGAGTCAAATATGTATGTATTACCTGGAACGAATTGGCTTGCAGGAATTCCTGGACAAACGCGGGAGTACCTTCGTCGTTGGCCTTTTCATACTGGATCTCTTCCTCCAACTTGTGTGTGAGATCAGAGTCAACTATCAATTATAGATCATTAGCATCTTGCTGGAAAATTCTGCTAACAAGTTTTGCATTTACCAGTACCGCTGCTCATGAAGCGAGCAGATCCCATAGCCAACGGGCGAGTCATGGGGACAAAACGAGGAGCCACGCGTGGTGCAGCAGCGGTGGCAACAGTGCGGAAAGCAGGCCGGCTCAAGGCACGAAGGGAGGTGCGCAACAAGTGGGAGGCCATAACTATTGAAAAAGCGTGAAAATAAACGATGAGCACTGCGGAGAGAATTTGACAATTTGAGAAAACTCGAGAATGAAGAAGCGGGGGAAGCCACATTCGATTACTAGAGCAAACAAACA
>KK100127.1:27405-42471 GCA_000611695.1 Rhizomucor miehei CAU432 | reverse complement strand
CAAACCTATTGTTTCGTACGTTTTAGTTTTTCTTAGTCTATTTTTGACCATATTTGTTTCGCTCAAGCGTAACTAAAGTCTAGAGCTGATTTCCTTTGATCGAGTTTTGACCATTTAATTTCTTGCTTTCTGTTCTTGTTTGTGCTTTTCTGTTCGTGATTTCTCGTTCTTGCGGCAGTTTTGACATGCTAATGTCTTCGTAGATAAGTCTCAAGGGGCGTTCCTGACGACACGACACTGTGAACAGCATGGACGTCGATATGGATTATGTGGAACGAATTAGACGACGTGGATAACGATATGGACTATGTGGAATGAATAAGACGATGTGGACAGCGATATGGATTATGTGGAACGATTTGGACGATGTGGATTATGTGGAACAACTTCGACGATGTGGACAAAGGAATTGGGCCAGTGAACAACAATTTTAGGGAGAAAGCAATGATGAAAAGGCATACAAGGTTGTCAACTTTGTTGATGACCACATTACAGATGCCGTTCTGAGCGCATTGTCTCATCTAAAGAGCGTTATAATAGCTGGATTTAATGTAGTAATATTCCTATGAGCGAATAAATGAAAGGCTGTTCAAAAAGAAATACGATTGAGAGCGCTTGCAGAAAGATGAAAGTTAGAGACTAAAGGCTACGTTATGGGAAGTATTGATCAGTAATGCAGCAGTATGCGATCTAGCACCATATTCGTCACTCAGTATACCTTCTTTCTGCTTCATGAAACCACTAGCAATCCGCTCCAGATAACTAAGATGCCTACAATAACGTAGATTCCCCGTACTTGTTCTCATTTTCGACTGATATGATAAGGGAGATATGGGAACTGTGCTGTCCTGTCGCACAGTTATCGAAAACGCGACTCATTGACGCATTGTGATATCGTCGGACAAATGCAAGAAGACGTGCCGATGCAACGGAGCACGCTGTCTTGCTTCAATTTTTTTCTCACACCAGATCCGATAATGGGCGATGAGCAGCAGTTGGCAATCGACGTGCAGGACCTAAACTTTGATTTTGGCGGTCCTCCCATCTTGCAAAATCTAAACTTAAGGCTGGAGCGCGGTCAACGCTGTTTACTTGTCGGTGCTAATGGTGCAGGCAAGACGACATTGCTACGCATTTTAGCTGGCAAGCGTAAGGTACCGGGCAATGTCAATGTTCTCGGCAAGAACGCCTTTCTGGACGCTCCACCGGTAATACCATTCCTGTTATCTGGCTGAATACACGAGTTTACTCAAGAGTATAATCTTACAGGGAATTACATATCTCGGCACCGAGTGGGCTAATAATCCCATTGTAAAGTCGGATCTGACAGTTGACTATCTTTTGAAAAGCATGGGAAGTAAACGTTGGCCAGAACGCACTGCCAAGTTGCTCAAGGTCCTTGATGTCGATACTAGCTGGCACATGCACCAACGATCTGACGGTAACCACATCAATTTCGACCATGTTGCTAATTAATGCGCGCGCTAAGTGAAAAAACAAAAGGACAGCGTCGCAGAGTGCAATTGGTTATGGGATTGCTTCAGCCATGGGATCTACTTTTACTGGATGAAGTCACGGTCGATCTGGATGTCCTTGTCCGTGCCGACTTTCTAGAATATCTCAGAGAAGAAACAGAACAGCGAGGAGCGACCATTGTAAGAAACAAACATAAACAATAAGTGGAAGACTACAAATTGATTGACATGGTGTTCTGCTAGGTCTATGCGACTCACATTTTTGATGGCAGGTTCTACCGAAATATATGGTCATTACTTTTGCTAACTCCTGTTTGCTAGGTCTGGCGCATTGGCCGACGCACGTGGCTCATGTTACTGACGGAACGATTGTTTCGATGAACAATATGAAGTCGTTTGCTGAATTGGATGAAATCAAGGCATACCATCAAAAGCAAGGTCTCTTGGATTCGCCACTCATGGCACTCTGCTACAGATGGCTGCGTGAAGACAGAGAACGCCTGCGAAACAAAAAGCAACAGCAGCAGTTAGAGCCTGGTACTGGCCTCCCACACACTAAGTGGGATGAGCTCAAGGATGACATGGACAAGCACGGGGACAAATACTACAACTACTGGAAGTAGTGTCCCTTGCATCATTAGATGCTTATTATTCAGTATGTTACATATATCATAATTTCGTTTCAACACGTTGTAAATAATATTGCACGCATTTAACAAGTTTCAACCTACACAAGCAATAAAGTAAAAAGACCATTGAACATGTTGTATTGGTTGTCCTTCATGGTTTCAGCCAAATGAAAGGCAATTGAGATACAAGGATTTGAAATTAAAAGGGACGATGAAAGAGATAGCAATGAAGCGATTCTCTAGACTTATAATTAAAAGTTGGTGCCTTCGGGAGGCTGTGGCAATTTTCTGCCGATAGTAGCCATCTCTCTTTAAACAGTTATTATGAGTGAATGAGGTTAAGACTCGAAAATCAAGATCCGATTTGTTACCTTCTCAGTTCCGTCAAGATCGTTTCCAAGGTATAGGCACGTCGCCAGTTTGCTAAGCAAGGCAGGCGGTTGGGTTCAACCTGCATAGAGATCAATTGGACATCCTTCAGTCTATGTTCCAGTTAGAAACTACTTGCCTTTCCGTTTTGTGGGTTGACACTGGGTAAATTGATGCGCGATACAAAGTGTACAGTGGGAGGAGCGTCTGGGTAGTTTTCACCGCAATAGATCTTTAAGCTGTAGATACGGTTCTCGTGGACAGACTTGATAGGTCCGTCAATCCATTACTCTTTTTTCTATCCCGGAGGGAAGCGACGCACTTACGTGAGGGGGACCGAGAATGGTGGCGTGCCAGTTGTGCATTAGCAAATCATCGTCTGCTAGACCGTAACTGCAGGTTCCGTCACCAATGCCCTTTTCGCCCTTTTCAAGCTCTTCTAGCAAACGAAAGTTGCGAGGTACTAGAATACTCGTGTCAGTGCAATCTGTGACGTTCCTTCAGGTGTCTCTTTAATCTCGTCAATGGCAATATTGCGATCGGCATTCAATCCCTTCCATAATAACGCAGAACACGTGCAGACCATGCACGATCAAAAACATGAGTAAAGGAACTTACTCTGTGCCATTTTGAAGAAGTACTTTTTTCACGTTCGTCGTCTCGAAGCAAGTTTACTGGTTGAGCATCTTTTAAAAGTCAGTTCATCGCGGCAGTCGAGAGAGCGAAGCACCAGCGGACATTGCTCCGTGTTCGAACGAATATTCTAATCGTTCAGCGAAATGAATCCTGAGCAGCGACCACCGATGGCGGCACCGATTCGTCCACAAGTTCGGCCGCCATCTGCCAATGTTAGGCCACTGGGACCAACAATGCCTGCAACGAGACCTCCAATGAATGCTGTGCCTGGCGCGGCAGGACAAGCTGCATTTTCTCCAGGTGCATAAGGCAACTGTCTTTACAGCGACAAAGACCTCTTGTTCGCCGTGAATTGAGCAAAAGACTTACTCTGCTTCGTATGTAGCCACTGCTCCTCGGCCTGTGCTCGCGCAGCCCTTGAGACCACAAATGCAACCGTCATTGCATCCACCACCACCGCGACCTGCTAACGACATTGCGCGACCACCAGCACCGCCTGCTGTAAACAATCTTGTCGCACCAATGGCTAATATGCATCTCCAGCAACAACAACAACAACAACAACTACCACCGCAACAACAACAGCAGCAGCTGCAGCAGCAACCTCGCCCGGCTATGCCTATAGGTTCTCCCTCGGTACCTGCGACCAACGTACCGCCTGCACAGGCAAGTGGATATTCTACTTGCTGTCAAAAGAACCTGATGTTTACCGTATGTATATATAGCGATTGACGGCTAGTCGTCCTAAACGCGTGTATGCAGTCAATCCGGAGGTCGCCGCGGCCACAATGCCCTCACCTAACACCGCAGGGATGTCGGGTGGATCTACTCCTCCCTGGCCGCATGGCCTCCCACCCGGCCGACCAGCGGCGCCTTCAACTCCAGCACAACATCACTCACCATCTGCGGCAGCCGGTGTAGGATATACCCAGGGACCTTACACAAATACTTCGCAGCAGCTACCACCAGAACTTCGACCGCCTCAACAACCTCGTCCACGTATAGATCCAGATCAAATGCCAGCGCCTGTACAGGTACGAGAGCAAGATGCGATGGTCTTTGGCGACAAATTCTTTGGTACAATTGAGCGTGAGCGTATCCCGCTCGCCACCACAAATTTCATTGGATTAGACCAAGGTAGATTGGCCGTAATGGGATCAATTAAGAGATTGGTAAACCGATCATGCATACTTAGGCAACTCGAACCCGCGATACCTTCGTGCGACTGTTGATAAGATGCCTGTGAGCAAAGATCTAGCAGAGACATCGAAGCTACCACTCGGTTTAGTCGTGCAGCCTTTAGCTAAACCGAGAAAGGACGAGGTTCCACTGCAGGTTGTCGACCACGGTGCAGATGGACCGGTGAGATGTACTAGATGCCGAGCATATATCAGCCCTTGGTGTACATTTGTTCAGGGTGGCGCGAAATTTATCTGTGGTATTTGCTCTCATTCCAATGAAGGTAAGGCATAGAAAAGGAAAAGAAGGATAAAGATAATGAGTTGATTAAACAAAATGGATGATGCCAGTCCCGGAATGGTACTTTTCAAACGTGGACATGTCAGGAAGACGACTAGATCATGATCAACGGCCAGAGCTACGCTATGGCAGTGTCGAATTCGAAGTACCGGCCGACTATTACTCTTCCAGAAAACCTGCACCACTCAGCTATGTGTTTGCCATTGACGTGTCAGCTCAAGCTGTCAAAAGTGGACTTGTTGAGGCGAGCTGCGAAGCACTCAAAGAGACGCTGTATGGTAAAGACGCTGCTGAAAGCAATCGTTTGGAGCGTGGAAACAAGATTGGTTTGATTACCTTTGACAAGAGCGTACACTTTTATAATTTAGCTGTAAGTCCAGGGCAGTTCGTGCGCACATTTTGGATAGTTATTAATTATTCCGTTAACAGCCTGCACTCACACAAGCGCAGATGCTTGTCGTACCTGATATTAATGATATGTTTATACCCTTACAAGATGGTTTCCTGGTTGATCCGGAGGAGTCAAAGTAAGTAGACAAGATTTTTGATACTTGTTCAGATCCGTCTTTTACACAGTCCGTAGGGATATCATTCTCGATTTGTTGCAAAATCTGCCCGCCATGTTCCGAGATACTATCAGACCCGAGGCTGTCTTTTCGTCTGCGGTGCGCGGAGGCATGCTAGCTCTCGTAAGTTGGGAAACCTAGAATTATCGGTTATGTAGCAGCCGCAGTTTTTTCTGACCTTTGAATAGAAAAACACTGGCGGAAACTTGTTTGTTTTCCAATCTACACTACCCAATTACGGCGCGCATGCACTGAAAGCTCGAGATGACAAGGCCTTGTACAATACTGATAAAGAGAAGCAACTTTTGCATCCACAAAATGATGCATACAAAGAACTGGCCAAAGAATGTATCAAAAATGGAGTATGCGTACATACATGGTTGTTCCCTGCACAATACACGGATGTCGCCACTCTTGGAGCGATTTCTTCACTCACAGGTGGCGATGTTCGATACTATCCTAATTTCAGCATACGCGACACAGCAAAAGTCATTTTCCAGCTCAACCACGACGTGCATCGTGAATCTGGTTTTGATGGAGTGCTACGTATTCGATGCTCTGATGGCAAGTTTCTATGTTCATGTGGTTATAGATTCGTGAGTTTAACACGCTTGAAACAGGTCTTCAAGTCATTGATCACTATGGCAATTGCAATATGAGTACTTATACTGACATGGAATTGGCCGGAATTGACGAGGATAAGGCCATCACAGCAGTCTTGAAGCATGATAGCAAGCTAGATATGGGACGAGGTGTAGTCTTCCAGTGCGCACTGTTATACACTACTCGATCCGGCCACCGTCGTGTACGTGTTCACAATCTCAGCCTCGCAGTGAGCAACCAGATTGCGGATATATTCCGATCAGGAGACGAGGATGCTACAATCAGTATTCTCTTGCGAAGAGCCATTTTTGACTCCTACCATAAAAACCGAAGAGATATCCATCAAAAGCTTACGGAACAGTGCGTTCAAATTTTGACAGCTTATCGTCTCAACTGCGCTGCTTCGACATCAGCTGGTCAACTCATCCTACCGGAGGCATTCAAATTGCTACCGATATACATTCATGCATCCATGAGGTCACATGCTCTTCGAGGAGGTGAGTATTGCAATGCGAGCATAAACATGGATTCAATTCTAATTACGAAACCAGTGGGCGCCGATATGCAAATTGACCTTCGCTCCTCGGGCATGTATCTACTTAATAGCCTAGGTGTCAAAGAATTAGTGTTGACCCTGTATCCACGCCTCTTTGGTGTGCACAACATGGATGACGAGGTAAAAAGTCGAACGAGATTGCATCAGGATCGGACAATTAACTAGTAACGGAAACAGTGTGGAGTGGCGGATTTGGGTGGTCAAGTCAAGTTACCTCCCATGGTACGCACCTCGTACGAACGATTAGACTCCAAGGGAGCATACTTGTTAGGTTTGTGTAACAAGGGCGTCTAATTTTTGCGCAGTGATACTGAACTTCTTCTATGCAGATACTGGATCAGACTTGTATTTCTGGTTGGGCAACAGGATTGGTAGCGAGTTTTTGAGAGATGTGTTTGGTGTGGAGAGACTCGACCAAGTAGATCCAAATATGGTAAGGAAAGAGTGCATGACGAAAAGAAAGGATTGCTTCTAAACAGGACTTAGACAATCTTGCCCTTCCTCGACACGCCACTTTCGCAACGCATAAATGACATTGCCACACGCCTTCAGTCGGACCGCGCACGCTATTTGCAACTACGAATTGTTCGCCAGGAGATGGATGCCATTGAATTTGTGTTCTCAACGTGGATGGCAGAGGACCGGAACGCTGAAGTACAGACCTATGTCGATTATATGTGTGTTTTGCACCGCAAAATTCAGGATGAAATGAAACGATTGAATAACTAAGAAGAGCCTTGACGGCTTTTTTTTGTGTTTCACCAAACGTTGCATGAAAAGAAGGAGTTTTTGATCGTCGCTTTGTTTTTCTATCTTTCTCTTTATTTCTGCTTTTTATCTTGCAATATTTTTATTTTTCCTTATTTTACAATTTTACATAATGACATGGACAGAGTACCTTCTGAGGCGACCACTCGTAGAGCCTACATCGGTGGCGCCGTGGGCAGATGCACGGCAACGAATAGGTTTGATCGAGCTACGCCTTGAGCCACCAACAGAAATACGCCGCTGTGGCGATCTTTCTTACATTATCCTCAATCACAACTTTTTACGTTTGATCCTTGCGCTTGTCTGGCTCATCGTTTGTGGATATATTGAATCTTTTCTAGCGCAATTAAGTGAAATGCGATACTCGAATACCATCTACGATCGAGTAAGTTTACAATTCTGTCATACAAAACATCTTAATCTTAATCAACTGATACGTATGTAATTCTGCATGATAGTATCCGTTGGCAGATCTGCTTCACGATGCTTTTCCACGTATTCAAGATTACCAGATTGTTAATTATCTCTTGATCTCTCTATTGCTTTATACCATATTGATATTTCTCTTTTTATCGCCTGACTGGACAACGCGATTTATCGCCCTGAGACGTTGGTTCATTATTATGGGTATCATTTACGTCTTCCGTGGCATCTGTCTAGTCGTGACAACGCTGCCATCGCCCATGTTTGACAACTGCCAGCCTCCCGAGACCGCTTTGACTGGATCTGCAGGAGCTCGGTTCTTATTCTTACTCCAGCAAATAGGAGGCTCTTTACATCCGTGCACGGACAACATATTCTCGGGTCACACATCGGCCATGATGTCCTGTGTCTTGATCTGGCGAGTGCATTCAATTGCCTGGAGACCTTTTGCTTGGATGGCATATTTGCTTTTCATAGCAGCTGCCCTCATGATTTTATTCACCCGTTTCCATTATACAGTTGATGTCATCCTTGCTATATGTAAGTCGTGATGAGAACCTTGTGCGATAATTCATAGGAATAAAAGGAACACGGGTTGGCTAACAAACGTTGATATAACATAGATATCGTGTACACCACTTGGTACATATATCTGGAGAATGTACAGCGTGCTGTAACTCAATACATGTTTGGGCACTCAAATTATCGAGAGCTTTTTGAAGCTCGCATTGATACGGCAGATGCCATCCTAGTTTACGAGTACTTGACCTGGCAGACGCATCCTTTGGGCAAAAACTGGCTACTATGGTTCTGCACATACGCCGATGGACTCGACATTCGTCTACGCGCATTGGGAATACTCGATAAGCACGGAGAACGGACGAGGGAGCACTTTGTAGATGTACATGAAATGACCGTAGCAACGGGCCCTTCAGCATTTTATCCAGAACGTCAATCTTTACCTATATAACGCTATGAAACTAAAATTTCCCATATGCTACTTCTTTTTCCTTTAATGCTCTTGCACGTTGTTGTTACTGTCCTGCTGTTCATTGTTTTGTTGATGAATCTGTCCATTGGGTTGTTCAAAAACGGACTCGAGGTGACGCAAAGCAGCTTGCTGCACCTCATTGAGCTCTGCTTCATCGCTAGGATCTGCAAAGAATTCGCTTTCATCCTCAAGGGCCGCTTGTTCTGCCAAAAACTCTTCATCCGGATGCAATGCAGTGCAGTCTGATAATGCCATGTAAATTGCTTCTACTAATGCATTAAAGAAGAAATTTAGACTTTGAACCTTCTATATTAGACAGACGCCCCCAAGATTTACTTACGCGATCCAGTATCTTGTGGCATGAACTTCAGTTCTGTAACTGTGTCTTCTTGATCCTCTTCTGGTATTTGCTGGTTCGGGAAGAATCTTCCTGCCTCCAACTGGCAATAGATTCCAGGACGACCGTCTTGTCGTGAAATAGCATGAATGATAATATCGGGGTACTCGACAGCTATACCAGACTGTGCCTGTTCAGAGTAAAAGTATACTTGACTGCGTCCAACCGTCAGTGTGGAACGCGCAAACTATCTTGAAATCCACGGCATACCTCTCGCACACAAACAGCTCTCCTAGAATCGTGCCGTCTGCGCCCGCCAACGGTGGTAAAACAAGCAATTCTACGTTCTTTTGTGAGTGTCGAACGATTTGATCTTGGAGATCGGGAGGCGATGTCAACAGTGTAACGGTCATGACAGCACAGAAAGGAAAACCCGTGGCGCGGACATCTGTATGCCGACTTTTGGTTGTCAGATTCTCAGGTATCCAGCAACGAAGGCATTTCCTTCTTGTTATCGAGACTGCAATAAAACCATTGTTTGTCTGTTTATCACTATCCTTTGTTGCTTCTCTCCTCATTTTCTTTTACTTTTGTCATTGATCCCAGGGAGTCTCTGTGGAAATTGCACAAGATGCTTGATTTTACTACTTTGACATTTCTTTTGAATGCTATAACAAACGAAACAAATACAGATGCAATAATACGTTTATGGATACATTAAAAGAACTTTCCTCTCTTCTTCTTTGATATCCTGCCCTTGTTCTTTGCCTTGCCTTTACGGTTTATCTTTTTGGCTTTTGGACCCGGAGCAGTCTTCTTGGGTTGTTCTTGCTCAACGCCTTCCATGGCGGTATCGTTCTCGGTAGTTATTTCTTGTCCACTTTCCTTCTGGGTAACTGGTGGTTTCTCGGCAGCAGCAGCCTGAGCAGCAGCTAATCGTGCTAATCGTGCATCCTCAACCGGTTTGAACACATTTTCTCGTTTGATCGCTGTTGTTCGTTAGACAGGCGAAGCGATTAGAGCTTTTGTCTTGACGTACCTCTATATTTCTTTTTACTTTGTGAACGGAGACCTTTGGCCATGTTGTGTTGTGTAGATCGGCAAAGACAAAAGGAGCAAAATTTGACAACAAAAAAATGCAGACAGAAAATTGTACCTGCCACACTCTTTTTTTGAGTATCTGCTATGGCTTTCCGATTTAACTTTACAGCAAGTGTCTTGACCAGAAACTATTTGCTAAGCTTTTATAAGTGGGCTGACAGGCATTCAGGAAGACGATTTGGAGCTTGAAAAGGGCGATCAACAAGTAGATCAACCTTTAGATTCGACCTTTGGTGAGCTGTCACTGGAAGACCAAGTGCCCAAAGCACCTAGCCGAGAATACGACATCAAGGTACTATATACATAAGACAACTATCATCGTCAACTTGGAAGGTTTGACTTGCTTCGACAACGGACAGGCCAGTCCTCTACCGAGTGTAATACAGGCAGATGTTTTACGTATTCCCAACGTCGACCGTCCACTATATAAGCGCACCCTGGCAGATGTCAAATTTCAAATGGCCAAACAGGATACATTGACTGGCGACAGCGAAGAGGCACACGTAGCCAATATGCTCGATTTGAACAGCAACAGCGATTTAATCCGTGGTGTGTACGAAGGTGGTTTCAAAACATGGGAGTGCTCTATCGATCTAGTTCAATATCTTGCAAAGTTGGAGGAAAAAGACCGTTGCAACAAGTGTATTCTTGAGGCAAGTCTTTGTATCTGCCGGTAAACTTGAAGCCTGTCTCACAATAATCCAAATATAGCTTGGATGTGGATCATCCTTGCCTGCATTGTTTCTCCTGCAGCAAAGCAAAGATAATCACGTCGACGTGCAAGATTACAACGAGCAAGTCATCAAATACATTACGATACCTAATATACTTTTAAACACCCTGCTGACTGTACAAGATGCAACGCAACCGCCGGAACTTTCCGAAGACAAGGAGGAACACGATAGCTCTTCTTCTTCTTCGGAAGCAGAAGACGCGGATGAGGATGAAGAGGAGGAAAAGGATCAAATTATTGGCGAAAGTGCGATTTGTGATGCTGAAGCTGAGCTGTCCGAAGACCAAACGCCGGAGATATTGCAGCAACTGAACTCGCGGACACGAGCGTTTGTAGGAGACTGGAGTGGCTTGCCGGTATGGGAAGAGGACTATTGCCAAGCTTGTAACAAAAAGAAAAATGCGCTCATCTTCTGGATAGGAAGTTATTGGTGATGTGCGATATGACATGATTGTAACTTCGGAAACTATATATTCGCAAGAAGCACTGCCTGCTCTGATCCGGGTTTTCCAGAAATGTCTGCAAAAACCAAACGGTGTAATGTATGTTGTCGGAATATCATCTGTGCACGTAATTTTCCAGTAGTTAACAGCATTTCAACAGATATGTTGCTGCAAAGACCGTGTACTTTGGTGTCGGTGGTGGTATACTGCCCTTCTGCAATCTTTTGAAAACGACAAAGGACGAGAACGGCGATGGATTTAAAATTGAGAAAGTGTTTGAAAGCGATAGTACCGTCAAACGAGAAATCCTAAAGCTCACTTGGGATTTGTAACTTAAGTCTATGTAAATATTTCTATACTTTACATAAAAGCTGGAGACATCTTTCTAGGTGGTATCTTCTGTTATGAGTTGAACAACGATTGTGGTAGGTACGATCTGGAATAGTGTTTGTTCCCATGGTGCAACATCCTGTGTGACACTTGACCTATGTACAATGGCCATGTTTTTTGGTCATAAACTGTTGAAGTATTATCAATCAGCTACGTCTTTTAAACAGGTACAGTACAAAGAAGCTTACTGAAATTGGTGGGTAGGTTTCCGTTCTCTTTTAAACGGTGTAAAAAATTTACAAGAGAGGAACCTCTGCGATGATGAGCACATACCTTGACTTTATATCACACTTATAGCCCTGCAATTATACTGTCTGTAGCGCTCCTACACCTCTAAATGCAAATGGGTGATGCATAGATATGGGCATGTCCACGTCAGGTCCAAACGAAGTGCATGAATATAGAAAAGCAACTTGGAAGCGCCCCTTGAATATCAAAACGGTATAAAAGGACGGATGAGGTCGCGCATCTTCCGAGGGAGGAGTGACGTTTTCACCGTTAGTTTTTCACCTTTTCAGTGAAACGTCGTTTTAGAACTCCAAAACGTATAAAAGAACGAGACCGTCGAATTTCTTTTCTTTCTTTTCTTTCAAATCTTTTTCAAGGAGGCGCGGCAAATTTTGGGATGGGGCAATTTTACCTTTTTTACCTTTTGTAGTTTTTCACCTTTCAGTGAAGCGCCGTTTAAACCGAAATCTATAAAATGGCGGAGATCCTTAGGTTCTTTTTTCCCTCTTTCTTTCAGACCTCTTCGACGAGGTCACAGCGCATCTTAGAAGTGGGAAGTTTTTCACTTTCGAGACGCCGTTTCTACCTCTCGAGATGTAGCTTCCCATTCTTTTGAGGTGCAATCCATCTCTCTGGGTACAAATGGGACTAACAGTGCCGTTTCCTCATGGTGGCCCCTGGATAGAGTTGGCTCTTCAACGTGGACTAAACGGCCTCGAGATAGAAAGGAAAGGGAAAACGAAGTCTATTACAAAATAAAGGTCAAATGTGATCATTTTGATATGTTCACGTCATGTTATGTGAAAGTGTTTTAAATGTTTGGTGTTTGCAAAGCATGGCTAAGTTATAGTCCGTTCACAACAAGAGGATATATGTAAGACGAGCCTTTTGAACACGTTGTTGATTATGGAAGTAATCCATGAGGAGCATGTTGGGAAAGCTGCAAGCATAGGAGTGTTTGGAACTGTGTGCTTCTGGGTGCTGTCAAGGTCAAAAATGCCGCAAAACTTTCAGACCTACGAGATTTCCTGTTAGAGACAGAGAACCTTTGAAGCTTTGAGTCACCCAAACACTATATAGTTATGAGCATGCGCACTATCACAAGGAATAATGTTCGGTATACAGTGGAACCCCGTTAAGTTCAATCCTTTTAATTTCATGTTTCTGTTTATTTCAAGAGTTTTGGTGTGAACGGTCATGCCGCTGTTTACAGTGGTTCACTATGATATACAGTTTCGTTAATTCCAAGTCTATTTATTTTAAAGAAAAATGCTTCCGCTGAAGCCTTATATTCAATGGAGTTCCACTAAGTTAGCAAACGCCACGTACCCACTGAAGAGTTTACTGTTTATTGACGAATACTTTGCATGGCTGAGAACACATTTTGCGCTAGCTACTATATCTACTTAATGCAATGGTAAAATCAAAATGGCGTTAGCTAAAGGAAAGTTTGCGTTGAGTCATTTTGCATACCCAGCAGCCAGCAGCCAAATGTGTCCACAGCATTGCAAAGTATTCTTCAATTAGTATCCGTCACTAAATCCATTGTATGTAATTGAGCTTACCGCAAATGCATTTGATTCATGCGAACACAGGCTGCAAAGTGCCAGAGCGGGTACTAAAAGCACATCTTCCTTATACAAGCAACCTGAAGCTAAAAGGAGTATGCTTACATTTTGGAAGCGGCAGAGCAGAAACAAAAACAGTATTTTAAGGCCACAGCATCGTAGCAGATTGGCGCCTTTTTCTTTTGGAGGGTGTGAGGTGCCGCGCGGAGTAAACTAACAGAGAGAGCCATCATCCAGGATACGTAATCGGGTGGAGCTGAGCATACTTGGATGAAAACCTGAAGCTAAATGAATTGTTTATTTGAAGTTGTGAACGTATTGCCATTAGCACACCCGCCCACTTTCACGTAATCTAGTACATAATGCAGCACGGAGCTTGATAAGAGAAAAGCACATAAGTGGATGTACTGTAAAAAACTGGATAGGACAGCAGATTTCGAGGTGAATTTGATTTGAGATGCATAAGGATAGTACTGGCCACGAAATAAATTACCATTCAAACCAATGTGTTTTGAGAGGGAACTAGTTACTCAGTCAACGAATTAACACAGGTCGTACTTGGTAGGGAAACCTCACCCAAATCTGAAGAAGGAAAATAGGTATTTCAAACCTCAGGCAACGGATTCAGACAGGAGTTATTACGCTATCCTCTATGGTGTCTATAAATGCGAGCAATCGTTTGTAGAGGACACTAACAGCGCATACGGGACGCTATTTACTTGCGAAGAACGCATGCATCTAAACACCAACGCGAACGACTATCCGTCAGATCAGAGAAATTCAGAACGTGAAGGCGCAAGTTGCCGACATCCTTCTATATATACGAGTAACAAGAGAGTGTGCGGTCATCGTTATATGGGTACAATATCATCGGTCCTATCTCTTGTGGATGTCTCTGAATACAAACAAGCATCTTTCAAGGTGATTTGAAGAAGGATACGACTGTACATACGCGCGAGTAAGGTAAACAACTTTTGTATTTGCTAGTATCTACGATAGGCTGGCATTATCCTTGATGTACGCGCAGACAGCTTTGCGGAAAGAGCGGGAAAAAAGAATAAATTCCATTTTTCATATTTGAATCTTTAGTTATCCATTTCAGATTGGAAGAGATGCATAAACACTAGCCTATTTACGCGGAAGCTCTTGAACACTTCCCAAAAGCTGACCACTTATAATGCAAATTGGTGTACGGTAAGGTCGTAAAATATAGTTTCCATAAGCGCAAACATGTATTGGAAATGGACGCAAATACTTCTCGTCAAAGCGCAAAGCTGATAGAGAATTCCAGTATTTATGCTTCCATAAAACAAGGGATCATTCATGAAGCAATATCTCAGCACTTTGCATGTCCTTCATCCTTATCCTACTTTGAAAAAGTCGAAAAACTCGCGGATCAGGTCAACAGATCTCATATGGATGCCCCATAATCCGAGCCTCAGGATGGCACTGAGCGTGTTCCCAAGAAACCTCGTCTTACGAGATCCAGGTAGAGAGGCCGTTACACGCACGCCATTGGTATGTGTCTATATACATATACATGATATACGATATGTACTTCTCACTTGCTATATTCTGTGTAGAGATGTAAACTGCGCATGCATCATGTTGACCATTTTAGCGCCGTTACATTGAAAATGGATGCAATCTGGCATCGCAGTCACCAGAGATGACACGTCCGTAAGACGGCTACAGACCCGTCATCTAGTAATTTGGAACTGTGAGTGCTCAAAATTAAGTTTGATCAATCGCTATCAAGCTGACACTCTTT
>KK100127.1:3360-27316 GCA_000611695.1 Rhizomucor miehei CAU432 | reverse complement strand
GAGTCCATTTATGTATTCGAATAATAAAGAATTTATCATCTTTTTCCAGCTTTTCAAACAAGCAGTCTAAGCATTTCTGTGGTGAATAGGGAAGGCGGGTTATACAGATAAATATCTATCCTACTTAAAGCTGGATGCCCACATCAAGTTGAACTCGCCTACCGCGTTCGGAGCTGTGCCCTGAAGCCCGCTGTGTTACTTTGAAACGGTCTCCAAGCTTCTCTTTCAGCAGCAAACGTGCAATCTCGAAATTTTCCTCTGAGACTTGCAAACTCAATCGCCAGGAGAAAACAACCAGTGTCCATTTTCGAACAGCTACTCTTGCAGCAAAGTTTCGACGTGACAACTTGGAAACGACATGGCAGAGCAGCTTCCCATCAAATTCCAGGAGCTGGCTCAGGTATGCAATGCAACTCTTGGCAAGCTAGTAGCGCCAGGCTGACCCATTTCTTCAGCTTCAAGCCCTGGGTGTTAACGCCGCAAGTATCGGCTTTAACACGCTGACTATGGAGTCTGACCGCTTTATTTGCGTACGCGAGCAAATTAATGGAACGAACCAAGTGGTTATCATTGACCTAGAGAATAACAATGAGATGATGCGACGACCAATAACTGCGGACTCGGTGATCATGCATCCCACCACCAAAATCATGGCCTTGAAAGGTACTTGTCTCTGCAATCATCGAAAAAGAGGAATAAGTCAATTACTCAATTTATAACATTTATTAGCGAATACACAGCTTCAGGTCTTCAATCTAGAGCTCAAGACAAAGCTCAAATCTTACATCATGAACGAGGAAATCAGGTTTTGGAAGTGGGTGGATCTGACAACAATTGCACTTGTCACAAACACTGCCGTGTATCACTGGTCGATGGAGGGCACATCAGCACCTCTCAAAGTCTTTGATCGACACCCTAGCTTGGCCGATTGCCAAATTATCAGTTATAGAGCATCAGCAGACCAGAAATGGCTCGTCCTGGTCGGGATTGCAGCTCGACAGAACCGAGTAGTAGGCTCTATGCAACTGTACTCTACAGATCGCGGTGTCAGCCAACCCATCGAAGGCCACGCCGCAGCCTTTGCGCAGATCCAGCTGGAGGATGCTTCTCAACCCACAAAACTCTTTGCATTTGCTGTACGCACCCAGACTGGCGCCAAGGTATATCGCTAAGAGAGAGACAGGAATCATTCTGCCACAAAGTGTTCTTACCAAATGATCAAAGGTGCAAATCATCGAGATAGACCATCCAGAAAACAATCCGCCCTTCCAAAAGAAGGCTGTCGAGCTCTTTTTCCCGCCTGAGGCGGCTGCAGATTTCCCTGTATCTATGCAAATTGGAGAAAGATTTGGTGTTGCTTACATTGTCACCAAAATGGGCTTCATCCACGTGTACGATTTAGAGACTGGAATATGCCTGTATATGAACCGGATCAGTGGAGAAACTATCTTTGTCACAGCTGACCATCGTGCGACATCTGGTTTGCTTGGTGTCAACAAAGTCGGTCAGGTACGATCGATCGCTGTCGTGCAAAATCACGATGCATTCTTACAAGAACTTTTGGCAGGTCCTGTCGGTTTCCTTGAACGAGGCGACGATCATTCCTTATGTTGTTAATAACTTGAACAACACTGAGCTCGCATTACGGATAGCTTCCCGAGCAGGTCTGCCGGGTGCTGACGATCTATGCGTTGCGCGGTTCAACCAGCTCATTTCTTCGGGAGCTTACACGGATGCCGCAAAGGTCGCTGCTAACTCGCCAAGGGTATGCTACTTTGATAATGACTCTTCGGGGCTTTAGCTGATGAAATGTTAATCGACAGGGAATTTTGCGAACAGTCGATACTATTGAACAACTTCGACAGTTGCCGGTTATGCCTGGACAGCTCTCACCAATTTTGCAATACTTCGGCACACTACTAGAGAGAGGTGGACTGAACCGATATGAGTCCTTGGAAATGGCGAAGCCTATTTTGCAGCAGAACCGAAAACACCTGTTGGAAAAATGGCTAAAGGAGGATAAGCTCGAATGCAGCGAAGAGCTCGGTGATTTTGTCAAACAGTTCGATTCCAGGTTGGCCTTATCCGTGTATCTGCGTGCTAACGTGCCAAACAAGGTTAACTACAAACTATGCTTTTATGATAATGATTTCCATAAATCTGACGTGGATATCACAGGTCGTCCTTTGCTTTGCAGAAAACCATCAATACGACAAGATTGTCGCATATGCCAAGACCATCGGATATACTCCCGATTATGTTTCTTTGCTTTATCAAGTTGCTCGCTCTAACCCTGATAAAACAGTCGAATTTGCAACGGCATTGATGACAGACGAAAACGGCCCTTTGATCGAAGCAGGCAAAGTGGTGGATGTGTTGCTGTCACAGAATATGCTTCAGCACGCAACATCCTTCTTGTTGGACTATCTCAAACCTAATCGTCCAGAAGATGCACACCTGCAGACACGTGTCCTTGAAATGAATTTGATTCATGCGCCACAAGTGGCAAATGCCATCCTCGCCACGGGCATGCTTACTCACTATGACCGTGTGGTCATTGGCAACTTGTGTGAAAAGGCTGGGCTGTACCAAAGGGTAAGATAATCTCAATCATGTCTTTACACTGTATGGATTTTTAAGCATCGTTTTCCAGGCACTTGAGCACTATACAGATATCCATGACATTAAACGTATAATTCCCTACACCAGCACAATGGACAAGGATTGGCTTGTCAACTACTTTGGCACGTTGTCTGTGGATCAGACTCTTGACTGCCTGCGCGAGATGCTCGTCAACAACCTGAGGCAGAACCTCCAAGTTGTTGTGCAAGTTGCTATCAAGTACTCTGATCAACTGCAGCCACACAACCTCATTGATCTTTTGGAGAGCTTCAAGAGTAATGAAGGTCGGTGAATTACCTTATGTTGTTTCCTTAGAGCAGAGCACTGATATGATGATAAAAGGCTTATACTACTATCTGGGCTCGATTGTGAACATGAGCCAAGATCCACTTGTGCATTTCAAGTACATACAAGCTGCTTGCCGCACTGGAAATATCCGGGAAGCAGAGCGCATCTGTCGCGAAAGCAACTACTATGATGCCGAGAAAGTCAAGAATTTCTTAAAGGTATATATAACCACATATTTTAATTCATCTGTACATGCCCTGTATTCATCCAATTTTACATAGGAAGCAAGACTCAGCGATCAGCTTCCCCTCATTATTGTATGCGACCGCTTCGGCTTCGTTCACGACCTTGTCCTCTATCTTTACCATAGCAATTCGCAAAAGTTCATTGAAGTCTATGTTCAAAAAGTCAACCCAGCTCGTACTCCCGAGGTTATCGGTGCCTTGCTTGATGTTGACTGTGACGAAGACGTTGTGAAGAGCCTGCTCATGTCGGTCAAGGGTGACTTGGATGTCGGCAAACTCTGCGAGGAAGTTGAACAGCGTAACCGCTTGAAACTTTTGTTGCCTTGGCTTAATATGCGTGTCACGGATGGAAGCACTGATCCAGAGGTCTACAATGCGTTGGCCAAGATTTATATCGATACAAACAACAACCCTGAGCCATTCTTGAAAGAAAACGAAGTAAGGCTATCCTTTGTAGAGCTAATAAAATTTTATCTAACAGGTGAACCTCCACCGTTTAGTACTATGATCCCCGTGCTATTGGCAAATACTGCGAAAAGCGAGACCCTTACTTGGCCTTCATTTGCTACCAAAAAGGTCAATGTGACTATGAACTTTTGCATATCACAAGCGAAAATGCAATGTTCAAGCATCAAGCGCGATATCTCGTGCGCCGTCGCGATCCTGCTTTGTGGCAGTATGCCCTGCAGGAAAACAACGAAAATCGTCGAGAATTGATTGATCAAGTTATTGCTACCGCTCTACCAGAATGCACAGATCCAGAGGATGTATCTTCTACCGTGAAGGCTTTCATGACTGCAGATCTGCCCAACGAGCTTATCGAGTTATTGGAGCGCATCATCTTGGAAGCCAGCGCTTTCAGTGATAATAAGACGCTTCAAAACCTGCTTATATTCACTGCTGTCAAGGTGAGGTTAAGATTGGAAGACATGATGCAAAGATTATTTCCTAACCGAATTTCCTATACTAGGCTGATCCATCCAGAGTTATGGAGTACGTTGATCGCCTTGATAGCTTTGATGCAGGTGATGTTGCCGAAGTATGTATTGGCGAAAATCTATTCGAAGAAGCCTTTGCCATCTTCAAGAAATACAACATCAACGCCGATGCGGTCACTGTCCTTATCGACAAAATTGGTGACTTGGACCGTGCATACGAGTTTGCAGACAAGTGCGACCAGCCAGAAGTCTGGAGCAAATTGGCTAAAGCTCAGCTTGATCAAATGCGCGTCAAGGAAGCTATTGGTAAGATTCTATCGGGTCTGAAACAGTAAGCATTTCCTCTAATGCATTATACATAGATTCATACCTTCGTGCGAATGATACCTCCAATTACTTGGAAGTCACTCGCTGCGCTGAGCTCGATGGCGACTACAACAGCTTGGTTAAATATTTGCAAGCTGCACGCAAAAACGCTAGAGAGCCCTACATCGAAACAGAGTTGCTGTTTGCATACGCCAAGACTGATAGACTCTCTGACATAGAGGACTTTATATCTGCACCAAACATCGCTCAAGTACAACAAGTCGGTGATCGTTGTTTCCAGGCACACATGTTTGAAGCAGCCAAAATTTTGTATACTAGCATTTCAAACTATGCAAGCCTAGCAACGACACTTGTACATCTTAAAGATTATCAAGCTGCCGTCGACTGTGCACGCAAAGCCAACAGCACAAGAGTGTGGAAAGAAGTCAACGCTGTATGTATCGAGCAACGCGAATTCAGACTGGCACAAATCTGTGGTTTGCATATCATTGTCCACGCCGAAGAATTGGAGCAAATCGTAAAGACGTACGAACGCAACGGCTATTTTGAGCAGCTGATTCAGCTTTTGGAAGCTGGTCTCGGTCTCGAGCGTGCTCATATGGGCATGTTTACAGAACTGCTATATTGTACTCTAAATACCAGCCTGAGCAAATGATGGAGCACCTGAAGCTTTTTGTATCACGCATCAACATCCCCAAAGTCATCCGAGCATGCAACGAAGCACACCTGTGGAGAGAAGTCGTGTTCTTATATGTCCACTATGACGAGTTTGACAACGCTGTTCTTGCTATGATAGATCACGCCGCCGATTCTTGGGAGCACTCCGCATTCAAGGATATTATCGTAAAGGTGTCCAACGTTGAACTGTACTATAAAGCTCTCCGGTTTTATCTAAATGAGCACCCAATGTTGCTTAATGATTTGTTGGCCGTGATGGTGCCACGAATCAATCATACCCGTGTTGTCCAGCTCTTTGAAAAATCGGATAACATTCCTCTCATCAAACCGTATCTTATGTCGGTGCAACAGGTACTGAAACGCTAAGTAGTTCCTCTCGATGTTTACGTGCTTACAGAATGCTTGCTAGGTGAACAACCGAACTGTGAATAATGCCTTGAACGAGCTCTTCATTGAAGAAGAAGACTATGAATCCCTTCGAGACTCTATAGACCATTATGACAAAATCGATACTCTTGACCTCGCAAAACGACTAGAAAAGCACGAATTACTAGAATTCCGTCGCATTGCCGCCGTTTTGTACAAAAAGAACAAGCGATGGAGGCAATCAATCGCTCTATCAAAGCAAGACCGTCTTTTCAAGGATGCTATGGAAACCGCTTCAGAATCCAGGGATCCTGAAATTGCGGAGGAGTTGCTGCGCTACTTTATCGAAGTCGGCAAGCGTGAATGCTTTGCTGCAATGCTATATACCTGCTACGACTTGATGCGACCAGACACCGTCATGGAACTCTCATGGCGGCACGATCTTACCGACTTTGCTATGCCTTACATGATCAATTTCTTGTACGAACAAACCAACAAGATTGAAACCATGACAAAAGATGTAGAAGAATTGAAAGAGCAAACTGAAAAATGGGAGAAGCAGGAAGGGCAAGGTAAGAGGTCGACAGAGAATATGTGAATCAAAGGCTTGCTAACTAAGGTGCGTGCATGCAATAGTTCCTGTAGCTCCTCCAATGATGGGCCTTGGAAACCCACTAATGCTAACTGCTGGCAATACTGTACCGCCTGGTATGGATCTCTCTAACGCGCCTTTTTAATTGTATGAAAACGATATTCCCCAAATAAAAAAGCTTGTCAATAAATCCGGAACACGAACTCTGCTGAGTTTGCGTATGAAAAACGCGTTTTCTTTGGGACGCGTCTCCATGCGCAACGTGCGGCTTTTTGAGACCATGTCTGATCGCAAGGCACTCGTCCGGCAATACCAACAACTCGAGCACGAATTCTTTTACAAGCAACTTTCATCACAGCAGCTGTTTGCCTTGACAAGCGATGGGACGGTTGTTGAAGATTCCTTCTGTTACGGCGAATTTGCCTTCCTGATCGTCGGTTTAAAGCCTTGTGTGCTGGTCCAGTTCCCTTCCGCCCGCGAAAATATCATACCAGCATATAAACGCTTTGTTGTAGATCCACTACTTGAGCGAATGAATGCGTTCCAAATACGGGCAGTGATCATTGACACGCCAGTAAAGGGTATCGAACTGGGCGAGCTGCGGGGGTCTCTGTTAATATATAATTCCGGGCACGAGCTAGCGTGCCAGGTGCAAAGCTTACTGTTATTGCCATCCTCCACATTTGTTTCTGAAGACCAACTCGCGCTCTTGTTTGATTATCCAGGAAGCCTCCCTGAAAATGAAGAGCAACTTTCATCAATGCTAGAAGTTGCATACTTGGATGGTTCACGAGGCGATATGCGCGTAATCACCACATTTGCTGCACTGGAGCCTCAATTGGAGCATGTCAAGAAGCATTTTTCGATATACCGGAATGTATGCAGTAGGCAGCTGGATATGGATCTAAGACTTGTTATTCGCAGGCCAATTGCCTGATTGTTGTAGAATAAGAATGTGCCATAAATCGAATCTATGTGATATTTGCAATGTTGTTTTATAATGGAGAGTGTTTAAATGAGTAAGACGGATCGGGTTAGCTAGTATAATAAAGATGCTATCAATGACTATGTACAACGGTGATAAAAAGGTGTTCATGAATGCGTGGTAGGCGGGTAGCGGATTGGATCGAGTTTGTAGAGACCGACACCCTTATTAAATTTGAGTTATCGTGTGGAAGAAAGACTAGGAGTTAATATGTCTTCCACTCTTACCTTCTGATTATACTTGATGACATCTTTGCAATGAACGAGGACATTTAAGCATTCGGTTATCTTATGTTGAGGAATTTTCGTCGCAGCGACAATCGCTCGTATGTTCCTACAAGTAATTGTCCATGACATTGTTTCCTTAAATATGTACGGTATCCAAACTGCTTACATTCCCTCCGATGAATCCCTCAACGTACTCAAGACTTCTTTGAGTATCTTTATACGCTCCTAGAAACGAAAGCATATTAGGTTTGCTTTCCAGTGGTTGCAATGATATAACTTGCATTATCATCTCGGAACGGGATAGGCAATCTTGAAACGATCTTTTGAATATTGATCTAGAACAGGTTTGTTACTTAATATAACGATAAGCGATAAGATAGCACGAACATACTTTTGTTCCTGACTTTCTAGATGGTGTTGACATGATCTTTCTGCGTTTTGCGCGTGTTCCAGTAGTCTCTTGATATTGCTGCTGCTGTTGTTGTTGTTGCTGCTGCTTTTGCGCAGTAGACTGATCTCTCGTGTTTTCTTCTAAAAAAGAAAGCTATTTAGAAATCCCATCATCGCTTGTAAAATCTATTAATCTACCTGCATCAGCTGTTTTACTCTTGAACTGCTCAAACGACTCTTTTGTGGGTGCCTATGCACGCGTGCATTGAATACTGGAAATGCCTTTTCTGGTAAAAAGGAAAAAAGAAAGGTTTTATGTACCTGAGGCCACCGTAAGGCAGAGGTACTGGATGCCAGACCAAATAGAAAGGCACTGAACGAGTTGTTAAATTCAATAAAGGAATCGTTGACTTTCTGTAGTTGCTCGTATTGTTCGTGCATTGTGCTGAAGCAGTTTCCCAATGCATTAACTGCTCCTGTCAATCCATCGAAGCAGGTCGACTCGTCTGCATCGCGTTCTGATCCACGAGAAAGAGGGCGCATCGATCCAACAGACTCGAAAGGTTTCACTGGCATCGTCCAAGATCAATATGGATATCACTCTTTGAACTTGGTCGCACAAAAGGTTGAAATTGAGGGTAAGAAACAGGCCCAGTTTTTATGATAGGCAAACTTTGAAGCCGGCAAAAGTAAGAACGTAAACTGTTTTGTAAGCAGCCACAGCGTTATTTCCCGAGACTTGGCGATTTGCTACCTGAAACTGGACTGAGGAGTAAAAGAAAGTTTCATGAGTTTGCTCTGTAAGTGTTTGTATCACATTTGGTTCTTGAGTGTGTCAATCTAGCGTTCAGAGCTATTACGGTAAAACCAAAATAAGATTGGCGTTTGTGTGTAGCTTCAAAGAGTAGTATGCTGCAGTCTCCACAAAGTGCAAGAAATACCAGTATTTTGTAAGATATCTATGGTTAGGGGTTCAGGTTTTTGTATAGTACTATATAGCAGCCCATTATGAATAGCAGCATCGATCATCTTTACACATATTTCCTATCTTCATACACCATAAGTCGTTTTACCTGCTTTGATTCTACATTGCTATTGATGCGATCGTCCATTCAGATAGATAGCAGCTTCTTGATCTCCGGATTTGGCTCAGGGTGGTTTAGCTCATTCAGTCTTGACGCATGCATACATAATACTTCAGGGGAATATCGCTGCGCACCCGTCAAACCCCTTTCTTCTTCTCTATACATGCATATAACGAGGGGTAGGGTTTTGGTTAATCTGCTTATACTATAGTCCTGATGAGGTAATAAATAACTTATTAATTGAGCCAAGAAATCCATTGCAAGATCCGAAAGTCAGCATATATATAGCGTATACTTGACTGCGAAGTTGAAAAGAAAATGTAATAAGTAATACTTTATTCCGTAAGTACTGGCAGGACATAGTTACTGATGGTGGTAACAGCGACTAGCAGCATGTACAGAGTAGAGTATAAAGTAAAGGTATAAAATAGAAAGGCGTATGAAGAGAGATGGTTGTATCAAAAGCGATGCTGAGGGACCAGAGGTGGCTGTGAAAAAGAAGTGGGATTGATACTTTTCCTATGCTGCTGGACCCGTTGCGAAAGTATTTGCATTTGTTCGCTTGAAATTATTCGATCTATGCGTGCTTGTAGTTCTGGATCTAGTTTGTATGATTTGCTTGTTCCGCGTGTGGGTATGTTTATATCTCTTGAATGCGTCGTCGCCGGTTGCCAAGATAACGTTCGTCTAGTTGCAGGTGATGGCTGAGCATAATAATATCGTTCTACATCATCTTCCTCTCCTTGAGGCGTTGCACACTGCACTTTCTTGGAAAGCTCGCTCTTTTTATGTGACCAAGGTACGTGCGCTGATCTTGAACGTTGCTTGTTGAACCATTGATTTACGTTCGCAAAACCATGGCGACTGTTGTCGGAAGACATTTACAGGAAAGAAAAAAGGAAGTGGTCATAAGCTCCAACTTTAATATTCTGCCTCCAGTGAAATGTCTAATTATAGCGTCCAATAGGCTCTAGACTGCGCCTCGCCCAGAATTGGGAAGAGATAGAGGTTGTTTGCAGGAACTAACTGCATTTGTATAACATCGCCGGAGCTTCTCGGTGATACGATGGTGCATGGATAATCATATACGAATCCCTTCTTTTTTTTACTAGAACAATCTGTCATGTCTGAAGAGCGTTCTAAGTTTAGCAGATATGGTTTAAACATCGGCATAAACGAGGAACGTGTTTTGAATTGTCAGCAAGCGTGATATGCGTGTTTGTGCGTGTGAAGAGAGAGAGTGGTAAGTGGTTCTTCATGCTGTAATAACAACTTTTGCCCAAGCTGCTTTACACAAAATACAATTGCTTGCCTGCCTGAATGGGATACGGGAGTTGTCGGCACAATCATCGCGATCGTCAATCGAAAAATGAAGTGAGTACCGAGCGGTAAAGCGTATGACATTTGCAGTGTCTTATCCGAAGGGCTTCACAGGATAAGTATTTTTTGAATAGGTATGTAACGCATGTCATCGGCTGCTGTTTGATAAAATCAACGAATCTTGTTTCAGCCATATGCTCAATACTTGGTTTCTGAGAAGATATACATAGCTTCATGTCCTGCGTTTTGTTCTATCCGAGAGATTAGGAGAAAATTTGCAGTTGTGTTCTAAACGCTCCTTCTGATTTTCTAATCCTAAAGCATTATTTCCCATTAACAGAACCACATAACATTATTATAACTATCTAGGATCTTTATTTTTGACTTTGGAATACGAGTTGCGCCAGGTTCTGCTTGACCAGGTGCTGCAAAGTACTTGAGGTAAATTACTAGCTACTACAGTCAAACCTCGTTAGTTTTTCCCCCGTTCATTTCAACACCTCGATATTTTCAACTTTCCTCGAGGAACGGTCTATAAGCACCACTTAAGAAATAGACTTGATAATTTCTAGCCCTCGACAATTTCAACTTTTAAGCGTCCACGGAGCCGTTGAAAGTAAGGGGGTTGACTGTAAACTTTGGTGCAAATCATTTTTTGGCAACGTGGTGACCAGCGAATAAATGATGGTACCGAATCATAAATATGAAAATTTACCAATCGAAGGAAAAGAGTAACACTAAGATTACGATAAGACATAAACAGATTAGGCAGAACACGTGACGTGGACAGATTAACATGGTCTATTAAAGTCGCTGTTTTGTTTCTATATTCTGTATACTCTGGATAACATCTCCGGCTTTAAATTCTTTAAATCCTTCAAAGGACATACCGCATTCTAAGCCCTTCTTGGCTTCCGGAATGTCCTTCTTTACTTGTCGCAATGCCTCCAGTGGTCCTTCCCATAAAATCTTCTTGTCCCGCAAGACACGTACAGGGTTATTGCGGAAAATGGTACCATTAGTCACGCGACAACCTGCCACAGGCTGTGTTTCTTTGCCCTTCTTTTGGATATCAAAGACTTGCAGAATAGTAGCTTCACCATTTACTTGTGTCGTCACGATAGGTGGAAGCATGTCGCTAAGCTGATCCTTCACTTCCTCCAAAAGTTTGTAAATAACATTGTACGATCGCACTTGCACTCCCAGCTTGTTGGCTTCAGCTTGCACTTTCTTGTCTGCTTTCACGTTGAATCCAATCACATGGCCTTCACAGGCAGCTGCTCGTTGCACGTCGCCTTCAGTAATGTTGCCTACACCGCTTTCTACCACTCGAACGGAAATTTGCTTATTCATCAGGCCGCCTAAGCAGTCTACAACTGCCTCCACGGTGCCACTAACGTCACCTAGTCTCGTGTCAATTGATCTGATCATCTCGCTATTATCTCCTTTTTTGGTACCTTTCACAACAACGCGGTATTCGAGCTTGCCATCCTCGGGCTTCATTACTTCGTCATTCTGCAGCTGCGTCTGAAGTACACTCAGCCGCTTCGCTAGGGATTCCGGTGGAGAATCTATCAGTCCTTGCTGGTACATGTACATTTCTTTCTTGTATTGCTGCTCGATCAATCGTTCTTGCTCCAAAATCTGGCGTTGTTTTCTTCTTTTATCATTGATTACTTTTAGATCCCTTAATTGCTGCTCTCGGTCAAGTCGTGCAATTCGGTTATCCACAACGGTCTTGGCAGTCGCCTCATCGGGTGCTTGCAGCATTTCGTCACCAGCAGCCGGTACCTCTTTCCATCCGATAACTTTAACCGGCATACCAGGTGTAGCCTCACGGACAACTTTACCCGTGTGATCCGTCATTGAACGGACTTTGCACCACGTTTGCCCTGCGACCACTGTTGCACCAGGTTTCAGTGTACCACGACGCACCAAAACGGTTGCTACGTTGCCGCGGCCTTTCTCCACTTGTGCTTCCAAGACGACGCCCTCAGCCTCGTTATTATGCTCAGCACGTAACTCGAGAACTTCTGATAGTGTCACAATAGTTTCTTCTAACTGATCCAGGTTCTTGCCCGTGAGTCCCGATACTTCGACAGCAGGTACATCGCCACCAATTTCTTCTAAGTGGACATTGTATCGTGCCAAATCTTGTTTCACACGAGAGGGGTCGACGCCCGGTTTGTCACACTTGTTGATGGCGACCACTATTGGTACACCAGCGGTCTGCGCATGCTTGATAGCTTCCTGAGTTTGCGGCATGACTCCATCGTCTGCAGCTACGACGAGGACAACTATGTCAGTGACTTGTGCTCCTCGTGCTCTCATAGCCGTAAATGCTGCATGGCCTGGTGTGTCCAAAAATGTAATGCTCTTTTTCGATGGAAGTTGAACTAATTCAAAGCGAGTCTGAATATAGTCTCTATGCATTTACCGGTCCATATCAATAAAAATTACCTGAGAATGCACCGATATGCTGTGTAATGCCTCCAGCTTCACTGGCTGCAACGGACGTCTTTCGTAGTGTGTCCAGCAGTGTGGTTTTGCCATGATCAACATGTCCCATAATGGTTACAACTGGGGGACGAGGAGGTAGTTTACTCACGTCCGCGGGTGGCGGCCTGCCGTTCCCATCAGCTCCATGTCGTACAAAAATCAAGCACTTTCGAAATACTTACTTTGGAAATAGGTCCAACGATTGTCGTTCATCTACAATAGGGTTCATATCCAGCTGCATAGCTATTAAACTCGATTCGTCAGCCGTCAACACTGAAGGACAAGAAAAGGTTCAGTATTCTGCTTCGCTCTTGATAACAATTCTGTTAATATTCACCTCTGTCAGGCGACACATTATCGATCTCTAGCTCATGCATAGTCTCAATCAATTGTTCTGTAAAATCCAGCTTATCAGTCTTTGTACTGCAGATATTGATTCGTTATAATTCTCTTCTACCTAGTCGTACACCAAACAGTCGAGACAAATTCGCAACACTGATGACCTGAGGAACGTATACATCTGGTATTTGCTTCTCGGCTTCGCTTTGACGTTGCTCTTTTGCGTGCTTTTCAGCTAACCGCCTTTTGGCTAGCTCCTCCTCTTTCATTAATGCCTGTATCTCTTCCTCTCGTCGTTTTCGTTCACGTCGCTCGCTGGCTGATTCATTTTTTCGATGTCTCTGCTGCTGTTGTCTCTCAAACGGCTCTTTCGATCGCATCTTTTGTTTGTCTTCAGCTGATAGCGACCAGTCGCGTGGTTTCGGTACACTCGACGACTGTGGCTGCGAGGGCGATCGTTTCCATTCTTTCTTCTTAGGCGGCTTCGCAGCGCTCCAGTCTGTCTTCGCTAAGGGCTTCCTGTTCCCCGTTGCTGCACCGGCAGTTTGGCTGTCGCTACACAGCACGATCGATTGAGTGAGTGATCGTCGGCCGAGAATCGCCTGCCGTAGCAATGGGTATCGTGTTGATTTTGACAAGAGCATAGTCGTAAACAGTAATAAGCAGCGGGGGCTGACTTTGCTCTGACCTCCGAGTGTTCCACTATGTTTTACGATTTTAACATTCCATACCCAAGCAACCCAGATCACGGCGATCTTAGGAGACTAGAACGTATACTGGCTCGTATACAATCAAGTAATACTATAAAGTGACAGCACAGTGTACAAGTACCAACAGAAAGAGCTTGTGCAGTACAGAATGCCACTGTAGCTTTGAATTTGACAACCACCGACGCGTTTGTAGCAAAGACGGCCCAGGTGAGACAGTTGAAAGGGCAAGACGATTGTTAGCTTGAAGATAAACACAGGAACGCGTAGGCGATCAAGCCGATCGCTCCAGATCGGTTTAAAGACAGTATCAAGCAAATGACACGTGTTACTTTAACAGTTGAAGAAGCAAAGAAGAACTACATGCTGGTATGGAGGGTTTCGTCCTCGGTGAACAAAGAAAAAAGAATGTGTTGTGGATTATTAAGTGTCTCTCATTAAGGTCTTAGCGAATACAGCAAATCAATCCGTCGATATTCTTGCTGCACGACCGACGAACATTGACGTATGCAAACATGCCTGTCAAAACTATGATGTGGATATCATTTCGATCGATTGTTCAGTAGGCCGTGTATCGCCCAATCACGCTGCAGCGCAAGTGGCTATTTCTCGAGGCATCTTTTTTGAGATTTGCTATGCACAAGCATTTAGAAGTAAGAATGCATTTTGTGTGTATACTCAAAACCGGTGCTAACTAGTGCAATTTAGCCAAAGAAAAGCGATCCATGTTTTTCCAGAATGTAAAGCGACTCGTTGAAGTAACTAGAGGCGATAACTTGATATTTTCGAGCGAAGCTTTACATGCGTTGGATATAAGACGACCTTCTGACATGCGAATGCTGTAAGTTTCGCAAAAGAGTCATCTTCTTAAAAAGCGGATGCTTACAAACGATAGTGGTCTGTTATTTGGGTTACGGCAAGACCAGGTCGAAGCTGCCACTGGATATAATTACCAAAGACTCCTGCTCAAAGCTGGTAAGACTTGGTTGGGGTGGTTAGAAGTTTGAGTTGACACACTGACGTTTCTTGCGAAGAAACACGGAAGTCTACGCTTAATGCCGCTATTAAAGCAGAACCTATGCATGATCGATCGCAGCCATCTGAAAACAAAGCATTAGATAACGCCAGCAATTCTCAAGGTCATGGAGGCTCAGTTGGAAAGTCGGATAGTAAACGAAAGCCAGAAGAGCAAAGCAAGAACCAAACGGAGAAAAAGCAAAAAATGCAATAAATAAAATGAGCCATTTGTAAACCATGTCTTTAAAGCAGTGGGTTCACTTGTGGATTTGAAAATAACATCTTGAATTGACAATCCAAGGTCCCTCTTCTCGTTACTTTTGAGTGCTTAAAAAACGTACATTTTAGAGCATCCTGCAATATGTCCCATTAGTTGCATCATTATCAAAGTAGTATATGTATTTACAATCTATTTGAGCCATTGCTCGTAAATATGTTTTGCGTATCGAACTAGATTTTCATTCTTTCGCACTAAGCCTCTTAAGGTAGCAGCCTGTTTCTTCTCTTCGTCACCGAGAGTGCTTCCGGCATATTGCGGTGCAGACATGATACAATGCAGATATGAAAATATTACCGCATCAATCCAGGTTGGTTGCCTAATCTCCATGTCAGCTTTTACATTGAAAATAGAGCTATTCTCGACTTACTCCGCTTTGAAAAAATACGTGTCATCGCCTAACTTTACAGATAATGCTTCAAAAGCTTCGGCAGCATCCTTGTATATTTCTTCTCGAACCAAAACGTCTCGATCTGTCAGTAATTCTTGCACTACACTGTCCTTCTTGCGCGAAGCCAGGAGCATGTTGAGCGGTGATGGATTATGACCATAATATGCTTTTCCTGTGATTTCAGAATAATTGAATGGTTCCAGCCACATGGAAAAAAGCTTGATTCACGTTTAGTGAGCCCAATGCTATACAGAATAAAAATTGCTTCGATACTCACCCATGCCGCATGCAATTTTGTCCGTGCAAGAGCAACAAAAGCTTTAGCTTGTTCGTGATTGGCGCTAGATAGCAATACGCGTTCCTTGTTCTATCGTCACTTACGAGATAAGTTCGCGTTACATTTACTTTAAACAGCCTTTATCTCTTCATACCTGTGCTTTAAGCCAGTCATGGATTTGATTGTGGTCGTACACTGCTCCAGTTACGGTCGCCAAGTAGGGCAACTTGCCGGACGGAGAGCCATCGGGTTCATTGCTATTGCAAATATCAAAGTCTATACCGCAAAACTTCAAATACATCTATGGCCAAAATATCAATAATGTATGTAAGCGTTGTTGCCATACTAAAGCATGCATACTTGGATCTGCAACGATTCCACATCGAAGCTGGCCCAGGAATTCTTCCAACCGGGTCCGTAAATGTAGAGCGTGTCTTTCTTCAGTTTGGGACATTCGTAGACGGGTGGGAATACTTTGAGTGGAAAGTTTTTCAGTTTGAGAAACTCAAGAAATGGAGGTAGCTGCACAGTTGGTAATGGCGGCCATTGGATGTGATCTGGTGTTGTCGTTGTCATTTTGTTCTGCGTTCTTGTCCCCACGAAAAGAGCAAATTAGGGATTCGGCACTTTGAAATTTTCGGCTTTGCTTTGCTATTTCTTTGCTCGACAACAGAAGTTATTGCAGCCGCGAGTAAATCCGTGAATCAAAAATATCAGAATCTTCCTGTACCTTATAGACAGGAACTTGCTACACTATCGTCGAATAATCATCAATTGATTGTCTGTGTGTCAACCGACCACGTACACTTTTGAGGACTACAGAGTCGGTACAGCAACCCGGCAACTTATATAAAGAGTATCAATAGTGAGACGAACTACCAGTTTCTTACTTACGATCAGCTTCAATTTCGCGCTATGTGGCCCAATAAGGACTACCAAGACCGCTAACATAAGCATTCAAAGAGAAAAGGAGCATTCGAATCACGCCCTTTGCTCACGAGGCACTGTTTAAAGTCGTACCTGAGATAGATTTACATGCTTTCTTGCACATGCATCCAGCTTTGCGGTCTTGAGTTTATTGGTGCTCTTGAGACTGTGAAATTTGGCAAATAAGAGGCATAAAACGTTCGTGCAAACATGAAAAGTATAACTTGCTAATAACCGAAGAGGTTCGTATGAAACTAGTCTCTAAAAGTAATCCATTGTACAGAAAAGAGCTTTATATCTTATGTTTGAAAATACGTTCAAAAGGCAGAAGCATGACTTTCGAATTGCGACGACGACTCAAGAGCGCTGAACGTGAAATTGAGCTTACGCGTCGTACCTTCACAACTGCCTTTTTCTTCTCCTATGAACAAATTTGTAGAAAGATTCGCAGCATCACCGCTTCGGCTGCCAGGCGAAAACGATGTCTTGAACCTTTGTGGAAAGTACGACGCTGCGCAAGAGCTCGCTTTTCCATCCTTCGATATCCCTAACGTGCACAACGTAAGCAGCGGTGCAGTCCTATCCTGTACCCCGAGTGCCTAACTATATCTTCTCAGCCCGTCGACTTCCTTCGAAGCGTCACCGACGAGGACTCTCCTGAATACAAAATCAAGATTCAGCACGGTACGACTACGCTGGCTTTCCAATTTCAAGGCGGCGTCGTCGTAGCCGTCGATTCACGAGCAACGATGGGCAACTATATTGGTAAATCACCATTGTCGTCTGAAAGTACGGCCCGATATTGATGATTCAATGATAGCATCCCAGACTGTAAAGAAGGTTATTGAGATCAACCCCTACTTGCTCGGTACTTTGGCTGGTGGTGCTGCAGATTGTCAATATTGGGAGCGCGAGTTGGGACGTCGATGCCGATTATATGAATTGAGAAACAAGGAAAGAATTTCCGTCGCAGCAGCTTCAAAGTTATTGGCAAACATGGTTTATTCATACAAAGGCATGGGCCTGTCCATGGTATTATTACTCATCCAAAGCTCGGTGTTTTGGAAAAGTGCATAAATTTACTTTCATGTCTTTAGGGTACCATGGTGACTGGATGGGATAAATCGGTAAGGACATGGGGTCGAATGTACATTCATTGGCTCGATTCTGACTGCAGGCGTAGGGTCCAAACCTGTTTTACGTTGACTCGGACGGTCAGAGACTCAAGGGCGACATTTTCTCGGTCGGATCAGGTTCTACATTTGCTTATGGTGTATTAGACAGTGGCTACGATTACGATTTGTCTGTACCTGAAGCTCTGGAACTTGGAAGACGCTCAATTTACCACGCTACACACCGAGATGCCATGTCTGGTGGCTCTGTAAACCGTATGTAACAAGTCTGTGCAAAAGAGTTTCAGTCTGATTAACTGCGTGATCTCTAGTTTACCATGTCACCGAAGAGGGATGGACTTATCACGGCAATCACGATGTTGGTAACTTGCATTATGAATACCAGGACGAAAAGGCCCGGTCACGAAGAGCATAAATTACAAATAAAACGACGTTTATGCTGGACCTTGAAACAATTTAGTTTACATACTTGTCTTTAGTTGGGACGAGGGCTTATGTGTAAATGAACATGTAATCACCATAACTATATTGAATCTGGCAGTTCTGATTACGGGAAGGAAAGCTAAATTTTGCTAGTTTCTGTTCATGTAGTCGAGTGTATTTGTGCCGTTCCAAGATCTAAAGTTGGCTAGCTATGGAGTTCATTTTTAGACTTCCTTTCAAGCAATACACATACTTGCAAAGTTTTGTTTCAGGGCAAAGGTCGTTTGCTACGATGAGCGTTAACTATAGGTACTTGTCGAACAATCAGCCGTGCAACGACAGGTGGATATGCAAAAAACAGCCTCCTTTTAGCAAATATGAGGTAGAACAAAAATCGAGTCAGGACATATCAGACCAATGCGCAAATGACTCTAGATGCTACTATCATAATTTTCATATACCGAAATAGTATCGAGCTTAATATTCATTTCTTTTTCCTTCACTGTAGATGGTCTATCTGATGTGCTACATCCCTGTGAGATCCATGCATTTCGGCTCCTTTTTTTTCTCAGGGCATCCGCGGCATGGTAATACACCGTGGGATGAAGATGATTCGAGTTGAACACACCATCAACAACAAGTCTAAACGTACGTCTTGTCTATATGCGCGCCGAGCCGTCTGCATGACGATCGCATTGTGGAGCATGATAGCAAAATTGTGTGACCGTGAGACTCTTCCAAACTTCGGCTGTGCTTTGACCCGGTTTCCACCCTTTCTTTTTGGAAAAGCTTACACCTTTCATATTCTACTTTTTAAATACATGTCTAGCTCAAGAGGGCAGACAAGGACCGTTCGTCTGACGGTCATTGCTGCAGATGGCCTCGTCAAGAAAGATCTATTTTTCAAGCTACCCGATCCGTTTGGTCAGTCATTCATATCAACTGCTTTCACTTGGCATTCATAGCCTAATCTCGCACGGCCTGTAGCTGTGGTCACTGTGGACGGGGAACAAACACACACAACAACCGTAATGAAGAAAACTCTCAATCCGTACTGGAACGAAACTTTTGATCTGTAAGCTCGTCTCCATATTTTATTTCTTATACGACGGCTGTCTTACGGAGCTGTTAGTCAAGTGACAAACGAAAGCGTTATAGCTGTGCAAGTATTTGATCAGAAAAAATTCAAGAAAAAGGACCAAGGATTCCTTGGCGTCATAAACGTGCAGCTTGGCAGCGTTTTCGACCTTGACGTTGGAGGCGATGGTACGAATTTTTTTTTGATGGAATGATTTACTCAGCAGCACGTTGTTTGACGACCAACTTTAGAAATGCTGAGCCTGGACCTGAAAAAGTCAAATGCAAACGAAGCAGTTCAGGGCAAACTCATCCTCAACATAACAACTAACGTCAATGTACCGGTTCGGAATGGTACCAATAACCTGGCACCAGGTCGACTTTACAGTCAGCAACAGCCAAATGCGTCACACACGTCTGTTGTCACGGAAACCCAAGCAGCTTCGAGCAACGAACCAGCTGCTGCGAGTACGGCAGCATCCTCCTCTTCTTCCGCGGCGGCTGCTCGTGGGTCACATCAACAGCATGATAACAATGATGATCTGCCGCCGGGGTAAGCGGAATGCGATGATTTTTTTCGAGATTATTGCATGCCGACTGACGACGTGTCAGGTGGGAACGCCGTGTTGACCATTTAGGTCGCCCGTACTACGTTGATCACAATACACGCACGACGACGTGGAAAAGACCATCGTGAGTTATACCGACTTTTGCTTGTATAGTTTTGGATACTTATTCTGACTCTGCAGCGCAAGGAGTGCTCAAGAGCAGCAGAATTTGACAGATAGAGAGCGGCAGCGACACAATGCACGCGCTTTACCAGAAAGCTCTGACACTAACAGAAACAGTGCCCTTATTCAGGATAATCAGCGCCCTGCGTCATCCGTTCAAGGACATTCTGGCACAAACCCTAACATTTTGGCGTTGCAGCACAATATGACAACGGCTGGATCGGGACCGCTCCCGCCCGGTTGGGAGATGCGAACGACTCCTGAAGGTCGGCCGTATTTCGTTGACCACAACACTAGAACTACCACCTGGGTGGATCCTCGGCGGCAGCAATATATCAGTACTATCGGTCCTGGATCCAACCTTCAGGTTCAGGTACAACCTGTATCCCAGCTTGGCCCATTGCCTTCTGGCTGGGAAATGCGCTTGACCAGCACCGGCCGAGTTTACTTCGTCGATCACAACACTAAAACTACGACCTGGGACGGCAAGTGTTTCAAAGGAAAAATGGCAGCTGCACGCCTTGTCAACTGACCTTGAATATGATATAGATCCGCGGTTACCAAGTAGCTTGGATCAGAACGTTCCTCAATACAAACGAGACTTTCGTCGCAAGCTTATCTACTTTCGCTCTCAACCTGCTCTGCGACCTGTTCCAGGCCAGTGCCATATCAAGGTCCGTCGCGACCACATCTTTGAGGATGCATACGCCGAAATTATGCGCCAGGCTCCAGCTGATTTGAGGAAACGACTCATGATTAAATTTGATGGTGAAGATGGTCTTGACTATGGTGGATTATCTAGAGAGTTCTTCTTTTTATTGTCGCACGAAATGTTTAATCCCTTCTATTGGTAAGTTTTGATACTATAAGTTATTTCGTGCTTGATTAAATAATGATATCGTTGTAGCCTCTTTGAATACTCGGCGCATGATAACTACACTTTGCAAATCAACCCTCATTCCGGCATTAACCCCGAGCATCTCAATTATTTCCGTTTCATTGGTCGCGTTGTCGGTCTTGCTATATTCCATCGACGATTCCTGGATGCATTCTTCATCGTTTCGTTCTACAAGATGCTTCTAAACAAGAAGGTTACCGTCGCCGACATGGAAAGCGTCGATGCCGATTTCCATCGAAGCTTGCAATGGATTTTGTGAGTACTCATACGCTTTTGTATACTGATAATTTTATGCTCATAACCGACGTGACAGGGACAATGATATAACCGATGTTCTCGATCTCACCTTCTCGACTGATGACGATCGATTTGGCGAAGTGGTTACCGTCGATCTTAAACCGGGAGGCCGTGACATTGAAGTCACGGAAGAGAACAAGAAGGAATACGTAAAGTAAGTGACGAACATCTCTGATGGATAAGGATTTTCATGCTAATGGCAATTCAATAGCCTCATAACTGAATGGCGCATCCACAAGCGTGTAGAAGAGCAATTCAAAGCATTCAAAGAAGGATTCAACCAGCTTATACCACAAGACCTCATCAATGTATTTGATGAGCGAGAACTAGAACTTTTGATTGGAGGTATTGCAGAAATCGATGTGGACGACTGGAAGAAGCACACAGATTACCGTGGATACACTGAACAAGATGATGTTATCCAATGGTTCTGGAAGGTAAGGGTCCTCCATATCGAGATATCAATAACGACGTTTGCTAAGTATTTGATTAGATTGTCAAAGCCTGGGACGCAGAAAAGAAATCTCGTCTTTTACAGTTTACCACAGGAACGTCTCGTATTCCCGTCAATGGTTTCAAAGATCTTCAGGGCAGCGACGGTCCCCGCCGCTTCACTATTGAAAAAGCGGGTGAGGTCACGCAACTTCCAAAGGCTCACACATGGTAAGTCTAGTCGCCACCTGGCAACTCTCACCCGTCTGGATGTTAATGCTTTTCTTAGCTTCAATCGCATTGATATGCCTCCTTACAAATCATATGAAACACTTGCAGCTAAACTATCCTTGGCCGTAGAAGAAACCATGGGTTTTGGTCAGGAATAAGTTTCATTTGTAGAAATTATATTTCTATACTCTTTGTCGAATACCCCCGCCCCCACCACCTCTCGAGTTTCATCATCCGTTGTATAGATAGCCCTCTTTTTTTCCCTTCCTCTGCAATCTTTTTTAATTGCACTTCTCAGGCAATATTTATTCTCATTGGATCCTTATCTGTTCTTATGGGATACCTTGTCTCTTCATTGTTCACAAATATCCGGGTAGTAGTCTATACAATCGCAGTGGTGGGATTCGTCCTAGCTTGTAGGCACCCTTTTTTACTTTTTTTCCTTTTTAAAAAAACACCAAAGAAAAGAGGTAGGAAAAGAAATCTAAGCGGAAAGCATGATACCAATGCCAAATTTGCTCTGGCCCTTCATATGGTCCAAATCGCCGGTAATAATGAATGAGAATCCAGGTGCCATTCTCTCTTCTAGATATGCTGATACACGACCAGTTGTATCAACCTGTCCACGGAAAGTTGCTGCTCTAAAGTCGAATTTGCCACCAACAGTGGCAACAGCCTCTCTTCGCTGACCCTGTACCATCATGTTGAGTTCTACGCCAAAGTCAACCTTTTCGTTGATGCGTTGATAGTAGCTAGCTTGCAATGCACCCAAGCCTTGAAGCTGGGCTGTGGCGATAAAGTCCTTGCCGCTGTACTTTCCAACCAAGGACATTGCTGTCTCCTCCATTTCGGGCGTAGGGCGCTGCAAAACTACTTCAGAACCGAGAGCAAACTTGCTGGTAATCGATTGCAAGTAAGAGGCAACGTAGAGACCGGTAAACTCCATTGGGTTGGGGTTCATTGCTTTCACGTTAACGCTGTAGTCGGAACCAGTGTAGTCGTGCTCTAATTGCAACATCGAGTGACCAGGCATGTTTGTAAGCTAAAATAAGCATAAACGGTGAGCATCCACCCATCATCCTCCTCACGTAGCAGCTCGTGATTACTCCATACCTGAGCAACGACCTTGGTCAAAGATTTCGTGGACCACATGTGTCTTACGACAGCGTTCAAATTGTAGTCGCTATCAAAAGTTCCTTGCAACATAGTCTAATGCGCATATCATTAGCTCCAAATTTCTCGCCAATCCCGGTTTTCGCTTATGCTGGTACAGAAAACGTACTCTTTCTGTCATGTATCCAGACATGAAGTTGTACATTGGCGGCATTACTTGGGATCCTAGACTGAATTGGTGTTGAACATGGAAGTTGGGTGACAATTCCTTGATAATGCTGGCCTGAGCACCGTCAAACATGTAGTTGGTGACGAAGGTGTCTATTGTCGACAGATATTAACAACGCGTTCCTAACAGAAGCGTTCGCAGAATCGCAAAGTTTTACCCTTGACTTCGCCGTGTAGTCGTTCGAATTTACCCGGATTGGGCAAACCAAGACGGTTCTTGTGATAGCTGAACCATCGCGTCCAGTACAGCGGGTTGTAGGGCGAGCCAGTGGGCTTCTGGTCCTTGAAGGAGAAGGAGGAGAGTGGCGAGTACAGGCCGGGTGTTGCGAAACTCTGTTGTGTCGCCATATTCGACAAGCAAGGCCGTCGTGGTTCTGCAAAGCAAGCTTTTGGGAGCGCGCAAGCCACTAGTGTTTTGAGCCCAGTAGTGCGATGAAATAAGAGATTTTATTGGATGACCTATGAGCACAGCGCTTTAAGCTTATTGCTCTGGCCAGTTCTACGAGGGGAAATAAACAAAGGAGGGGAGAGGAACTAATAAATCCTTTATGAACAAAGGTAAACAGAAGTTGGAGTGGAAAGGAGAAGAATCAGAGATGGACGGAAAGAAAGTTACAGAGGTAAACGTCGTGCGAACCGTCAGAGTGCTAACTTTAGGGGAGGATCGAGCCATTGCCAGATATCTTGGGTTGGCGGAACAGATGTGAGTGCAGCTGAAAGATGTGGAATAGTGTGAGTTTAATGGCAAAGATCATCGATCTCCCAAAGGATTATCTCCAGGACCGGCCAAGTATGGCGCCAGTATTTCCGTTCACGTCTGGTATGGGCTGGTTCGGCTGGCAGGAGATTCAGCATATATGATATCGGGTCCGAGACGACAAGAGGCCGCAGACCGA
>KK100125.1:395230-431872 GCA_000611695.1 Rhizomucor miehei CAU432 | reverse complement strand
CATATACAAGGACACACAAAAACTTACGATATATATATGAAACATCACTCAGGGCGACTTGGTCTTGACGCCACTTAACAATTTACTTTACAATGCCAAGGTCGATAATCTTAAAGTGCACGGTTTACATCCGCGTTACCTCCACTTGCTAGTCAATTATCCTATGCTTTACGGTCCGTTGGGTCTCGGTGCAATTTCAGTCATACTTGTTAAGATGACTGGTGGACTCACAGACAATGGTTATCGCCCATTCTTCTATGGTAAGCAAGCATTTTAAGAAAAGCTGGATGATGGGTCTTACGTTGTATTTCACAATGAAAAAAAATGCAGTTCTTGTCGGGATCGTTGCAACGTCTATGGCAGGTCTATCTGTGGTGCCTCACCAAGAAGCCCGTTTCCTGGTCCCTATGCTGATTCCGCTGGCATTGCTGTATACATGGGACAACGTCAAACCTAAGCTTTTATTCTGGGTCAGTATAAACTTTTCCATGATACATTGCGAGCGGATACTCAACGGTTTCTTGCATTAGCTCGTCTGGCCAATGTTTAATATTGTAATGAGCTATATCTTTGGCGTCCTACATCAGGTATAAATCATCTGCATACGTTTTGCTACGCAGAAGACATGGGGAAAGCTTAATATGTACATTCTTCTTAGGGCGGTATTGTTCCAGCCATGATGTACCTTCAACAACAATCCCTCGGTGTCCGTGGATGTCGAGAATTATCAAATGGAGATCTATCTTGTAATCTAGGTACACAAGGTAAAGAGAAATAAGATAAAGAACGTATGGTTAGTTTTATGCATATTCAATTACTAACGAAACTGCTTGTATACATAGGCGAACCTTTCACGAATGGATACAACGTTACAACCCACCTTGTATTCCACAAGACCTACATGCCACCGCAACATTTGCTCGGCTATCCGCTCGCCTGGGAAGAAAATGATGTGAACATTGATATTCAAGACTTTGCTGGTGATGCACACCTTTTAGAGAAGGAGCTTCAGCTTCATATGGGTGTCATGATGCCAGAGTTTGCGCACGGACCACATTTGACATTTGCACCCACAGGGGAAAACCGTTTTGAAAGGTAACAAAGGAATAAGCACCATTTGTCCCCATTCTATTATAAGTAACAACATTTCTCTTTTCCTTCAAGAACTTTGCTGATTGCACCCAGCACAACACGCTTACCAAGACTCGAAAATCATCGATATTTGTTACTTGCTGCGTTTGGACCTCATGTCAATTTCGATGATATTGGGTTGATCATCGATAGTATCAAAAAGGGGACATTTTCCAACGCCATGATGAGCTTAAATGTATATCTCGTTCTTTCTGAAGAAGGTGCCATGTAAAAAAGAAAAAAGGAAACAGGCGCCATTATCATTCTACGGTGAACTTGGCTAATAGGTGTTATCTAATGATCAACGTGGTTAATAAAATGCTTTTTGCAACGAAAGCTTTCTTGCTTGTAGAGGTTGTAGTTGCTGTTTCCGTGTTGGATATCAATTTTTGTTCTACAATGCTATAATGATCACAATTTTTGGGGGGAAAAGGTTGCTAGTAGATGTAGAGATTGGAATATGAACAAAGGAAAAAGAGGAATTTTTTGTGTGTGTTCTCTTAGAACCCATAAGATCCCTGATGAGGAGGTGGGTTCGGTCGTGCTCCTACGTATTGGCCAGGACCTTGAGGAGGTCGAGGTGAAGAGGATGCAGAGGAGATGGATGATGATGTGAGGCCTTGCTGTGAGCCCCAAGGACCGGGTGCAGCAGATTGCGGAGCAGCCGGTGGTGTGCTTGCTTCATCGCCTGGTCTGAAGGAAGGATAGTAGCCGCTGGGAGCTGCTCTGGCGGGCGCTTCCTTGGATGGGTCAAAGTAATGTACAGGTTCTTGGTTGGATACATCGGATCGGCTGCTGTAAGCATCGTCTTCGACCAACGAGTCTGCCAACAATCCGCGCTTGCTCTCGTCTTCATCTGGAGGTACGACAGAGTGCATAAAGTGGACAGGACCCATTTCGCGCAATTGACGTTCCTTGCGCTCCCTGCGCTTGAATGCACGCACACGCTTGCGTTCATAGTCCTCCCATCGTCTCAACGGAACCTTGGATGGATCGAACACACCGTCCTTGTTGCTGTGGTCGTCACCCTTCTTTTCACCTTCAACTTTACGTGTCTCACCCCATGAAAAGTCGTCAAAGTGCCAGAATGAATAGACAGGCAAGACAAAGTTCCAAATGGGAAGCGCTATGAGATACACAAGCATCCACAAAAGGTATACCCACTTGCGAGTCGTGATCAGAATCAAGAAAGCCGGTGAGAAGAGCACGATAATCAGCAAGCAGAGCGGGACAGCCGTCTGGAAATTGGTGATCTGGGTTGAAGCGATAGATACAATCATGACAACGGTCAAGACGATAGCAACAGGTAGCGTCAAAGTACCAATCAAATCCATAAAGACGACGAATTGCATAGAGAAACAGAAGGTACCGCACAGATTACGGACAAGCACCAGTTCAAACAAGTTGTGAATTGTAGAGTTGATCCATCGACGTCGCTGAGACAACAGCACCTTGAATTCGTCCGGCACAACAGTTTTACAGATCTAGATATGTGTGAAAAAAAAAACGAGAAAAGGTTATGTATGAGTATATGTATAGTAACTTATCATTTAGAATGACTTACAGCTTGAGGTGTAAAGACCATCTTTCGGTAAGGGAAGTTTCGAAGCATTAGCGTCGTCAAGAAACGGTCTTCACCGAGAAGCAACAAGTTCTTTTGATGGAGGGTATCAATCGTGTTGGAGGCATATTCCTGAACGATTTCGGGCTTCGTGATAATCGGCACCCAGTCACCATCACCTTTGCGAGCCTTGAGACGGTACATACAGAAACAGCCAGGCAAACATGTCACACCACCAAACACGGCTTCGAAACCTTTGGCAAGATGATGTGAAATAAAGTATTCATACACTTGAATGGCAGTAACCCAAGAGTCACGTTTGTTGGCAATCTTGGTTTCCCCGCAAAGACCCATAATCAAGTTGTCGTTGACCATACAGTTGACCAATAGTCGAAGGGAGGATGCGTAAACTTTGGTATCGGCATCCACCTATTCATTCCAGTAACATTCTGTGTTAAGATATTGCTTGTATACGTAATAGCATATTTCTGACTTACCATGAGACATAATTCAAAGTAATCCGGTGTAGCGCCGCCCATCAACCAGGTAATTTTCTGGAAGAGATCATAGTCCAAGGGGGTCATACGGTCATTGTAGGTTACACGGCTGAAGAAGTTCATCAAAATAAGCTGGGAATCACGCTTGCCACGGTTACCGGGCTTGGGTTTGCCTTGTTCGTCTTCATTGCCGCACTTTACAACCAAAATCATCGGCACCTTGTGACCCTTGCACACTAGAAAATTATCATTTCATTGTTTCTTTAACTTGGCCAGGGGCTCTCATTAATTTCCTTTTTCCTTCAAACTTACAGTAATGACCTGCATATACTTTTGCGCGATTGTACATTTTTGCACCGTTTGCTACAGCAATGTAGGCCTTTGGCTCGGGGTTCTTCATGGCGGGATCATCGAAGTGCATAAGGGATAAACACATGTCCGGAGTTGTCATTGTCTCGCCATGACCAGTGATAATACCATCTGCAATCAAGAACAAGAGTTTTCGATCATCCGGATAATCCGTCATTGAGAGCGACTCGACAGTGCCACGGATACCCTCGGTATTTTCAGAGTAGCAAGTGATGAGCATGACAGTGTACAGATCGTTGCCTACTTCGATATCCTGCTTTGCGATGGAGCTGTAAGGCGACTTGACAGCTGGCGATATATTCGACATCTCCATGGTTTGGTTAGGTAACACCAACGCGCTGGACCTTGGCGCGGGAGGCGGAGTCTTGGAAAGACGTCGGGAGATGAACCAAGCAAAGATCAGCGCCATGAAGAATCTGGCAAACACAATCGAAAGCACACATCCAAGTGCAAAGAACAGGATCAGCTGAGAGGCAAAGCAGCCGGGCGTGTCCTTGTCAATGTGACCAGCCTTGTATTTTTGGATCAAGCAGTTCATTGAGGCCTGAAACTCGGACTTGCGTTGGAACAACTTTGTTGCGTCGCGACCGCCTTCTGCAAAATCCTGGTTGAGCACAGTGCGAATCAGCCCATCAAGCTCATCTCCTTCGATTGCGGACGGGTATACGCTAATGTAGGGATCGAAGTTGAGAACGTTGCCGTCAATAACTAGATAGTTGGTCAAGTTGGGGCTTGCGAGATAGTTCCAGTCATAGCCGACGTATTTGGTGGTGTTCAGGATATTGAGGTTGTTGAGGGTAGACTCGTCCAAAGTTCCAAGTTGACAACCACCAGCCTGGCAAGGGTCGAAGGTCACAGCAGTAAAAGCGGAGGCGATCGAGTTGCCTGTATCCTGACAAGCCCCAATGGTGCTACTGTGGCTGAATAGGTTTGTGATATCGGTGCCAGGGACGCTAGTATAATCGTAAATATTGACCGCGTCGCTGGTGATTTGGGCGCTTGACACGTTTACTGCCCAGCCTAGAATTCCCAATAAAGCACCTATAACAATGATTTAGTTAAGTTTAATTTGCTCCGCGAGCCCTCCCCTTCCTCTTCTATTTCTTTGTTTGACGATAACTTACCAGCATTGATGGTATCGTTGTAAGTAGCATAATTAGCCTTGTTTGTTGATTGGTCAGGAGGACACAGGACGCGACTGACACCAATGGTAATGAAAGCAACGATGCCACCCAAGCATGCGATAATGAAGCACAGTGTGATTTTTTCTCTCCACGCTTGCTGCATGTTCTTGTCTGGCATTTTCATGGCTCTAAGCATAGGGGGAAGGGCCCAAAAGGTGACTATGCGTGAGAACAGAACCCAGGGATCAAAGAAGCTTCGAGTCTTTTGAGTTTTGCCAGTTAACAGAGGTGGCGGTTCCTGGTATCGATCTGGACGGATCAAGGTACGTCCGCGCTGGATATTTTGGCTTGCGTTGGCGATACTGTTTGCACCAGGGACGATGCGTCGGGTGGGTGCACGACCAAGTGTAGTCTGTCTCCGGCCGACAGAAGGCTGATAGCCTTGATAGCTGTTGTCGGTGGACGTTCCATATGCTTCGTCGTTGGCCCCACTGACGGGAGCGGGGCCGTAGCGTATGCTGGGGCGCATGGAAGAAGGGAAAGGGAAGGGAAGTTCTATGCAAAAGAGGTGCCGAGATATTTAAACCTCGAAATGTAATACGGTGGCCACCAATGGAAAGTGGAAAGAAAAAGATTGCTGTGCGAGAAGCTCAAAAGATGAGAAAAATAAAAATAGCTTTTTTGATTGACAGGGCAGGCCAGACCAAAGCGGATCTCCCCCAATGCACGGATAAGGCCTCATTGGCTTTAATTAACAGTCCGCTTAATGAAGACCTGTTTCCGTACCTGGAGCAAAAGATTTGCACATGGCCGATTTGGTGCAGCCCCGCTTGAGACTCCTCCCTATTTTGTATACGTGTGTGTCACCATTCCCAAGCAGAAAATGTGGAATGCTCCGGCACAAGTCAATCCGCCCTGAGCAAGAAAAGGAAAAGGACATCACACATTTTGACAAATATCCCAGGGCGCGGGGAAAGGGCAGTTCGTTTCTTCAGGGACGAAAGAGAAAAATAGCAAGTATATATGTATAGGATTTAAGCTTTAATCGATCCTCAGCCCGATGAAGACCACCTTTCCCGATATGAGCATCTTGTGCAGGACCTCCAAGATGAACGCGTCACAATCAATGTCGTGATTTTGGCTTGGCAACCCTGTTTCCCAAGAATCTTTTTCAACCTTGATTGGCTTACACTGAGATCCTTCATCTCACTATGTATCCTAGATAGAGTATCCCAATTATCAACCCCTGCTATCATTGCTCTTTATAAAAATGCTTGCTTGTATGCGTCGGGATCTTGGCATACATCAACGTTTTCCATAGATACATCTCTTCCGGATACCATTATATCACGTTGTGATGGAAACATGCTGCTTATCATTTTCCTTACACGACTGCCGTTCACCCACTCTTCAATTCTAAGCTCGTTTTTTACACGTCTCTAAAGCTGCATGTAAACATTTATAAGTGGATGTCTCCAACTGGCCTTTATCAGCTAGGTCGATTCTCTTGGCTCATGAATAGGCTTATATGGTACATCAAACATGAACGAGGCAGTAAGCATGGCGTGCACATGCCATTTGTCAAACTTGACAGCGATCTATAAACATACTTTTCTACGTCGGAGACATTTTCAAAGAAAAAAGACACGATGCATATTACACCGATTTATATATATATATATATATATATTGATGGGTGATACGAATGTCAATACAAGGCAATATGCTGAGACTTGAAAGCATTGATAATCATGCACTTCATTAATAGACGGTCTTTTTTACCAGAGAACTTTTGACAGACTCATGGCTTGGCGAATATATATATATATATATTACAGAAAAGTGCAGAAATTTGAAGCATTTAAAGAAAATAAATGACTTTTTCAAGGTATTTCTACAGAATAAAATACACTGTGGTGTCTCGCATACCAGATGCAAGAACAAAATTGGATATAAATAACACGAGAAAAAATAATAATCCCTTTACGATCAATGCTGAGGCATGGTTGCTGTGGTAACGTTGACAGCTTGAGCACCTTGTGCAAAAGATTGTGGTGTGGTGGACATGATACTGTTGCTGTTGCTATTGTCGTTGGTGGTGGTGGTACTTGGGTTGCTCTGCTGCAAGAAGCTCTGCTCGCCTGCAGTTTGAGTGAATCTCTGGGCTGGAAGCTCGTATCTAATGTTGAGTTCGGTAAGGATATCCTTGACAGCAATCATAAACTTTGTTCTTCGCTTGAATCGTTTGCCAAGATCTTGCCAGTTGCCCTTGTGAGGGAGCCAGAAGGTGAGGATGATTTGGTTGACATCAATAATATCCGTCACACGCATGTCAAAACCCGGAGCAAAATCACGGCTCTGGCTATTAACCCATGCAGTGAGTCTTTCGCTCAATAGGTTGAGTTGTTCTGTGGGTGTTCTAAAGTCGATGTTGATGACAATCGTTTCGCCCATATCGCCCGATCGTCGCACGTTTATAATAAGTTTTGTCATCAAGACAGTTGTAGGAGCATACACAAGTTGACCATCACCTCGACTAGGATATATTCTTCATGTAAGTACACAGTAGATATAAAATAGGTAATTTTTTTCCTTTCCATCAACTTACATAAAGACGGTGCCCATCAAACCAAGGTTGTGGACCAACAGGTACTGGTCATCAATAATGACATAATCACCAGCGTCGTAAGGATGCTATTTGAAACGGTGCAGCAGCATTTAATTAATACCCGAAAAAGATTCCACTACCCCCTCCTCCCCTTATTGGGGTGAGAACTTACCGTAATGAATAGGAACATGACGCTCTCGAAAACGTTCTTTGCGCTGTTACCAAATACAAATGTGAGAGCCAGCAAAAATGAGCCGAGAGGTACCAAAGATTGCCAAATATCGACTTGGAAGATAGCCAGAGAAATGAAAACAGTTGCCATGATACTAATAATCAGCAGCATGGTATCAATCTTTCCCAAAGCCTGACTTGTATCTCGCACCGACTGAGCAAGAGCCTTGCGTTCCTTGTAGATACGAATAACAGTATCTCGAAATTCGCGGCGGGTCAAGTTGCCGTTGCCATCAGCGTCAAAGACAGCAAATGCCTTTTCGGCTTCTTCCGGCGTTGCAAAGTACGGTGCAAAGTGTTTGTACTCTAGTGAAATTTTGGCTTCATCTTCAACCGATGCTGGCATGCCATGAGGGAACGCAAGCGAATAAAATAGCTTTTTGGCGACTTTCTTTGCATACTCAGTAGAGTTGATATCGACTTTATCGCGGTCCAGACGGCTTCGGATCTGCGGTTGGTCAGTGAGAACAATGTTTTGCAGTCTCTTCTGGAATTGTCCGAGAATGTCGGTTGTGTTTTGGCGTCTATATTCAGGCCGTTCGTGAACGCTGGTGCTGTATGCTGTAGCATCCACGTCGCTGAACGTGCGATCGACCACGAGTTGCTCCTTGGATCTTCGGTTGCGCAAAACGCCAGTGGACTCAGGTCGAGATCGGCGGCCTTCAGCCTTGCTCAACGTGTCAAGAACTATTTATAAAATTGCATCGTTACAAAAAACGTGTCCTTTCTTTCCATCGGTCGATAAAAGTATAACGTACTCTTCAAGGCATACTTGTTTTCTTTCAAACGATCACTGTAAGCTTCCCTGTGGAATCGAGTTGCTAAACACGCAGAAAAAATAAAAAGAAACAGAGTCAATATCTAAATAGCACCAGGGATATTCCAAAAAACGAGGACCAGTGAATCCCTTTATATGTATATTTAACTTACCAATGACTTGGACAATCACCTTTTGTGCAAATAGCCAACAGCAAGCAACGAAAATACATGCAAATACTTTCCAGATAACTCCCGAATACCCTTGCTCTTTGACAGACTAAAATATATAGTAGATCATGTTAACGTCAATTTGACTCTTTGCGCAAAGGAATCCTGTTGTGAACGTACGTTGTATGGATAATCGGTCAAGAAAGCCCAAGAACCCCAGTTCCATGAAGCGATCATCAATAGGGCCAGGTATCGTTTGAGACTCATGTAATACTTTTCTCTAAATTAATGGATGGTAACACAGGAACCATTTATTGACAAATGTCTTACCTCCATTGCAGATTTGACCTTTTCCGATCGACGGCCGTGGAAAAGTTTTGTCCACATGGAAACGACGGAAGGTACGGCTTCCACGACAACAGTCGTCAGCCAGCCTACGTGCCAGATAAAGGCGGCCCAGTAGAACCACAACTGCAAGTTACTTCGCACGTTTTTGAAATCCGGAGCAGTGCGCTCCTCTTCCGTAGGTGCCGGAAGCAACAAATTGACGCAGACAGCAGGTGTTATAAAGATAATCGATCCGACAAGTGCAAAGATGACTCGCTTTGTAAACGGTGAAAGGTAAGACCAGCAGCAAGGTCTCTGCATTGCCTCTTGAATCCGCTGTCGCGTGGTTTTCCGTCTGCGAGGCCGGGGCTGGTCCGGATCATCGTTCCAGTCAAACTCGTCATCGTCGTCGTCCCTTTGGTCAGCCTGTTCCTTCTCCAACATGCGTTCCTTGGCTTCCGATTGAGTCCGGACACTTCTTTTACTCCGTGATCGAGAAATATCTTCCTCTTCCTCCTGTGTTGAATTGACATCGATGGCGTAAAAGGTATCGTGCACGGATGTGGGCATCGGACTAGGATCTTGTTTATACAAAGTGGAAGGTTGGACAAGGCGTAACCCTGCAGCAGACCATGCGTGTCGGTTTGCTCACCTGTCATTAAACTTTTTTCGTCATCGGGCGCAATGCGGACAGATTTCTTTGCCATGGTAACGGCAACGTGTGAAATAAGGTAAGCACAGGACAAAGAACAAAGAAGTGGGAAAAAGGACCGCGCTCTTAAAATATATATATATATATATACGAACGATGGGCGGAACTCTGACGGATGTTTCAGATGTCTACTCTCTGATCGCTGTTTTCTCTCTGTCGTCGATTTCGCTGCCCTTCAGGTCCAGACTCCACTGTAATATTTTTGGTTCGGAGCCACTGAGAGTAGGCTCGAGATCTTCAGGACAATGATCGTTTTTGCTTGCTGCTGCAAGCTATCTCATTGGTCATCATGGTTTCATCCAATGAGCGACAGCGTTTAAAAAAAATTAGCAGAGTAAGCAAAGCATCAGAAGCAGAAGCAGAAGCAGCGGGGTCGATCATGTGTAGTTTCTTCTCCGCTCGCAACGACCGGTGAATTGCTTTTTCTAGACCCTATCAAGTGAACGTATTCATTGTTGTCAAATGCAAGCAGTTTTTCCCATCTCTGCACGGTGACGGCACTTCGCAGACAACCAAAAAAGCCACTTGTTCCGGTTATCTCCCTGGACTGTAGACAAAATTTTCATCTTCAAAGATGTGCAAATAGTCCTCTTATTGTTGTTAAGGAGTCAATCTGGCAACATGTGGTGACACCTGCAGAAAATCCTTTGCTTGACGACTAGCTTGGGCCAGGAAACAATGCATTCGGAGAAGAAGCAGAGTCAAGACGCAATGGTAGCAGTCGTGTAACAAGGCGGTCGGGCATGTGTCAGGAGTGGCAAAAAGAAAAGTCGTATGGCCACTTATGGACTCCTAATGAAGTTTTGGTTAGTCCTGGTTGGTTGTTGACCACTGTACCCAAAAGTTTTTGTAAAAACTATATATATATATATATATATAAACCAGGACAATCTCTTGTTTTCCCTCTCTCGCAAATCATCATTTGTGCCTCACTCTTCTCTTTCCTTTCCCTCAACTTGTCTTTTTTCGTGCTGGTTCACGTACAATCCCCCATACTAAACCCGATCCATACCCTTACATGAACACAAAACGATCTCGCAATATCAACATGGGCCCTACGCGCAAGCGCACACATTTGAAACCTAGTCAAGTAGCCGTCCTTCAAGAATCTTTTGTCACCAACCCGCTTCCGGATGCTGCACTCAGAAGTCAGCTTGCTCAAGAGCTCGGGGTTACTGAACGCACAGTCCAGATTTGGTTCCAAAACCGCCGTGCCAAGGCTCGCAAACTGGATGCTGGAAACGGCGGTAACAAGATACCTGCTCTGATGCCCAGTGTCAGGACCGGCTGGATTGAGCCGCCCCGCGGTCAGCGTTATCAGGCCACTTTTCGTACCATGATGACCCCTGAACGTTTTGAAGAGATGCATCAATATCATCATCACCAAGGCGACGAAATCCGGAGTCGAGCTCGCTCAGCTTCTTCAAGCTCCAAAGCAAACCATCATGATTTACAACAACAACAACAACAACAACAACAACAACAACAGCAGCAGCAGCAGCAGCAGCAGCAGCAGCAACCGGAAGCCGCGGGCCGAGCCATATCCAAACAAGGTAAGCATTTCATTTTGTCAGGAAAGGAGTGGCTGCAGAGTGCACCCACAAGTGTGAGGCTCCGCACGCAATCCCACCACCTCCTTCCGTGATAGTGTGTTTTTCTCCCTCTAAATCACCAACTTTCCTTTCTTTAATTGTAGACCCGAACTTGACGCAATTTCCTGTCACTGCTCTCCGCATTGGCACCTGGACAAGATTCCCATCCTTCAATGGTAGTACCTGGGATCTCTTGTGCTACGCTCAAAACCGACACTTTTATTGGCAAATCCAGGACGGTGGTCATCAATTCAAAATTCAAGTCAGCTTTGATGCCATCTCTCAGCTGCTCCTCACGTCGCAGATCCAGGATGATCTGACCGTTGTTGATCAACTGCAGATTCATCTTTCGAACCCAAGCGAGGCTGTTTTCTCCATGTGGCGAGCTGGTATCGACCACGATTGGGTCCGTTGCGGCGACTTTTCCGAAAACGATCAAGCATCAAGCCAAGCGCTACATATTCTTCAGGGCAACCATGATACTCTCAAGACGGCGCTCTTGCAAGTGTTTAGCCGGGCTCCTGACCTCTTTGCAAAGTTTTCCATGCCTGTTGCTGCTCAGGAAGGCGTGCCGGCCCTGGATGCACGTGAATTTACCCTCTCGCCTTCAGCTACACCAGAGCCATTCAATGCAACTTCTACCACAGTGGCACCTCCTCTTCCTACGTCTTCTGCGGTTTGGAACTTTGATACTTGCACAGCAGGCATGAATACCATCTTTGCTGCTGGTGGTGATAAGCAGGTACTCGAACCATGGATGCGTCCCAATGTCGGTTACCAACTTGATCACCGTAACAACTGGTTCAATACAGCCGGTTACAATCCTGCCGCTGCTGCTGCTGCCTCTCTTGCACACAATAGCCTGGAGCTCTTGTAAAAAAAGCATTATCCTTATCTCTCACCTGGCGTGAGTTTGAATAAAAAAAGTTGAATCTCACAATTAACGCGTCGCGGTTTTCTTGTCTTGTCAGTGCGTGGTGTCAAAATGCGGGCAATTTGTCTTTCGTTTTTGTTCCTGTCTGGTAACCATATATAATGGATGGCACGATCGCTCCCTCAACCTCCAGACCCACCTATCACGATGCCCACCGTCTGTTTCTGCAATCGATGCTGACGCATCGAATATTGTTTGAGGACAAGGCACAAGAGATTTATGAAAAAGTGTGCGAGTTGACACGATGTAAATCAATGAACCTCGATCGTCGAACTAGACGAGTTTGTAGGAATAACAATCGGTTATTTTTCGTAGCTGAAATGGTCGACTTTGCTGAATTTATTGCAGTAATCAATGGAGAGATTGCAGAAGTTGACATGACTCTCAAGCGATCCAGGGACGAACGAGACGGCCGACCAGTGATTGCCCTGGTAAGTTATTCTTGGGGAATATCAGGGGAACGTAGTAGGGTAAAATAAACACAACACCAGATCAACACAAAAGACGACGAAGTTGCGCAGACAGCTACCAGTTATACAGCCAGTGAGATTACCTATTTGCGACAACTCGTAAGTCACCCCATTATATAGTTGAATCGAACGATCAATTTTGGTTTTTATTAAGACAACGTTTTACTGCTTAGCTCGAAATGATTGTCTTATCCGATGATGAACAGTATGCGATTGGCACTATGGCTGCTTTGCGTCTTGCTTCAAAGATGAAACCACCAATGTCTCAGCGCGAAGCGCAAGAGTTACTAGATCGTCTCGAGGCCGACAGATGGCTGTTTCGCACAACTGACGGCGACTACTATGCCATGGATACACGCTGCGTGCTTGAATTACAGACGTATCTGCGAGAACAATTCGGTGATGTCATCAAAGAATGCAAAATATGCTACGATGTTATCACGATGGGCGAACGCTGCGAGTTGCAAGATTGCCCTGTAAGGATCCATCGACACTGTGCCGACAACTTTTTTGTAGGCGGGCAAAACATGGTCTGTCCTCAATGCTCGACTGCATGGAACCGACACAGTGTATTCGGCGCAGGATTGCCAGTCTGATGTACCAAGAAGCAGATCAAACATTCTCCTATTCTTCTACACATATTTTCATGTACATATAATTTGTATTATAGCGTAAAATCACACAACAAGCTGATGTTTCTTTATTGCCGAACATATTCACGCACATAATTGTCTACACTTTCACGTACATCCATGTTGGGAATCAAACCATCCAATCCGTGAGATATTTGGGTTCTGCAATCTTGGCAGCAAAAGTCATTGTCCAGCATGTATCCACGAATACATTCATCGCAAAAACTGGCACCGCAGCAAGGTGTGATTGTTGCTTCGCGCAAAAGTCCTTCGCAAATGGGACATTTCAAATGTTCAGGAACAGGTACTGAGCCATACACGTCAAGAAGATCGCCTGCAGTTGCGTTGCCGAGGTTAAGTGTCGCTGCTGTCTTGGCTACATGTTTATCCCAAGTTGATCTAGATTGCAGCTAGAATGAGTCTGCGTCCCACCCGCAATTGTTTCCATGCAACTTACGAATCTGCTTGTGCAACCACAATGTCGCCTTTTGGCGTCACCATCAATCCTCCCGTTCCCGATTTGACAGCATTCTTTGGTTCCTCGATCACCTTTAAGAAACTCCTAGGGATGCCTGTTGTACGTTTAATCTTGGGATGTCTATCGAATTCCTTGTCGCCATTTGTAGGGCATTGATTAATATAGTGTCCTATGATGAACATTCTTTCGTCTCAGTATCCTATTTCCATTGCTTGTTAAGATGACTGGTGGACTCACAGACAACCTTTTTGTCCACATCGATAGCACACATAGGTTGGCGGAGGTACTCGCAGCGGTTGGTTCTGTGGGTTTGAATCGTTGCCGTCTCCAGTTCCGGTTCCTCCTGTTCTGGAAGAATGATGGAATCCGCCTCGTCCTCGTCGAAAGTCGCCTCCTCTTGGGTTGTAAGGTATATATTGTTGTCTGCAAAATACGAAAAGGAAGAGAGAAATAAATCAGTATGCAAAGTCACGATGATGAAGAGAGAGAGAGAGAGAGAAAGAGAGAGTCATGAACACCAAACAATGTACACAGAGAGATAATTATACAAACAAAAACATATATAGTGTTCAAAATAGCAGACCGTATATATGTATTTTCTTTTTTTTCATTCATTGCAAAGTATCATCATGCCCTCACTTGATAACCTTGTATAAAAGCCCCACACCATATTACAGCACCCAAATCATCCACTCATTCTTCCTCTCTGCCTTTTTTCCTTTCTCTGCGTATACCTGTGCCATATCCAATAGAATCGCTATGTAAAAGAGGAAGTACTTACTCTGCCAGCTTTTCTTGCATTGCACCCCATTGATCTGTAGTTTGTTGAAACATGGCCTGAATAGCTGCATCTTCTGAATCATTTCCGGTAGTCACGCTGGCGGATGGCGGTTCAGTAGAAGACTCTTGGGACGACGACTGCGTTGCAGCTGGTGCTTGCTCTTGTTGTTGTACTCGTTGCTGCTTGTAGTTTAAGCTCATATTGCGTCCACCATATCGTTCAGGGCCACCCCCAGGAGGTCCAGCTTTCATCATGCCAGCAGGACTGCCAGACCCCATACCGCCTTTCCCATCTGCTGGCAATGCTCCTAGCACATAGCGTTGCGCTGTACCTTTACCTGGCCTTGAAGCTGGTAAACGTCGAACAATTATAGACGTGTTGCGTGGTATTACAAAGACATCGTCCTTGTATTCTGGAATCAAAACGATTGGGATCAATATTGTGTGAAGAAAAGAAAAGGCTCAAATGTACGTGGATTGTAAAAAAGATCAACACCCCCTTACCTTCGTCAGTCTGTGCATTGTAAATGGCAAGATCAAAATCTGTGCCTCTGCCTAACTTTTTTGCGCGAATGATTTCTCGTTTTACGTCAAAGACGGTTGCACCTGGACCATCAAACGTAAAGACATCGTAATCGGAATCCTTGGCAGCTTTGAATTTGTAGTATATTACAGACATGAAGTGGAGAGAAAAATGTGTCAAGTGTAAAGCAAAAAAGAGGCGGCGGAATTGCCTTTTCCACTTATATTCGTTTCCCACCAGCTGACCCATTGAAATTTTTGAAATGATATATGACCTAGGATAACACTTGTAATTAGAAAAGAAAGAGAGATTGCGTGCACCAGGTTTGGAGAAAGGTAAATGTGTACAACGGAAAACGCGGTTTACAAAAATGCTTAAATATGTTCATTATGGATGTTGCTATTAGTAAAAAGAGTAGGGATCGAAGTTTGCGATGCAGGTGACGGAACGGTTATCACTTGGATTTGATCTTTGTTGTGGTTTCGATTGATCAGCTGTCGTCGATTACCTCCAGTGTAAATGTATGCAAATGGAAAACAGACAACAAACATCATGCTCAAGACAAAGCACAGCCAAAAGAATCCAATGGACGAGTACAAAAACCCGGCCAATATAGGACCAAAACACATTCCTAGATTATATTGGATGCGTTGTATGAGAGAGAGAGACGCCAAAAATATAGTAAAAGAAAAGATATATGAATCTTTTACCTGCGCCATATGCAGCATTGAATAAACCATAACTTCGTGCGAGACCATCTCTCTTGCTGGTCGACTTGTTTTCGTTAGCAACGACTCGAGCAATTTCTGGAAAGACAGGGGCTTGGCAGCCAGCCATGGTGGTGCCACCAATGATTAGAATCAATACAAGCGGCCAAAAAGGCGTGTTCTTGTCAGGCAGACCGATAGCTATGCAAACTGGCGTGACAAGTACGATGGATACAAGTGCAACAATCTTTGGTCCGTACTTGTCGCAGAACCATCCTGCGACTGCGCTTGCTGCAATGCTAGGTACCATGTAAGATAAAAGAATGAGACCGATAGCAGCTTCGTCAAAATGCCATTCAGTAGCAAGGCGCATTGACAGTGTAGACTAAATGAAAATTGGTGTCTCGCATCAATAAATTTGCATCGTAGAGAGGATAGACAACAAAAGAGATCAAGTCACCTCAAAAGAGCTCATGACGGCTGCGACGACCAGTGTAATGTGTAACGAAACAAGCAATCGTGGTTGTCGCAAAAGTTTACCAACCGTAACTTGTGGAGCGTTCGTTTTCGTATATCCGTCTTCGTCGCTGTTGTCACCGCAATGGCTGCAACTGCTGCTTATATTCGTATGTGTCGTGGATATTTCTGGCGATGGGTGCTGCTGCGTCGTATTATTTCCGTCTTGCACTTCGGCGTCTTGCTTAATGAACCATTCTTTGGGTGAATGGCATCGCTCTACAATAACAAGACGCATAAAAAAGTCGAGGCCGCAAAGAACCATGGAAGCAATGAAAGGCGCTTGATGTCCTAATCGAGCATACAAAACTAAGTAATGTGTTTCATCTTTGGATTAATAACTTTGCTGTGATGGTTCTCTTTGCTTTTGGTATTCTTTTTCTCAAACCTACCACCTACGAGAATAACAAACAAAACAAAAAGATGGAAATCATTCTTTAGCATATCTTTTTTTTGTAACGCAAACAATTCTGTATTTGACATTCTTACCTCCAACAGGTAATCCGGTGACTAGGCCCAGGGGATAGAAGCCCATAAGTTTGCCCATTTGAAGACCTAAAGGGCGATTTTTAGTTTTGTTTTGTTTCGTTATGATTACTGCGCCCTCAGGATCTTCATTACCTAATCGGCTCTCTGGCCAATTGTCAGCAATCAAACAAAGCGACATCGTCCAGACGCATGCGTTTGCTACACCCTGCAGAAACCGTGCCAGGAGTAGCATCCAATAAACGAAAGCAAACATAAACATGATATTGGCTGCAATGGATGCTGAGATGCCAAGCAGCATTGGAATTCGTCGTTGTCGTATTTTGTCACCTAGCCAACCGAATAGTGGGGATCCCACTATAAAGCGGAGGAGGCAAAAGTTAAAGCAAAAAGATGACAATATTTTTGACATGTTGTTCCTTACCTAAAAGACCGACAGCATACAGCGCGACAAGGATGCCGGTTTCTCTTGATGTTTCAACAGAGCTTTTTCCTCCAAAAGGTGATGCTGTCGCTTCTGTTGTTGATGGTATATTTTCATTACTGCTGCTGTGATTGATACGGCTGATGATGAATGGCGAAAGAGGAAACAAGATTGAATGGACAAATGTCTATAGTTAAATTAAGAGAATAAAGGGCTTGGTGAATTTCATGTCAAAGCAAAGGGAATAACAGTCGCATATGATCCATTTACACTCGTGAATAATCCGATGGCTGCAGTCGCAAATATGAATTGATCGGACGCCCGTATGCTTAAAAGAATGGGGCGCTTTCCGGCGCCGGTAATCTCTTTCAATTTGGATGCAAAACTTGAATGACTTTGCACTGCTTGAGTGCTTGATGGCTTTTCCTTCTTGTCACTTTCGGTAATAGCAGGTGCGATAGCACCTACAGCGTAAGTACGTAGCGGCATAATTGGGTAAAGGAAAAGAAGGAAAAAAGATTCAGTGTTTTGCTGTTTGCCACTGGGTATATAAGGAGGAAGATAGAAAGTTAAATGGGGAGCGCGCCAAGCTAGTAAGGTTTCTCAGACTACTCTTTTTTTCGACGACCTAAGGGGACAAGCAGGAGGATTCAGAGTTGAAAAAAGGGGGTTGGGTGCTCAACCATTCTTGGTTCTCAAGTCTTCTTTTTGCTAGCTATCCAGTTTGATAAGCACATCTTAAATATATTGTGTGTGGAGTAAATAAACCTTCATTCAAGATTGCCGTCTTTTTTATGTATAATCGTTCCTAAACATGAATGCTACATCCAAAATTGAAAATGGAAGAAAATAAGCGTTGGAGAGCGTCATGTAAGAATAACATCCCACACACACAGCCTCTCGTTCGGTATAAAGGAGTAAAGGGACATCCTGAAATGATGTACCGCTATTTCGGGTTGCAACAAATCAGCTCGCTTGAAACCACTCGGCCCGTTTACATCTACTTCCAAGATGTTAGCTTTGACGGGACACATGGTCTATACTCGGGAATTGGTCTGATCGCTTTCTTTGACTTTACGATTCAAGGAGAAACGATTGTTGTTATTTAGGTATAGGATGGTAAACTTTAGTCGCACACTTTCTGCATGTGGACGATCTATCGCTGTCATGCTTTCTACTGACGATATCTACATGTTTTTTTAAAGTTATTCTCTACATACAACAATACGCGCATTTCATTTGCTCAACATCTCCATCATGACTTCATAGACGTAAAATGTTACCGCATTGACGGGGAAGGCGCGCATGATGGTCGGTCCAACACCGCGGAAGAATACACCAGCACCCTCAGCCTTGTAAGACCGGACAATGCAATCCCGGATAGAGGTATAAGGCCGTGTTTCTAAAAGAGCAGAGCTAGATCCGGTGTTTGTATTGCTTGTAGCCGTGATTAGACGCGTTGATGATGATGATGATGATGATGCAGTGTTGTGGAAAGTTCGCTGTTGTTGATGATGTTTTTGGGTGTAGAATATAGTTTGCTCTGGTGGTGCAGAGAAGACTATAGTAGACGGCGAAGTTGTCGACGGAACCACTTGCATCTGTAGTCTGGATTTGACAACGTCGATAGGGTAGATGGATGTCCACGACACTGCCCCTGCCGCACCTCCTGCAAGGAGCAACTTCCATGCATTGGAGCCAGATGTGTTTTGCATCTGATCTACCTCGAGGAGACGCTTCATGCCTTCGTACACCCAAAAGTAAATACCATAACTGGGTGCATCTCGGATAATTGTGATCCATCCTCCCTGGTAGAACCCTAATAAATGCAAACAAACATAACGTTGACAAAAGAGAACAGCAAGCAGGAGGCGGCAAAGTTACAGCAGACTGTACCTCGGATTCCACTTCTAGAGAATATTTCTCGTGTTACTTGCCATGAACTTTTGGGAGTACGTGAAACTTGTGCTTGGATTTTAACCAGTTCAATGGGTGTTGAGAAGAAGAAGCTTGCAATGCCAGCGCCACATCCAGCCAAGTAGACTTGACCCAGCGTGGGCTCAAAGTCTGCATTGGTGTTATCAAAGGCGCCGGAGGAAGAAGAGAGGAGTTGATGCCGCCGCTCAAAAGCTCGCAAGATACCACCGTAGGATACGAAGAGAATGGCATTTAGACCGGCTAAACCCATGACTGGTGCGAGCACACCCTTGAATAAGGCACCAAACTATAATTACATATAAATTTTTGTCCAGTCCTTTCATGCATAAACTCTCCCTTGTTCACGTATCGAGATTGAATCGATATACATACCCCTTCATATTTGACCATCCTCTTCAACGTCTGCCAGGCTGTCGGTGAGGTTTCTGCTGTTGTCGTCGTTGTTGCTGCAGTACTCGGTGCCTGGAGTCGCGCCTATTTCCGTAGTTGGTCAACTTCTTTATTTGATCTTGCTCTATCCCTTTCTTTTCTTTTTTTCCCTTTCTCTTTTCTTCTATTACCTTCAAGACATCTAATGGACTGCCAACAATGATGCCGGCTGCACCGCTGACCCAGCCTATAGCTCGATTGTGAGCAAACTGAATTTGCAACTGGCAAGCAACTTGACATTCTAGGTACCTGCAACAAAGTCGTTGAAGCTTTCAGCTAGAGCAGACGTTCTGGTTAGGAAACTTGATCCATTGAGTCGTAACCATTTGCACACATACCCATTTGGTGGAGATCACGACGACGACGACGACGACGACGACTTTTTCTTTCTGAGACTTGTTTGCCCCGCATTTTGCGGCGGCCTTTTGAAAAGAGGAAGACGTATCTTTTCGTTGAAATCACATGTGGATATGATCAACGTCAAAGATCCCTACTTTTGCTCCAGGAAAGGAGGGTATTTCAACATATAGAAACAACGATATGTGGATCATAATTATTGCTGTAATTAGTAGCTTGCACGAAAGTATACTTAATTTGATAAGCATACGTAAATGTGATCATTTGGTTTTTTTTCCTCCGTTATCTGCTAATGGACGCATTGTTGGGCAGAAATATTTATACTTAACACATTGTCATTAAGGAACGATAGCAGCGGATACTGGTTTCAGCATTTCTGTACCTCAAGTCGATAATAGCAAGCTATCGTAGCTTGAGATCTAGTCTGCATCAGGTGATGTCCATATTAAGCACAAAAAGTTGATCTTCTATAACCTTGAATGAGATTCCGTCGTATATGTGTACTCTGGCTATCATTTACCACTACCACTGTGTCCCTTTTGTAAATAACATTATTGCATAATCAAAGCTGCGGCATTGAAACTACTTGACAGGAACGCTTTTATAAGCCATTTTGATTGCATTACGTTTCGCAACCTCCACGGAATTGCGATGGACATATTGAGATTTCAGCAATGTGAAAACGGAAAATATTGGCGCGTTATCCAATCGACGATTTTTGTCGGGATGGGGGAGTGCCACTGCTGGTTTCTGAAACCTTGTCATTGTCGTACAATAGGAACCCGCGGGCCCATTTCCCCGGAAATCTGTATAAAATGCAACAAAAAAAGCTGCTAAAAAGAAAGCGGGAAACCGGCTTTAAAACGCTTTTTTTCCCGCATTTCTTTCTTTCTCTTTTCCCATCATGCCTGTTACCAAAACTCCCTTTGGCGCCGAAACCGGCATCGACCAATACACGCTTATCAATGAAAAGAAGACACTTGCAGTGATGGTGCTCAACTACGGCGCCATTCTTTCGCATATCCTTGTACCTGACAAGACGGGTCAAATCCGAGACGTTGCTCTTGGCTTTGATGATTTGGAAAAGTACAAGCATCCTCAGAACCCTTACTTTGGTGCCGTTGTGGGTCGTTTTGCCAACAGGTTTGTGAGATAGTAGAGTGTATATGCATTTTCTATTGTATTCACTTGCACAAACGCGCGTGTGTGCGCGTGTTGCTTGCGCACGGGGCAGAATCGGTCAAGGCAAATTTACATTGAACGGCAAAGAATACCATCTTGCCATTAACAATGGCCCTAACGCCTTGCATGGCGGTCTCGAGGGTTTTGACAAGAAGATCTGGGATGTTACTGTTCTCTCGGAAAGCCCTGCCTCCATTCAGTTGGACCTTGTCTCCCCAGACGGCGACCAGGGTTACCCTGGTGAAATGAAGGTCTCGGTCGTATATACCGTTACGGAGGGCAACTCTTTGGAAATTACTTATAAGGCCAGCTCCTCTGAGGATACCGTCGTCAACTTGACAAACCATGGTTACTTCAATTTGGCCGGTGTTGCCTTAAACCCCAGCATCCTAAACACTCAGATCACCATGACAGACGACGTCAAGGGCTTCTTGGAATTGGACGAAAATGCATTGCCTACAGGCAGGGTGCTCAGCTGGTCTGACGCCGATCATATGCGATTCTCGGCAAGTATTAAATCTTTTCTTTTCTTCTTGTTGGCTTCTCTCCTCAACCGTGAGACTAACAAAAAGCGCTATATGTTAGGGCGACAAGGGGGCACTGAAATTGGCGCTCGAATCGATAAGCTGGCTGGATCCAAAGGCTATGACCATCCTTATGTAATCCACTCGGACTATGTGATCGACACTTCCAATTTGCCACTCCGTAAAGCACTAGTCGCGTATGCACCCGAAACCGGCATCGAACTTGAGTTCGCTACCACTGAACCTGCCTTCCAATTCTACACTGGCAACTTTATCGCAGACGGTGTGTTTGAGGGCAAAAAGTCGCAGCAAAATGTCAAGATTGGCCAACACTCTGGGTTCTGCCTTGAAAGCTCCCGTAACCCAGATGCTCCCAACAAACCCGATTGGCAAAGCAGTGTATTGCTCAAGAAGGGCGATACATATGGTAGCAAGACTGTATTCACCTTTGGACTCCGTAGCTAAGTTATATTTACTATTACATTCTGATCTCTTCCTTCCACACCATAAACTCTTGCGATTCATTGATGCTACTACTCATGCTGGCTACATATTGGTCTGAATTCTCCACAAGATTTCCGCTGTCTAAATCCACTGGCCAACCGGCGATCAGAATCTCTGCAGTAGTATCTTCCCAAGTGTACACGAGCATCCGCACTGTGTTGTGCTTGCGAACGAGACCGTCAGGGATGTAAAAGTCGTGTTGAGGACTGTCGCCATTACCATAGTAGCGGGCAATGTAAACATCGTTGATAAACAGTTGAGCCGTAAAAGGTCCATTCAGATGTAAGCGCAAAGGAACAGTGAGCGATCCTGAAGCGCTCTGCCGGAAATCATCAAATGTAAACTGCATCCACTGCACACCTTGTGTTTTGGTGAGCCGGAATCGATAGACAGTGCCATCTTGGGTGACATCACCCAACGTATTCCAGCCACCTTGTTGCTGTTCGTCAGGGAATCCAGTCGAGTTGTAAGGGTTGCTCAGATCTCGCACATCGACGCCGATAATTTGCCATGTAGGCTGCTTATCCAGACCAGATACAGTCGCTTTGATGATACCCCTTGGGTTGCGCACATCGTTCATAATGAATGCTTGTCTGGATAGACCAAAGCTATCCACGAGCACAATGATGTCATTTATCATTTCGCCTTCACGCTGAAGGTAAGGAGTCAGGTCATAGGTACGGCTTCCCAAGAACCAAGGGTCCGGTCCAATCTTTGCACCTGGGGAGAATAACTGGCGGGAATACGTGGTATGGCCACCGATGACACGGCCATTCGCCAACACCGTAGCTCTGTTGCGCATATTGAGTGAGAGCTTGACAGTTTTGCTGGGTGTCGTAAAGTTGGTGCGATACAGCACATGTCCACTCAAGAAATGATAGTCCAAAGCGTCAAAAGTCAGTGATTTTCCGTCCTGAGCTGTAATCAAGGAACGCCATAGGAAAGAGGACCAATCTACAGGACGAACTTGCCAGTTGCGTAAACTGATCTGCACAGGGAGTGGGAACTGCTGGTGAGCATGACTGAAATCCATCGAGTATACAAAGGGTATATTGTGCACGCCCGTCGTTGCAGGCTGCAATCTCGAGTCAAGAGGACGAGTGAAAGATAAAACGTGCAAATAACCATCTGATCGACGGTAATTCACTTCAAGTGATTTGGTGCGCTGGTTGTAGAACATCGAGCTTGCACCCCAAGCTGCAAATGCTGGGTATCGTTTTTCTCCATCGTTCCAGTATCCCTCTTCAAAGTCTGCAAAGAGCGTGCTCACATCCTTGCGGGAAAGTCCAATTATGTATAGGTCGCCTACAGACGTGCTAAGTTTCGTCCATCCATCTGGTTTTTCAAACTTGAGGAGATTGACGGGACCATCTCGCCGAAGAATATCGTCTTGCATATTGCCACTTAGCTGCATCGACTTGTGCTCGAATGCTAGGCCGCCAATCATATTCGGTTCGACAATCCAAATCTCGGTTTTTGAATCCTTGTCTACCATGCGCAAATGGATAGGGATAGTTGCTTGCAACAGTCGCAAATCGTTGACCGTCCTGTAATTGCCGACACCAATGAAAGATGTTTTGTAAGGCAAGTAGCACTGCATTGAAAAGTTTCCGCTCTGTGATTCCACCGCCACGTCGAATAAATCGCGCTTCTTTCTGTCAAAATTGCGGAAGAAGGTGAACTGTACCGCCTGGTCTGCATTGCGTGCTACTCTCTGCGTATTAATGGTGTGTCGGATGGACGATTTGACCGTGCGCTTGGCCATCTTTTCTGTCGAGGTAAAGTATGGATCGAAGGAGCGTGCGAACGTTATAGTGTCACGTACATTGCGTCCGCGCATCGATAGATAGCCGTATTCACGGATGCATGCCGAGTAATCATAAGAAGTGTAGACATCACTTTTCCCGCTGTTGCATGAGAAAATATAATATGCATAAGATTCTTCACTGTTTTACTTACGGATCACCTATAGTTCCCCAGTTGGTGCCTCCATAAGTCATATATAAGTTGGCCATTGTAACCCCTTGAGCAAGGACAGATTCCAGAACGATCTTGGTATAGTAATGTCCATAGAAATCGTATATCTTGTCGTAGGTATGTTGAAGTTGATAGTGGTTGAACCACCCTCCTTGCAACTCAGGTATGAACAGGGGCGACTATCAGAAAATATATAAGTATTTTTCCCGTAAGAGTTACCATTTGCAGGATACTGACATCTTTAGCACCTCCACCGAATGCACGGACAGTTTTTTCGAGTTTACCTAGAGATCGTTCCAAATCCTTGGGGTTCCATTCTTTCCAAGTCGTATTGCCGGTATCAAAGAACCAGCTGGTAGGAGCACTCGTAGGCGCGAAGACTAGATCATTCTTTAGTTATTCATTAGCTTTATGTCTCACAGGAAGAATGACTTACTGATATATTTGTCAAAACCATACAAATCTAGACCAAACGGAGGCGTGGATGCCCAAAAGCGGGAAGCTGACGACTGATAGTCCAGTTCTGGCCGAGGGATCCAGCTACTTTCTTCAAAACCATCATTGGTAAAGAGTGGGACAGTGATACCAAGATCTCGAGCCGCTTTTGCAAGCACACGCATCTGGTCACGTAAACCAATTGGCAAGATAAGAGCCAGTCTTTCAAATAGTTCATTGTCGATCTGCAACGCAAGAACGCATCCTTGTTTGCGTTCGGTGATTTGGTGCTTGGCAATAATCGGCAGGACGTTTTCGAACCATTGGACTTCACATCGAGCAAATTCTGGATCGTAAGTGCGCCACAACATGTATTGCGAATGTCGAATACGAAGCTCGCGCTTGGCAATCAACCATCCTGGGTATCCACCAGCCTGAGTCTCGGCGCAGATGTAGGGACCTGGTGCGGCCAACACGTACAAGCCGAGTTCTTCGCAAAGATTGAGCAAGTATTCAATGTCCCTATTGCCATCAAAGTTGTATACGCCTTCGTCGGGTGAATGGTATCCCCAATGGAAATAGATACGGATAGTATTCATGCCCATTGATCGAAATTCTTTCAAGATAGTTGGCCAACGTTCGCGGTCAGGGACTCGCCAATAGTGGAACTCGGCCGAGAAGATCATGGTCGGTACTCCGTGAATCTGCAACGCGTACTTGTCCCAGTTTAGAACCTGATCATACTCGAAGCGGTTATACGCAACAGACGAAGTCGTTATGTCGAGTGTGCCGTATGTCCTGTTGTGAGCATACAGCACGATACCCGAGAGTAATATCGGTATGACAGCGAATAGAGTGAAGAGCGGTGTCATTTCGGTCATAGACGGGATGACAAGGCTGCTGCTGGTCGAGCCGGGACAACAAAAAGCGGGAAAGCGGGCCTCTGTCCAGAATGTCATGCCGCCTCCTCAGCTCTCGGATGCAACAAGAACAAAAATGGAAGTTTAAGCCAGAAGCAGCTTTTGCGCAGGGCATGTGCCCTTTTACGTGTAATTATATATCGAATCTAATCATCGAAGAGGATATGGTCTTTGCTTCATCAACATCCATCGAATATATCTTCTAGACAGCATTTCATTTTTAGGCTAACTTCTTTTGCAATAAAGAACGAAAGAAAAGTTACTAAGTCAATGCTATAGAAGCAGATTTGGAGACATAAAGCGTCGAAATCATTATCTCGTCAGATGAAAGGAGAAAATCATACTAAGCATCAGTAGCTTAGGAGTCCATAGGCAGGCTAAATGATAGGGTCTTCGAGATAGCAAGTCGTCAATCGCAGGCTGAGTACGAAACATTTGCCTTTGAGCTTTTCACGAATCGTCGGCTGCTGAACACCGCCTTCTTCCATACAGCATGCAACAGCAACCGCCACAAAGCATGTATCAGCAACCACCTGGTGGTATATCGCAACCCGCCATGGTGCCGCAACCTGCCATGGCAGGGCAACCCATTCAATATCGCAAGCGACCCAGCGAAGCCGATTCGCTTGCCAAGCACATCAAGTAAGTTTAGATTTTGGATTACTTAGAGAAACTGTGCAATCAACGCGTGTCGATTACAGAAAGAAACGCCCAACGGACCGTAACATGCCGCCAAAAGTATGTTCTTACATGAAGGCGTCTTACACACCTTATCCTGGCCGCTCACGATGCACACTAGATTGAAGCCTTCGTGCCCGAATCCAAACTGTACACCGAACTTACAGAATTCGAAAAGAAGTTAGACGCGAGCATCATGCGCAAGCGCTTGGAAGTGCAAGAAGCACTTGGAAAACCATTCAAGGTGGGAGGCAGATAAACTGGAATACGAATATGTTGTTGTTAACAAGAGCAAAATGCGTGTGTGTGTGTGTGTGTGTGTGATATAGGTGAAGCGAACTTTGCGGATATTCATCTCCAACACAGCCAGCGACCAAGCACGTTCCCAGCAAAACCAAGAAGATGATAATCAATATGATCTCAACAACGGAAGCGCACCAGCATGGACGCTAAAGATCGAAGGCAGACTCTTGGATGTAGGTTCCTTCAACAAGCTTTAGGCATCGCAACAACGAAAACTGATCGAGAGATTGCTTCCAGCCTCCTGTGCCAACAAAAAAGGCACAACCTGTGCAAAAGTTCACTTCTTTCTTCAGATCCATTCTTGTTGAATTGAAGAGAGATCCTACACTTTATCCTGAAGGAAACATTATTGAGGCAAGAAAAAAGCGCTGGAAAGCAAGGGTGCTAAATGACAGCTATTAATACGTATGTAAACAGTGGCATAAGCAACCTAACTCACCAGACTACGACGGTATCGAGATCAGTCGACGTGGAGACGTCAATGTCAGCGCACGCATCATCTTGAATCCTGATTACAACCCTCAGAAATACAAGCTGAATCCTCCTCTTGCAGAGTTGCTCGATATGAAATTGGAAACTAAACCACAGATTGTGATGGGTATCTGGAACTACATCAAGGTAAGGATAAGACTTCTTCCTTTGGAGAATGGTATAGTTTTGTTAAAGAAATTTCCTTGCTAGCATAACAAGCTCCAGGATGCCGAAGACAAAAGAACCATCAACTGCGACGCACGTCTGATGCAGGTAGAGAGAAATTTGTAAACATTCGCTTAGGATCAAAAAGACTGAAAAGATGATTCTATTTAGCTTTTCGGCAAAAAACAGCTTGCTTTCGGTGACATTCCAGACCTTATCAACCACCACATTTCACGGCCTGACCCGATCGAGCTGAACTATACTATCAGGTAATGCTATTTCCAGGCTATCTTTTTGGAATAAGGAGTATTTATTAAACTATGTACTATAAAGGGTTGATAAGGACTTCCATCAGTGCCCGCAAGCTTTTGATGTCGATGTCGAATTGGATAGTGTCATTCGACAGAAGATGATGAACACTGTCGCATCGACGCAAGTGCAAAAGGATATCATGCAACTGGATGACAAGATCGTTCAGTGCGTCCAGAGTATCAACAACTCAAAGATCAAGCGTGACTTTTTGTTGCAGTTTGCCAACCATCCCGTGGAGTTTATTAACAAGTGGATTGCCAGTCAGGCGAGGGATCTCGAGGTAAACAATGTTGCCTTCGTCGATCCATAGAAACCTGGTTGCTGACATTGTGAAATTTTTTAAAGGTCATTCTCGGTGAAAGCAAAGTTAATTTGGAAGAGATGAGACAAGCAGATTTTTACAAGCAACCTTGGGTCAAGGAAGCCGTGTTCCATTACTTGACGGCGAAGGTAAGTTTGGGGCATTCGAATTCTAGACGGAGAAAATGATGGAACTTATACAATGGCTGCAGACTCAACAGAGAATGCAAGAATTGTTAAATGCACAGAAAGCACCACAATAAAGCAAATATTTTTTATAGTTTGGAAAATATGATATATATTGCAACGATATGAGTCTTCAACGAGTATATACAACTAAGAAAGTATATGGGATTGGGTACTAATTTAAAGAGCACCGTCAACCTTGGCAGCGTGGACGATGAGGTCAACGACACGGCAAGAGTAACCGTACTCGTTGTCGTACCACGAGATGAGCTTGACAAAGTTGGGGTTCAAAGAGATACCAGCCTTGGCATCGAAGATGGAGCTGTGGGAGTCACCCAAGAAGTCAGTGGAGACAACTTCGTCTTCGGTGTAGCCGAGAATGCCCTTGAGTTCACCCTCAGAGGCCTTCTTGACAGCTTCCTTAATTTCGTCGTAGGTGGCGCTCTTCTCGAGGCGGACAGTCAAGTCGACAACAGAGACATCAGGGTTGGGAACACGGAAGGACATACCAGTCAACTTGCCGTTGAGATGAGGAATGACCTTGCCCACAGCTAAGCGCGTCAAAAAGGATGTTAGGACCATCTATAACTCTTTGCAAACTTTTCTTCCGCGCATTCTCATACTTACCCTTGGCGGCACCAGTGGAGGCAGGAATGATGTTGGCACCAGCGCCACGGCCGGCACGCCAGTCCTTGCCAGAGGGACCGTCAACGGTCTTTTGGGTGGCGGTGGTGGCGTGGACGGTGGTCATCAAACCTTCAACGATACCAAAGTTGTCATCGATGACCTTGGCGAGGGGAGCCAAGCAGTTGGTAGTGCAGGAGGCGTTGGAGATGATCTGGTATTCAGACTTGTAGGAGTCCAAGTTGACACCGCAGACGAACATGGGAGCATCAGCAGAGGGAGCAGAGATGATAACCTTCTTGGCACCACCGACCAAGTGAGCCTTGGCCTTTTCGATGGTGGTGAAGACACCAGTGGATTCAACAATATAGGCAGCCTCATCCTTGGCCCATGGGATCTGAGAGGGGTCACGTTCGGCGTAGACGGAGATGGGCTTGCCGTCAACAACGAGCTTGCCATCCTTGGCCTCAACGGTGCCCTTGTAGCGGCCGTGGGTAGAGTCGTACTTAAACATGTAGACCATGTATTCCAAGTCAATGAAGGGGTCGTTTACGGCAACGACCTCGACGTTAGGGTTCTGAAGGGAGGCACGGAGGACAATGCGGCCAATACGACCGAAACTATGGAACGCAGCAGCAGAGTTGATTGTCACATGGCATTTGCATTGACTGTCCTAGATGAGCATGCTACTTACCCGTTGATACCGACTTTGACGACCATAGTAGAAGATGTACTAAAAGTTTACAACAAGAAACAGAAAAGAGAAAAACAGAAAAAGATGACTCGTCAAATGGATGTTTTTTAAAGTAATCTTTTGGTTCTCAGCAGCAAAGATGGGGTGATCATCCATGGATAGAGCGGTTACTGCATTCAGTAATTTTGCCGAGTGGAGGGCATTCTGATTGATTAATAATTGTTCACTGTCACAGATGATTTGTCTCTGATTATCGCACGCCCGCAGTCTTCTTTGTGCCCTTTGGTTTCTCGCAACCCAATGTTCACGCAAACTTGTTGGGTGGAAATCTGGCGGGGTCGCATTTTTCCGCACTTTCCCAACGCTTTCCCGACAAATCTTTGATCCTCTTTTTCTTGACCTCTCTCAGGTATATAGACCGTAGCTAGCATCTCAGATGCGCACACGTAGCGCTTATAGATGGAACGCATGGTGGTTGTGATCCTTATGTGTAAAATTGTGTATTACAGGAAAGGGACAGCATTTATCGCTCAAGATCTGTTCGTCCAAAATCAGGCTGTAATCTCTTGATCAGAACTTATCAAGCGGTCACATTCAAATCCAGGCGATTCTGTAAAAATCCATCCAACAGGATCTTGCAGCTAATAGCATGTTGTCATTCAGATGAGATAGATGGATACCGTCTATTACTCACTCGATTCTTCTGTTATAACCCTGTAATGTGAATCATCGAAAATTGAGCAAAAGGGGAGGGAAACCACCCATCTCAGCGACTATGTTGCATCATAGATCTGCCGACTGGATGAAGATGATCATATCTTTTGGATTTGCACCAGCCAAACGGAATGCATTGTTTAACAGCCATGATACCGCGTATAATCATGACTGACTATTTCTTTGCATAAATTCAAAAGAGACAATTAATCAATGAATAAATACTTCTTGCTACTTCGAAACAAATTGAAAAAAAGAATTAGGTCGTTGGTGTATTTACTGCTTGGATGTTATTTCTCTTTTCCGGTCTATTCTGTTTATTTGTCGGTGCTTTCTCCTCACTTTCCGTCCTGGTTAGCGCACACAACAGTCTGTGTAAAGAGATCAATGACCATATCCTTTCTTTTCAGTTCAACATATCGTCATAATGTTAAGAGCGAAAAATACAAAGCACATTTTAAGAAGAATCAAACCATCAACACCAGCATATGTTGTCGTCTACGTTATTCTTTCTTGCACCATTTATTATCTCCACCACTTCACGCAAAGTAGTGAGTAGATGGTACGACTGTTATTCTCTCCATGCATCTATTTATCTACATTTTACGGAGTAAACTTCATAACGGCTCATGAGATTAGCAATAATATCATTACCCCATAAATTAACCGCTTAGACTACTGCAGAATTGCCAATAATCCTCGTATACACTTTACTAAGTGTTATCAACGGTTCCAAGTAAAGACTTGGAAAGCGTGACAACGCGTTTTCGTTAGATCATTGATTGATGTGAAAGATCTTTCGTGCAATGCTTCAAACGACTACAATGGCAGAATTTTAAAAGGCTAATTACTGAATACATGGCTCTAAATGTCATCGGATACTGGATAGATCTTTTCCCGCTCTCCTCAGGCGAGTTATCTAAATACGACTTGAGGAAAAAAGGTGACGGAAGGATTTTTACTTTTCGTCTGTTAGAACCGAGCTCGGTGTAACTCACCAGACAGCTGTAAAGCATCTACTAGGGTCCTTTGAAGTGCCAACCTTGAACGGGACCCGGACAAATTCCCGGGCACGATGTTGCAGGACGGCCCAGGTTATGATATCTTTATTTAGGGCATAAGAGTTTTAGGAATTTCAAGTTATTTTATGTAATAACTGAAGGATTATCATATCCAAAAGCTACGCGTCCTCGTCCTCTTTACATCTGCGGAGCGACACTGCAAGAAGATATCTTCCTGGACTACTTACCTTTCACCTTTCTCACGAGATGACAGTGCATTGCACATACAAAGTGCAAGGTTGCCATATGGATAAGATCGCCTCCGATCACCTGGCAGCTTGCTACTTGTTTGCCAGTAATAACATGTTACACCGACGCGTCATGGGAACGGCACAGGTTACTCCATCACACTTGCCTCAGCAGATTATACTCGACTTATCAAAAGTGCACAGAATAGCGAATAATTGCAAATACTTGAATATAATAATAGAGGAAAATCTTAAGCAGCAAGACCTCTTGATTTGCTCTGGTTACAGTACTTTTGCAGGTTCCAAGCCTGAACAAAAGGAGAATAGGAAAATGGGCAATGGAACGTATTTCCGCATCATTGAACTGTAAAAAAGTCACTGTGCTCCCTCACTCGATGCGTACTTGCACATTTTGGCAGCCAAAGCTTTTTTTCCCTTCTTTTCCACCCGGGGCACTTTCTCCTTTCCCTTGCAGAGCCTTTTCTCCCTGCCCTTTTTAGGGCCTACACAATGTCTTTGCTGCTTATCGATCTTTTCCCCTTGAAGACCAAGTCAAGCCAGCCTGCCAACGTCAACTACTGCCTTCTTCACAAAATATATTATTCCACAAGCTGGTGCCCCAAATGCGGCAATAATTTGAAGCGATAGGTGGCACAGAAAACTGACCCTACTCACGGTACGGTCATGAGTGAGAGAAATACTTTAGAGAACATGCGTTCCTAACGGCTTGCTGTATTCTGCAGGATGCTCGATTGGCAAGTCCTGGACCATCTGTCTGAAACGATTCTCTTGTGATCTATTGTATAGCTCCACTTGACTATTTCGAACCAAAAACAAAAAAAACTGCTTGCTGATTTTACATTGTTACACATCTTACATGATTCCTTGCAGAAACTGGTCTTACTGATGAAAACAAGGGATGCTTATATGTACGATATCAACTCTAAGATTTCCGTATGCTCGGATAATTTACAGCTTTGCGATGCAGTTCTACATCTTCTCTGACGACCATATACCTAATTGATAGCATTCAAGATAAGAAGGTCATATCGCTTGAATGTCGTCGCAATCCGCAGTTGTGGGCCTCGGTCACCGCAAGCAGAGTCAGAATATATATCTCGATAAAGTTGAATGGTAGCTATCGAGAAAGGAGGCCACGGCGCATCAGGTTCTTTTGACTCAAAAAGAAAAATGTACAATGTGTACGACAACCCATGTCCTCCGTGTTACGAAGTGGCTTTGGGTTCATCTGCTCACAAGTTTCGCAGTTCTTGGTGTCTGTAAATGTCCTCTCTGCGCAAAAAAAGGAATGATATTGTTGAAAACGGCAACAGGATAAAGTCACTTGGGAAAGGGACACTAGATACTACAACACTAGTAGCGATACAGCTGCCTCTTCATGAGCTTATGACGGTCTGCCAGGTTTCTCTGGTGTCTTTACAAGAGGTGCTTCGTTGATGTGTTTGGCGAGTCCATTACGAACGACCAGGGGTCTTTAAAGAAGGCATACTTGGCTGATATATGCGTCAGTAATGTGAGCTGGAACGGCAATACTCATACATCATTCAACTCGCGTTCAGACGTTCATGTCAATCCCATATTTGGTCATTAGGACTATCTCCTAGTAAAATGTTCTGTATGTCCCTGTCCACAGTTCTGGACTAGTAACACTATAATATCAATGAAGAGTGGCTTCTTGCTCGCGTTGTTCGCGTTGAATTGCGTCTCCTTACCTGGCACATCTTTCATATTCACGACAACTAGGGAATTGTTGTAACCCTGCGAGTTTGTTCTTAAGAGTCGTTAAGGGAACCCCCGAATCTCTTGACGAAACTTGGAAAAGTAGAATGATTTCTACTCTGGAGTGTCTTAAGAGATAATATGATATTCATAATATTATGATTTGTTAAATAAAAATGGTGTCCTCATATTAGATCTGAATTGGTTATACAGTAGATTTCGTCTAGTCTACAATGTATGTTTCTTTAAAGTATGAACCAGACTTCCAGCCGATATTCCCTTGAATCTTAAACAGCACATAACCCTGGCGACAAAGAAGCCCATCTACTACAACCGCTGCCTATCTGAAGAATCATCTTTTTAAAGCGACAAAGACGGCCGTCGCATGCAGCCACCAGCGGGGTGTTGGCTGTGGATTTTGATCGCCTAAAAAAAGAAAACGAAGTACGCGCGCCTTTATTCTTCGAACCAAATTACTCATGTTTGCACCAATGTCAACTTCTGACACAAAGCAACCTACCATTGCAGAGGTCAATGGCGAGCTAAGTAAGTATTTCTTGGTAGATTACATGCGTGCCTCCTCGACGGGTGGACAACACATTATCAGAGCGAACAGCAGTTAAACGTGCATAATACCAGTTACGGCTTGCAATGGTTTCGATGTTGCAGTGAATCGCTTGGCTGCGAACAAAGTATGTTGTGTCTAGATACCAAAGGTCTCAAGTTGCTAAAGATCTTGCAGATCGATCTCCACCCATCCATACATTTGGAATATGACGGAGCCGCTTTACCTACTACGTGTCTTCCGCGCGCAGAGCCAACTCCCTACTTGCAGGCTCTGGTGGAAGACAAAACTATGCGTGCCAAGGAGCGGTAAGCATCCAAAGTTTGAGGTTCCCATGACGACTAGCTCTGATATGGCCTTTCCTTTATAGAGTTAAGAATTACTTGTCTTCTACAGTGCAAAATACGTAAGGGAAATTGTCTACTTTCAAAAATGTTCATGTTCTAAATATCTCGTCGTTCAGATCTCTTGCCCGAGTTGCTGACATCGCTTGTGATCTGATGGATAAATACTTGTCAACAAAAGATCTAAGCCAGAAACAGACATCAACGGATAGCGATACGGACAAGCTGCTCGCTTGGCATCCACACAGGAACATGCTTGCCATTGCTCAAAAAGATGGAGTAGTTTATGTATACGAAAAAGATGCAAGCAGTGTGCAATGGAAACAGACAGTATTGAAGCATCAACTCATGCGAAACATCACCTGTCTAGAATGGAAACTTCGGACAAGCGGCACCTTAGCTGTGGGCTGCAGGTACAAGCAAATCAATGTCTGTATGTTTTCATCACTTGCTAAACAATGTTTGCAGAGATGGTGTATGCGTATGGACAATTGGGAACAAGTCAAAAGACAACACCTCAATGAACTACCTCTGCTATCCAGGTCACACTGATATAAGATCAGTCGCATGGGATCCATCACCAGCTAGCCATCTCTTAGCAACAGCATCTGGAACGTCTGCCACGCTGGTGATTTTTGATTTGCTGTTCATGCAATCAACTCCTCTTAGACGCGAAGGAGACGGTAGTCGTCTGCTGCGTTGGAGTCCTGACGGACAATGGCTCTATGTTGCAAGCATGTGAGTAACTTTGGGTTTGTCTTTGCATCCCGTACTTACATAATGCTTAAAGCGGAGGCACATCTCGTATGTGGGACACTCGAACTTGGCATTTCATAGAGATGAAAAATCCTCCAGGTCTTTGGGTTCAGGTACAATGATAGAATCAAAGACGCTTCCTGCAATCCACGACTTATGACCATGTCTAGTCCGCATGCTGGTCTCCAGATAGCCAAAGCTTGCTCATATCCATGGTTGGGAAGGATGATATCCACTCTATATATTGGTCAAACCCATCTGTGGCGGCAGGTGAGCTTCACCGACTCTGTGCTTCTCGAAGATGACGCTGATGATAACCTCGTACTTTAGAATTGCGACATGATAAGGTATTCTCAATCTCAAAATCTACATCCCGTGGCAGCTCTATCAAGGAGATAATTCTGGATCCATACAAAGGCGAGCGCTTAGCTGTCATATTTGACGACAGTGACGCTATAGAACTCTATGCATTTAAAAGGCCAAACTCTTTGGACTTGAACGCAAAAAGCTCCTTGAAACAAATGTAAGTGCCGCGCTCGGGCCTGTGTCAAGCGAGAAAGTGCTAACTGAAATGTAGTGGATCTATAAGGGGAGCAGACGTCACCTGCTACGATACTGATATTTCTGCGGGCAAGGGATCACACAAGATCAAATTGATCGAGAATGCAAAACCTGTGATCGCTGCTTTTTCACCATCGTTTGGCAAGAACTACTGCTCACTTGCCACCCTGTATGATAATAACACCATCAGCTTCGTCACTCATTGCTTTTGAGGACAAGCTTCCATATTATGAATTAAAGAACTTATCCATTGTCTATTACTGCATGCCAACCCAGAGCACCGAATCTCGTAAAGGGATCTTTTTTAAGTAGATGCAACTGGGCAGAAGTCAGTTATTCCTGTTGACTTGTGATATAATACTTGCAATGCGATACGCACGTCGATAAGCATTTTTTAACGAGTAAAGGGTCAATGATCGATTATTCATGTTTTTCTTCCGCGACTGCGAATACAGACAACTAGCAGAAAAGATAAGCATGGAACAAACGCGCCACTTTACGACCGGTTTGCGATTAAGCGTCCTATGGTTATCTCCTCACTGCATTTCTACTGGATTCTGAAAGCAATTCTAAGTACATATATCTTGCTGTCTTGACATAATAGGTGCGTATTTCTCCTGGATAGTCCGTACATCAAGCGATCAAAACGCTCTATATCCTGCGCTGTTTCCAAGTAATGATTTTGGGTTGACAGTGATACATTCGGACAGGTGGCAAATTAGTTGAAGTAAAGCAAAGCTATCTATTCTCATGTTAGTTAATACTCTCCCGTCCATAAAGTCCACGACATGTTTTACAGACGGCAACGAATTCGACATCATCACTTATGCATGTAAGTAGACAAGTGTGCATTCTGGGAAAATATAAAGAAAAGCTCTGTTTCTCCTTATTTTTCTTCTGGAGGTTTGGACAAGATACTAATGCTGCGAATATTTGTTGGAGCAAAAGCAAGAAGTCGTGCACGGACCTCGTCCGTTTCCCTCTTGGCCTCTTGCCGCTGCCCTTCTACATCTCTCCTTTTTGAACTCATCTCCCTCGCACAGTATCCAAATGATTTAGACATCTTTCCCTTATTATTATGTAGCCGAAGCATATAAATATCAAGCGCTGTAGAGTAGTAAAAAACAACTCTCATCTGCCCTCTATTTTTTTTTTTGGCTCTTCGTGTTTTTTCTCCTGTCTGGGTCTGTAACGCAAGACAAAAGGCGTTGCGACAAAAGCGAATGTCGTGACTCTTCTTGTTTTCCGCTACGAACCCACACAGGAAGAGAGCCACGAAGAGCACGAAGATAGAAGGTAGTTAAGTGTCGTTTATTCTATAACTTTTGGCAAGGTATTATACCTTTTACAACGAACTAAAATAAAGTGGATATTATATACAATAAGGAAATGTTGGCAAGATAACTGAATATTTGTGAAAAGGCGATGAAACTGGAAAAGAGAAAGTATAAGAGACGGTGACGAGGTCAAAAAAAGGTAGTCGGCGAAGTCCATGCACGACAAAAAATGGAAAATAAAAAGCTCTCGGACCGGGAATTGAACCCGGGTCTCCCGCGTGACAGGCGGGGATACTAACCACTATACTATCCGAGATGCTTGATGCTGTGCATAAAATGTGCGTATTCCCTACATGTCTATCTCAAGCAATTGTAGCAATGAGAATCAACCCAGCAATAAAGGTATAT
>KK100125.1:380573-394989 GCA_000611695.1 Rhizomucor miehei CAU432 | reverse complement strand
GACCGGGAATTGAACCCGGGTCTCCCGCGTGACAGGCGGGGATACTAACCACTATACTATCCGAGATGCTTCCTGCTATATTGTGCGTGTATTCCCTAGATATCTATCTCAAGCATTTGTAGCAATGAGAATCAACCCAGCAATAAAGATATATTTCTGACGACTGGAACCTCCTCGTTTATTGTCTACAACAACGAGTATTTATATCTATTCTACAAAGAAGCTTCTAGAGGATACAGGAAATGTACAAGTCTATGGGAGCTATCGATGGTCTTCTTGAGCTTGCTTGACTTAGCGAGTACCTTCCTGGTTATGCTGGAATCTTCTTCGGCTAATCGGTTTTACTGGCTTGAAGCGCATTCGAGATTTCTGATCCCCGACAGTTGAGAAGCTAGGTTGTGAGCAAGAGCGAACTAGCCTTGCTCAAAAATTCATTATCTTAAACCCCAAAATTCTATATATCTTCCCACCCTTTTCGTATTTCAGATATCAGAATTTCATGTATTTTCGTATTGGACTCTGCTTGTGCCAGAGGTGGTACAACCCACCTCTCGGTATTTCAATTTCACTCTCGCCAATAAAGAACAAGACCCCTTTTTGCACCTGAATTGTGTGGAGTAGCTCGACTGCACAACGTTTGAGCAGACGTTGGTTTAGTGACAGCATTAGCATAGCAACAGTTCCGGAGCAGCATCTTTTACCAAATCAGCCTAAAACCTACATCCCCAATAACAAAACCTCTCGCAGTAGCACCCCACTTGTCACTGTTTGACACGGTGTGGATTGGCTATCGGCCTCGGTAGTCAATCCGGTCTTGTTCAAAAACTATATGTATGCATGTTCAAGTTCCCACTATCCTCACGCCCAACTATGTACACTATATCCAAGTTGCACACATCTCACTGCTATCAAGTCTCATGGTTGAACATGTCTTACACACCTAACTAGTACAGAGCTATATTTATGATTTCCCTTACACCAACTTCCCTAATTGCCGCTACTCCCCTTCCATTGTCATCCGCAACCGCACCTATAAGTATCATAGATTGTTGAATGTAATACAGGATCCATCTTTCTCTCTCTTCTGTAATTTTTTTTCTGGTTGGAAGCATAGGCTCAGCTAGGTGTTTTCTGTAATTTTCTCTCCTCTTTTCCATATAATCTTTGTACTTCATACCTCACTCACCTAAGGTACCGCCGTGATATGTTCGTGTCGGCCCCATAAGCGACCAACCGTCTGTGCGCAAGCGGAAATTTAGGCCGACGATCCCTTCCCGTAGATCAAGGAATCTTCGAGAGACTGCTGCAACAGCACGGTCCTCTGAAGCTTCCAGAAACTCATTATAATATATAAGCAGTCTAAATTCGTGTTTGTAATAAAGGCAACTTTCCGTCTCTGAACTCTTGCCTGTGTGGCTCTTTGTCTCTGTGTGGTTTACTCCCTCTCTGTGTGGTATATTTGCTCTATCCCTGTGTGGTCTTTCATCCCTCTGTGTGTATTCCTTCTGTGTGCGATCCAACATTCGTGTTGAACTCGACGTTGAACGAATTCCTTAGCCAATAAGTGCGACAATTATAGGAAGCAATGTAGAACAGAGAGAGCACTCGAGATAATAAAGGAGTAAAGATGATGTTTATTGTTGCAAACCAAGATCAGAATATATACAGTGTTCAAGGAAGTTTCTAGCAAGTGGTTGACATTTTAGGTGTTCTGCGTCCTGCGTTGCTCCTGTGTTACGTGATCGCCGTGGAGGGATCACCGGCCGAAAACGACGTTTCTTCGTGCTTCCATGTCGTTCGATAAGCTCGCTGGGACGTGCACGTTTTGAACCAGCTACGACATTCATGTCAGGAATTAGAAACTTCATATTCGCTTTAGGCCGGTAAAAAAGTATAATTAGCCGACGATGATTAACCAGGAAAGTACTCGCTAGGTCAGGCAAGTTCAACAAGATCATCGAATGTTTCCGTAGACTTGCACATTTTCTGCGTCCTCTAGAAGCTTCTTTGTAAAATAGATATAAATACTCGTTACTGTAGACAATAAACGAATGAGTCATCAGAGTTATCTCTTTATTGCTGGGTTGATTCTCTTTGCTACATGTGCTTGAGATAGACATCCAGGGAATACGCACACGACAGCTTTGACAAGCTTGAAATCATCCTTCTGGCTACGCTACCACGAAAAAATCTCTACTTTTACCCTTTGTAAAACGTTTTGTACGATAAATATATTTTTACTATTATTCCACACACTCCTATGTTGACACTCCCAATATCTGCTTGATCTACATACATTCATCTCGATATTTTTATTTGTTTATGTCTACCTGCTCGATCTAGCGCGGTGTCACATTGCCGCATTACCCCGCGTTTAGTCTAAATCTCCAACCCTGTCCTTACCATTCAGAAACCTTAAATATTCTCAGCAGACACATCAATAGAAAAAACTACCCACACCCTTTGTTCTCACTTAGAGAATGATAGTTAAAATTTGATATAACCAAAAATCAAACCTCATTTCGTTACATCCCTTCCCAAAAAACCCTTTCGATATTTTTTTTACAACCCCTCATTAATTTCCTACGGATTTTTGGAGTCGATCCGTAGTTTTCTAAGTGAAAGTCTTACACAATCCCAAAAATACTCAAAATTCATGAAACAACTGCACCACACGTGTCAGCTTTGACACACCCTGCGATGAGCTTTCCGGGGGGCTCACTACCGGGAAACATCCAACCAGTCCTTTCACTTCCTTTTTTATATGTTCCATTGTCCATTTTCAGTATATTTCTATCTTCCTAGTCTCGACAATGTCTGTGCGCAATGTATTACACATTTGATCCAATCATGTCCTCGAATTTATCCTCTATGCAACCTTATATTCCTCATTGTTACTTCCCTGATCTCAATTCCTTTCTTAATATCCTCCTTAACCCGTTTTCCTTTCACCTTCTCCTTCATCTCATTTGTCTTATGGTTCATATTTTGGTTCTTGTTTTCCAAGTAAATTCCCGATACGCTATCCATTCCTCCGAAAGTAATTAATTTACCTAGCAGCAACCTAAGTCTTTAGCCTCGAACTTTATGTCCCGTATAAATGTTAGTTTAGAAACTAAGAATAAACGACAGTATGTCTTACATCACTAGTGAATTTATCTTTATTGTGCTCTACCGTTGCGTTCTTAGTGAACGTTCGAACAATAGTCCAGAAAAGCCTTTCGACACTGTATTGATTTACGTTAATCCAACTTATTTCTGTTGTTGTCAATTTGCATGCAGAACAAATTTTTGGAGTTGGTCTGTTTCTGTGTATTCCATTGCCCATCTGTCCAGAAACCGGATTATACTTCACACATCGCTGTGCCGCACGTGTCACGTGTCAGCTTTTGACGTCTTTGAATGGAAGCAAGAATAGTGTCAACGAGTCAAATATTATTGTCAAGGAAGCGAGCGTTCACGAAGTATGCGTTAAACAGGAGATCACGAAGGCTTGAAACCTATGGAAACTGTCATGACGAAGAGCAGAATGTCTTGAAAACATTAAGCTCTCGTACCCAATATTTCCATAACAGGCCCGACGAAAGAGCTCAGGATATGGCAGTAAGCTATCATACCCAGAGCACAGGGCAATACTGACAAATAATGTGTAGAACATGGATCCTGAGGAGCGAGAACGCACTCCTTTGTTTGAACAATGATACATACAATTTCTGCACCACCATGGATTTGTAACATCGTTCGTGAGTATCTTTGTTGGATTGATCCAGGATAACAGCGTGCAGCAATGGTGTAATTAGGACTGCACAGTTTTCAACAGGAAACATGTAGTGTCAGTCAAAGGGCAGCCCTGCACTTGACGCTATGCAACCTAAAGAACAGGAAGAATGAATGCGTATTTTGAGGTCCATCAGCACAGATATCTGCGGCGACTGCCCCATCACTGCCAGTACGGCCGTCAGCATAGCCGATCAACGGTGGCTAATCAGATGTTTGTCGCAGCCCGTGAAGTCCCCACATGGAATGTGCATCGACTCATCTTGAGAAGCACATCAGAGTTGTCCTCTGTTGCGTTAATTATCTAAGCACTATAGAAATGAGAAACAAAACCTTCGTAATCGCTCACTTTTAAGCTATTAGCCGCTTCATTGATCCAGGTCATCAGCGTCTCCTTTTCCAAAAACCTGTTGCACTTAACTTTGCTCTTCACGACCGACCAGAACTGCTCAATAGGACTGAGATCAGGGAGTACGACGGAAGATAGGCATACCGGTAGCCACGGGTCGTGATGTACTTAGCTATATCATCAGACTTATGGATGGGGGCGTGAACCATTACAAGGTAGTAGCCCTTCATATGTGAGTACTGGTCCATCTCGTCCACTGTAGCCTTCAGGAAGCTAGGAAGTATCCCGTTACAATGACCGTGTTCATAAGCTCAGCATAATCCTCTCGCTTCATTTTCTTAGCTGGCGGCTGTGGACGCCTTAGGCTACATTTCACCAGACCGAGCCCAAGATGGTGGTTGTTTGCGCACGTGCTTTGGGCACAGTGACTACAGCAGGCGAGCCGTTCTTGGACCTGGCCATACTGCGCTTCATGTTCACATGGAAAGCAGACTCATCAAGGAGGACGCAGTTGGTCCTGACATCCATGTTGGTCCCCTCCCACTTGCGAACCCAATCAAAGCTCTCTTGGGTCTTCTCCTCGCTGTTCCTGTCCACAAGCTGAAACCGCGCCTTCTTGAGCGACAGGTTGCACTGCGTCCTCACGAAGTCATAAACAGTACTCTTGGAGACCTTGAGTCCCTCAAAACTCTGAAGCAGTCGCTCCATCAGCTGTTTCAGGACAGCCGAAGGATTCTCATCAATGTACTCCGAAATGACCTTCTTGTGCTCCTCGCCGAGGATACGCGGGCGACCATTCTTCTTACGCTTCTCAAAAATGCTGACCGGATACTCCTCATAGTGTTTGGCCCATCTTCGAACTGTACGAACATGGATACCCAATTGCTTTGCGGTAGCTGAGACACTCAGACATTTTTCAAACAACAGTTTGAAGAACCTGAGCTTTTCCTGGTCCGTGTAGAGCGTGTACACGCGCTTGACAGGCGCTTCTCTCATATGAAAATCAACATTCTTCTTTGCATCTTCGGTCTGCATGTCATCTGACTCGCGGTCACTCTCGCGAGGCTGATTGCGCAAATACTGCGTGTATGAACTTACCGTTTCAAGAGCATACTGTTCCTCATCAATGACATAGTGAGATAATTCGAGAGCAGAGTAAAAAGGGACAAGTAAGTCTTGTGAGATTGTTATGTATCTTTTATAGAAACACGTGTTTGTTTTTTTTCCTACGGCTAATGTCTAGCTACTCTTTAATATCTTCTCATCGAGTTCAGCTGGATGAATTATTAAGTGCAATTGTTATGTAAAGGATCTTTGTTAATCTGTTATCCTTCTTGTTAAAGAAGTGTTCACACGTATCTCAATAACGCAAAGCATAAAGGATCATGTTGAATAATGTTCGCAACCGAATAAACTTATAGGATTGTTTGTTTATCCATTGTTAATATATTTATCCATGACATTATTCTTCTATCCATTGTATGAGTATACGACACATAGACCATGGGCTCAGGCCTGCCGTGCTCATCGACAACAGTGTCTTGCCCATCTTCATAGAAAAACTGGATGCTTATCTTGCAATGCGAAATCTCCAATGTACAGTGTGGTAGAAGGAGGAATGCTGAAAACGCTTACGTACCTTATATACCCCTTGAGGTGCCAAGCTCTGTATGGCAAGGCCTCCTGGAGGTGTGATATCTGATTTTTGGGAAATGCGAAATTTACACTTGGGAGAATGCGAAATCGGTTTTCATTGAAAAGTGTATCAATCTGAGCATCCCGTCTCCTTCCCTTTTAGTCAACTAAATTCCGCAAACTTTGTACAGCTTTCTCTTTCCCCAAATCGAAAGGAAACTGAGCAAAGAGATCAGCAGGCAATACAGTGGCGTCCAAAATTGATCCAAACTGTCCGACTTTTGACTTTGACCCTCTTTTTCTCACACACTACCTTAAGTCATCGCATACATGACTGATGTTTGGCAAGGACTGAGTAAAAAAGAAAGACCAGGATACATCACAGCAGTTACGTAGAACAAAGCTCGACTAGTAGTGGGTTTGCACTATTGTTATTCTTTATAAATAGCTTGTAGAGTTTTTCGGGGATAGGAGAGCATGCCGATATGAATATTGTAAAAAAATCTTTAGATTATGCATAGCAGACGACGCATCGAATCACGATCACGTAGAAATATTCTGCAGAAAGGAAAGGGTACGAGCCGTCACGGAAGAAAGCTAGATATCACTAGCATTTCTAAATCATGAAGCTTTTGAGGAAAACAATCAACGTTACCAAGTAACCCATGTTTTCAACAATGTATCGAAGTGGCTAACCGACTTTGTCATTATCTGTCAGTTGTCGGATCCCGCTGCCATTTTGCCCTCTGGAGTCCCACTATCGGGTTTAGAGACTAACCCATTTAAGGAAAGAGCTTGTCGTGAGTCACCAGGTGACTCATTAAACTGACTGAGATAGGCTTCAAGCTTGTAGATCATCGAATTTGTACCGGATCTCTAGAGAAAATCAGTAATGTATTTTGCGGCAGTCTTTTAATATGACTGCAGCGTGTTGAAAGTGCCCTGCAAGGTGTAAAAGGGTCAAGCTAATGGAAAAGAGAGAAAAGTGGAGAAAAAACTTTGAAGAACCGACGGATGAGCATTGGAGCAAAAGGATCTGATCCTGGAAGTGAAATTTTAGATTGGCGAATTGGCGATAGAGAAGTCTTCAACGGCATCCCGGAACCTGAAAAAAATTCCATCTTTCTCTTTCTTTTACTCTTTCTCGCGATATGTGTGGTATTTTCGCTGTATACAACTACCAGGGCGATGTTGAAAGCTATCGTCAACGTGCACTCTACCTGTCAAAAAAGTAAGATTTGAAAATTTTTTCTTTTGCACGTCAGCTTCAGTTGAAAAACCTAACCTTTGTGTGTGCAAACAGGATCAGACATCGTGGTCCTGATTGGTCTGGCTGCATTACTACCGGCAACCACATTCTGAGCCATGAACGTCTCGCCATTGTTGGCGTTGGTGAGTGGAAGCGATCGCCTTTGCAATGAGATTTAGTCGGCTGAGCGTTTTGGCGTTTATGTTTGTAGATACTGGCGCTCAACCTCTTGTCAGCGACGACGAATCTCTCATTTTGTGCGTCAACGGCGAAATTTACAACCACAAGCAGCTTCGACACAACCTCAAAGAAAAACATGTCTTCAAGACTCACTCTGACTGTGAGGTCATCATGCATATGGTACATGGCTTTATCGAAAGAGAAGGACAGGATGGCAAATATTTGCTAACAGGTTTGATTGATAGTACAAAGAGATGGACAAGGAGCTTGTACAGCAGTTGGATGGCATGTTTCTTTTGTCTTGCTGGATGTTAAGCGCAACCGTGTTATTGCCGCTCGTGATCCCATTGGTATCACTACCTTATATTACGGCTGGAACTCCAAGATGCCAGGCACTGTGTACTTTGCCTCTGAACTCAAGGCTCTTAACGAAGACTGTGACAAGATTTTGGCATTCCCTCCTGGCCATGTCTACGACTCTGAGACTGGCGAGACCACACGCTGGTTCAACCCTAGCTGGTGGGACGGCGACCGCGTACCTAACACCCCTGTTGACTACAAGCTCTTGAGAGAGACTTTGGAGCGTGCAGTACGCAAGAGATTGATGGCTGAAGTCCCTTACGGTGTCTTGCTTTCTGGTGGTTTGGATTCCAGTCTTATTGCTGCCATTGCTGCCCGTGAAACCGAAAAGATTGCCTCTGGCGCTATCACCGAATACAGTGACGAAGATCGCTTTGATGAAAGTAAGTTTCAAACTCAAATATCGCAAACACAAGGACCATTTCTCACCCACTTCTAATTGCTAGGCGGCCCCACCCTCTGGCCTCGTCTCCACTCCTTCTCCATTGGTCTCCCGGGTTCGCCCGATTTGATCGCCGCTCGCGAAGTTGCAAAGCATCTCAACACGATCCATCACGAATACACTTTTACCATCCAGGAAGCTTTGGATGCAGTTAGCGATGTAATTTATCACTTGGAAACTTACGATGTCACTACTATCCGTGCATCTACTCCCATGTACTTGTTGTCTCGCAAGATCAAGGCCATGGGTGTCAAGATGGTTTTGTCTGGTGAAGGTGCTGATGAAGTATTTGGCGGCTACCTGTACTTCCACGCTGCACCTGACGATGCATCCTTCCATGCCGAAACTGTGACTCGTGTCAAGAACTTGCACTATGCTGACTGCTTGCGTGCCAACAAGTCCACTATGGCCTGGGGTCTTGAAGCTCGTGTACCTTTCCTTGACAAGAGTCTCTTGGAGGTTGCCATGAACATTGATCCCAAGGACAAGCGTCCCAATCTTGCTGAAGGCCGCATGGAGAAGTACATTTTGCGCAAGGCATTCGATACCTCCGATGAGCCTGGTGTCAAGCCATATCTTCCACACAACATTCTATGGAGACAAAAGGAGCAGTTCTCTGACGGTGTGGGTTACAGCTGGATCGATACCCTCAAGGAAGTCAGCTTGACAAAGGTATCTGATGAAGAATTCGCCAAAGCTGCAGAGAGGTGGCCCAAGGATACTCCTACCACAAAGGAAGCATACATGTACCGCGCCATGTTTGAAGACTGGTTCCCACAAGAAGCATGCACTGCCAGCGTTGTGCGATGGATCCCCCGTGCAGACTGGGGCTGCCCTGAGGATCCATCCGGTCGTGCCCAAAAGGCTCACGAAGCTGCATATGAGAAAAGCAAGTAAAAAGTATAAATCTGTACATGCAAAAACAAAAAATTTGGTTTCATCTGTTAGTTACATTATATAAAGCGTGATATTCATTAAGGAACCTGGTTCTGCCCATGCATCTTCTTATTAATCAGTAATTTAAAGGCCGTTGTGTTTATTTATATTTATTTATGTCTTCTTTTGGGTCGTTACATTGACAAATATTCGCTCGTTGCTCGATTACCCTTGTCAGTGTACTATTTCTTTGCATGTTGGTGAGTACTTCTACCTGTTGGTTACCTTGCTCCCAGACAGAGTCGAGTCAGGATTTGTCATAATTAACGATAGCCAGCATACTTAACAAAGAAACTGGCATCTTGCTATTGTACAGCTATCATTTCTGCCAATGAATAATTATCCTGTGCACGACTGCTAAGTCTCTGACTCGACGCTGACTGCCCGTGCGCTCCTCCCCTGCCGTGGCAACTCCGCAAGTCTCTCTCTTGCCTTTTTGCTGTCAACTTCGAATTCTAATGTCTACGACGCCGCCATTGGACAAGAAACGTCGGTGGACTGACAACTTGGACGCAAGTTCCGGAGGATCAGACGCAGCTCAACCGTCTAGACCACCATTGAAGAAGCGATTCACGACAAATGGCAGTATTTCTTTGAATGCCGAATCAAGCTCCAAAGCAGCTGGCACTTCCGAAGCGCCTGCAGAAGAGGAAGATAATGCCTTTGTAAGTTATTGTGCCGGTTAGCCGATCCCATTATGTAGAGGCACTCATTGTCTTTTGCACACGCAGCTTGATCACGCACGTATGTCCAAAGAAGCACTTCTCCGTCATATGCGCAAGGCAAAAGTATGTTTAAAAAAAGAAACTACTGAGAACTGTTGACCTTTGCTTATGGCTCGATGTATGTAGGAGGAGTCATTGAAATATGAGAAACTGGCGACTTCAGCTGAACAGAGCAGGGATGCCGCTGAAGCTCGCCTAAGAGTGCTCAGAGCGCAGTTGAGTATGGTATGGAAAGATGGCGTTGCATTGTTCACTGGATATATCCGTGCTAATTATGGACATTTATAGCTTCGTCTTGACTGCTTATATACAGCAAAAATGTTTTTTGATCTGGATGGTGACGAGTATCCCTTGGAATTACCGAATGAAAGCGATGACAAACTCGACAAAATGCAGAATGAAACGAAGGCGTTGGCGTCGCGGCTGGTCGATACTGTGCAAACATGGGATTCACGGGCCAAACAAGCTCAAAGGATATTTGAAGAAAACAAAGGTGAGTAGGAAAAGGAATGAGCCTACTAGCTCTATGCTATGCTCACTCAAAACAAACGAATAGATCGTAGTGCGTTAGAGGATTGGATGCGAGACGAAACGTTGGATCTTCAGTCATCGATACATCGAAACGAAAAATTGACGACATACATGCGCAACGAACTCGACTTTCTATTGGAATACGTGGAGCGTTTGAATAACGATATAAAGTCTACAGAGGAAAGGCTGGAACAAGCGCAGAATGCAATGGACGAATGCATGGAGAAATTAATGCAAGCGGAACGACGATACGACCGAGCAGAGAGTATGGCATCGACGTCTTTAGCAGGAGGAGACATGACAGGGTTCCAATCAGCAAGCCGCTCTCAATCACCAGCAGCCTCAAAATCTGCAGACAGTGAAAAGAAGCCGGGCAAAGATAGCAATGAAGTATGTACAATAACAAGATGGGAATATGCTTCTGTCATGCTGATAGCCGTTGGTCTATAGTCTGAGATGCTTGCAGAGCAGGCTGCCAAAGCGCAACTCGCAGAACATCAACTTATTGTAGAAGCACGTAAAAAGGAACTCGAAGACTTGAAAGAAGAGAGACAGTCTTTAGCAGATAATCTCGACCGGCTGCGAAGCGAATTTTCCAACTTGAGCGAGGAGCGTATCATGACAACCGAATACTTTAAACTGCTCCAGCTCTCTCTGGAGTTATACAAGTGTCGATCCCATTACTTTGGAGCGAAAAAGATGCAGCTCGAAGGAGAATATGATACATTATTAACGGAAAAGAGGAATATGCTGGATGAAGCAAAAGCAGAGAAAGCTACCCAGATTGCAGCTATGGAGGCTGAGATCAATCGACTAGAAAGCGACGTGGCACGCATTCAAAAGCAGCGCGATGAATTCCAAGAGACTGTCAACACCCAAACCACAAAACGGAAGCGGGAGAAGGAGCTGCACGAAGAAAGTACCCTGTCGGCAAAGAACAGACAGGTAAATACTTTCCGTCTATATCCATTCTTCCGTACGATAGTAATGAAGATTATTTCTTGTAGGAACGTATTTCTGAATTGGAGGCTCAGCTTTCAGATTTACGGAATGACCTTGAAAACAATAAGTGCAACTTGGCGGGGCCACTAGCTCAAAAAGTATCCGAACTCAAAGAGTTGGACAGCAAATTACGGTAAGCACAAGAAAATATCCTTTATCATTGTTAGATATATGAATTTACTCAACCGTACAATGAAAAGAGATATCAAGGCTGCTATTGAGATTCTGGATAAGGAATCGAATTTGCAGTCATCAGCACAAAAAGCTTATGAATCGCAGAAACAGCTCGACTCTTGGACAAAGCAAAGCGGCCAACCTGAGTCCGATATACGAAAGAATATTCAATCTTTAATGGCTAAAGCCGATGAGCACGCTTCCGAGTTTGCAAAGCTGTCTCTAATGATCCAATTCTATGAGCAGGTAATCAAAATCAATTAGAAGCATAAATTTCAAGCTATGGGCCCTTATTAAATTATTTTTGCAGAATGAGAATCAATTGTTGCAACAAATCGATCGCGTAACAGCTATATATGCCAAGCTGGACTCGCAAGGTTCCAAGTTAGAGTCGGAAATTGCTCGAAAGAAGGAGCAGAAATCACGACTTCAGGCGGAGGTAAATCCAGCTTTGCAGATTGCATGATACCGAGACTAGAGAACTAAAGTCATTATCTTTAGAAAGCAAAGTTTGCACAGACTTTTGCAGCATTGAAAGCAGCGAGAGACAAGCAAATGACAAACGTCGATACACTGCGAAGGACGAGTGAGCAACAACTGGAACATATAAAGCAACTTGAAGAACGAGAAAAGAATCTAGAGACGCAACTGGTAAGAGAAGAGGGTCTTGGTGATCGATGATTGTAAAAGGTACTCATTTGCGTCGGTAGGCGGACAGAGAGAACGAGGTGCGAGAGACAACGAAAGCTGTCGAGCAGCGGAGGGAGGATGTCTGTGATTTGCAATACCAATGCAGCGAAATGCGCGTGGAGCTTGACAGCAGCGAAGCGTATATTCTTCATGTAAGGCATTCACTATAAAAGATTCCCAAAATGGTGTGGTGTATATTAACTCAGGACTACTCTCCTTAGCTTCAAAAGACGCTGGACGAAAAGACACAAGCATTGGATGAGGAGAAACATCTGCGGCAAGGAGTAGAAGACGAGTATGCGAAAATGCAAAAAACTTGGGATCAAATAACACAGGGTGAAAACCCTGCAGAAGAGCGACTGGCAGAGGAGTGCGAAGAGTTACGAGTAAGTCATATATCATGCGGCCACCTCCCAATTGGACTTCCTAACAATCCTTCCTTTTTTTCCCTCTACTAAAAAGACCCTGCTGAAATGCAGCGCTTGCCGTACAAGATTCAGGAAGCGGTTGTTGGCGAGATGCATGCATACATTTTGCAAAGAGTGCATCGAAGCCTGTTTGAATACACGACAACGGCGTTGTCCAACATGTGGTGAATCTTTCGGTACTTCCGATGTAAAGCCATTCTTTCTGTAAAGAATACGTAAATATCTATATGTCAGTAATTTAATGTAAACTTTTCGTCAATCCTGCTACCATAGCATATAACTACGTTACTGCTGTTATGTTTTTGTTGTTAGGGATCGCTGTCCTGTGTCACCACGGTGCCTCATACTACATGGCCTCCTTGAGAGGTTCCAATGCGTAATTACTACCTTGTGCTACTTGATGAAAGAACGAAAAAGAAACTGAAATAGGGACCCACATTTCATTGTTCTTGAGCTAAAGAAGAGCAAAGTAACATGAAATTTATACCGCATATATTACTCTGCTGCGTTAGATGTTGACTGTTGCTACAGTTATAGAATCTGCGACTTTGCGTCCGCTTTTTTCATCCTTGCCCTCCCCCTTGGTTCCCATATCATGAATGCGACCCCAAAGTTGCAGGCAAGGAGCAGAATTTAGAGAGAGAAAAAAAGGGGATGGGGAGCATTTACTTTCTCTGATGGAGGCATGGATAAAGCATTTAAAAATAAAGAAATTGATTCTAGGAGGCACTCTGCGTTTCTTTTTCACCTTTATTTTTCCCGGAAACGATGCGCTCTATCATCGTATCATTACTGATCCTCGGCACTGCTGCATTGAGTTCAGCTACTATTGTAAACGAAGGACAAGGATTACCTATTCAACACGATAGGGCAACGGAACCCGGCCAAGGCGATACTATCGAGCAAACTTCATCCGGTAATGGACCGGCAAACGGCCGTATGACCATTCTCCCCATCCATCAAGCTGTTCCCGTGAAAAAGCGGGATGGTCAGCAAAAACCACCTTTTAGTCTCCAGTATATTTATGGCCACAACATTGGGAAACTCCAGGGCCAATTTCTGAAAGCTTCGGAGGCCACGAGTCAAGAACTCAAGGTGGCGGACGATGTCCTCGGTCTCAACAAGCAAGAGCAACCACAAGGACAACAACGACCAGCGCAGGGAGAATCCTCACAGCCCACAGAGAAGAACGTTCGGACCAAAGGCAGTGATAAGAAAGCGCGAGGAGACGAAAAATCCGCTGGCGACAAGGACGTTTGATGAAAACTGTTTTAGATTATACCGACTAGTTATTTATTTACAGTTCGTCGTATCTTTTTCTTTTATTCATTTATAGCATCAACGAAATGCTGGAAGTAGAAGCAAACACTTTTTCCGTTGATTACTATGATTAAAGTGTGGCAATGGTGGGGTGAGTAATGGCTCAGTAATGAGGTCCACGTGCACAACTCTGTGTCTTGTCTTCCTTTTTGTGGGGCCCCTCATGGGGCCCCATCATCAGGCCAACAATCCACTCTTGTGGTATGCTTAGATTTTTTTTCCGTGATTGATACGTAGTGAGCAATTTTTAGAACAAAGCTGTCACTGAATGATGAGTGGGCTGCTGCGAGAGAGAGAGAGAGAAATGGGATATCGTGTTATAATAAGCAACCTGACATTGAGTGTACTTTATTTTTAGCGCCATAATTGAAGATAGCTACGACAAAGTGCTGACTGTTATCTCTCTGAAATATAAAGCGAGTACGAATGACACTAATGCCCATCATCTTATTTTCATATAGATAGTCATTTATATCCCTTTTTACTGTTTTTAAATTATGCTGACTGGCGCTCAGTTTTACAGACTTGATTACAAACTATTTAGGACACGTATCTCAATAACGCAAAGCATAAAGGATCATGTTGAATAGGCAGTTCTAATCATGATAAGCATGGAAA
>KK100125.1:349327-373290 GCA_000611695.1 Rhizomucor miehei CAU432 | reverse complement strand
GGATTTGGAGAGTACTGGTAACAGCTTTGCCACGAATAAACCTCGTCGCGCCATTACACGTTGCAAAGATGCCACTAATTGTTGGAGAAGAAGATCACTGAAAAGCAAGAACGAAAGCAGAAAAAGACAATCCAACTGCTCTTTTACTCAAAAATTCCGCCAACGAGGTTAAAGGACGAGTTAACGACATTGCTTGGGCGGTCGCCAAGAGAAAACATCCCAAAGTCTTGCAGCAACTTCTGAAAAATAAAATTGCAGATAACATAACGTACCTTCTGACAGTGAATCACCACCACCTCGGTATTCTATCACGCAGTCTGTGGGATAATAACCGAGACTACCTAATTTTAGTGAATTCCTTGGTCTCCTTCTCGACCACCAAAATAAAACGGAGTTTCATCCTTCGCTGTTCTACACCACCAGAGGTACACCAAATATCTCATAGCATTATACCGAAATAAGCGTTAAATAGAGACATGCAGCTAGCTTACAATAAACCGAGCCACATCAGAAGGGACGTGGACCGGCTGACATTGAGCTGTTCCATCCTACTGGAGGCATGGACCAGCTAAAATCAAGGTAGTTCACCTCTATTAGAGGCATAGACCAGCTAAAATCAGGTGGTCCAACTTATTAGGGACATGGATCGAAAATAAAATCAAGCTGGTTCACAGCATTAAAAAGTCAATAACAAGGCCAAGCCTGGTTCCAGCGACTTTGGTGGGTGCCTGTAATCATTCCATTTAAGGTATTTGCATGGCCACCGTCAGACACAAAAATGGGGTTTGAGCACAATATTCGTGATAGAATGAAGAAAGAAAAGACAACATCATTTTGTAATCACGAAGCAACTGCAGTGTATTAAGTAAGGTTAAAGAAGAGAAATAAAAAAGGCGGGGGTATCTTTTGTACAAGTGATATCAGATTATCCTAGGTATCTTTGAGTTCTGGCCCGGTAAAGAAACCAGAATCAGTGAGGGATTCTAGAGTTTGCAGATTAGCATGTGATAGCTTTCATTTCGGTTGTATGGTCTATTTTAGTATTTACCTTTGCGCAACGGTTGAAAGTCATGGAAACTGGACACACTCTTGCATCTGGTCGGGTTCTGCATTGTTGCATCGTCGTGCAGCGCTTGAACTAGATCTTGGAGCTGCTGATTCCATTTAGATATCCAATGTAGCTCTGATTTCAGTCCATCCAGATGCTGTGCTTGGCTGTTTATGAATATTTTTGCTTGTGCTAGTTCCTTTGTGACCCTCTCGAGATCTTTGTCTCTCTGCTGGAAACGTGACATGAACTGACTCCGCATCTCTTGCATGACACCTGTCATATGCGTTCTGTACACGCTTAATTGGTTCCGAAGTTTGTGCGACAGTTTCGTTTTGCGTTCTATTTCTTGCTCAAGCTGCTTTGTGGTCTCTCGGAGGCACTCGGCTTGCGTTCTTTCTTTGGATAGCTGCGTCTGTGTCGCTTCGATCTGCTCAGCATGCTGTTGCACCAGTGTACGGAGGCGCTGTATCTCATCGTTGAGCTCATTCCGTTCAGCTTTCCATGCTTCCATGTGTCTTTCGTGCTCTGCAATCAGTTGCTGTATATTTTCTTCAACTGTAGTCTTTTCTGTTATCAAACTGTCGACTTGGTTTTGCAAGTCCAATATTGTTGCTTCCGATTTTTGCAGCTTGTCGTCCTTTTCATCGATTTTGTCAAGTACTGTCGTCAATTTCTCAGATACTGCCTGCAGTTCTGTTCGTAACTGAGATACAACTGTCTCGTTTTCTTGTTTAATCCGCGCAATATCCGATCTGCTGCTTTCGAGTTCCTCGTTTAGATTGGTGATAGTTGCGGACTGGGTATCTATTTGCGACTGCAGCTCGGATATCGTTCTATCTTTCTCCGTTATGGTTGAAATTAATCGGGATTGTTCCGAAACTGCTGCTTGGTGTGACCGTTCGGCTGCTTCTTTGGATGATCGCAGATCCTTTTCCGTCTGCTCCAATTGCTTCTGAAGCTGCATCACCCTGGGGGATTTTTCAATATTCTTCTCTAGCCGATTCAGCTGTTGCAACCATGTTAGTGCCCGTTCCCATGTAGTCATTCAGACATTTTAATCGGCTACTAACTGTTTTCTGCAGCGTGTTGTTCTTTATTCGCATCTCCGCCAGTTCCTGTTCCTTGCTGAGCAACGTGGACTGGATGGATTCCTTTTGTGACAATGCTGCTTGTAAATTGGTCTCCAATTTTCGACTCTTTAGCTGCAGTGCATCGATCTCCTTTTGCATGGCAACGCGGTACTTTTCAAACTGAGCAGCCATTTCGCTCATTTGACGCCGATTGCGGGCATCTTCAGTTTTGGTGGTGCTGCTCGATGATAGTGAAAATCTGGTCTCGCTTGACAAGCTGGGAAGCGAATGCTCAGTGCTTGCATAAAATTCTCCAGAAGGGTCTGGAGACCGTCCCGAAATAGAGCGTGAGATTCCAATCACAGCGACAAAAATATAAACTACGAACCTATTCCGTCCGGTCCAAAGCGACTTGTTTGTTGCAAGAAGCCGTATCGTTTATGCTTGCTCAGTTCATCAGCTGTAAGAGGGTTGTACTCGCCAGGTCCTGGAATATAATCTTTTGGACCTTTGAACGTAGGAGAAAGCGGGTTGGTGGTGAGCGAGCCTTTCGCGCATCGATCATGTCAACTCACCGTCTTGAAATCGTTTCGACTTTGCAAACATGAGAATGTGCAATCAAGAACGATTCCACAAAACACAATAAAACCGAAAAAGTCAAATAGGCGGGCAAGGAGGCACAAGAAGGGCGGTGAGCAGGAGGAGGAGGTTCAACAAGAACAAGATAAAAAGCCAAATAAAACAGGCGGGGCCTGATAGCAGTTAAATGAAAAGGGGTTCAAGAAGCTGACGACAAACTGAAAAGAAAGAAGAGACACGAGTTGGGATGAGGGCCCTGAACTGGAACTTTTCAAGCAGCAGCTGCACGAGGGTCCGCAAACATGTCTGACACTTATGCACATGCAGTTGTTTTACAATCTGCTGCTGCACGTCCAAAACCAATCGTGTTATCGCAATTTCTACAGAGAAACCATATCCAGCTTCATGAACCCATGCGCATGTTGCCAAATCAGTCCACAGTGGATGAATATAATAATCAGATCGACAGATATTGCATGCGATCGGCACCGACCAAGCAAAAGCATGCTAATTGCTGCTACGCTCCTTCTATGTTAGTTGATGCCAATTTCATTTAAGCTACAGCTTTTAATAGCTACTATGCATAAACATGCACAAAAAATGATTTGTATACTTGTCAGAGCTTGTACGACCGATTGGCAGCTATCTTATTTGGGCGACAATATCGGGTGTAATCGAACTTCCTCCGCTCTTTAAAACGCTCGGTGGCAGATAAATCGTCGAAGCTCTCAGCAAGGTTCTCTGGGGGTCACTCCTTTGGGCGATTCTTGTTTGACGTTGGTTCGTGAAGGTTCTTCGCTTTGGCGGGCTTCTTTCTTTTGCTCACATTGGATGAAGAGAGCACTCGGCTATCGTGGAAAATGATGGTCGATAATCTTCATATAAAGTAGAGTATCCACTTTTAAGCAGTTAGTTCCACCTTATAGTACAATATCGCTTGATGGTAGAGTCCCGCTTCCAAAGTTGAAGAATGCCGGGATATAATATCCCAATACTTGGTTTGTAAACCATCATATATAGTACATTTTGTTATATTGACCTCTAGCCGTTTTGACATTCATACATATAGTCGCGCGAACATAAGGTACAAAACCTGCATACTATCAGGAGTCTCGTATATTTGCTTTTTAGTGGAACAAGATTCTATACACACAGTTGGAGTTAAGAAAGGTGGATGGATGTAGCTTAGAAGAACTTCTTTGCGTATTCCAATACAAAAGGAGCTAAGGATCCCCATTGTGAGTTGCAAACCTTTCCCACGCACTACAAGTTACGGCGCTTACCAGCTCGAAGAGCTACAATGACTGTGACAAAGTTGGTAACAGTGCCGATGGTGCGCATTCTCAGCATGGCCTTTTGTTCAGGCGTCAACTTTGGTTGCTATAATACATATAGTGTAAGCTTTTATAATACACGATAGGGTAGCAACTGACAAATCACTCACCTGTGGCATAAACATTTTCTCTAAATCGATGATTCAAAGCTTTGCTTCGACGATCGTGAAGTTTGTGACTTTTTTGGGTTCCAACCGCGCGCGATATTCCACTTCGCAAACTGAAATTGAAAAATAAATTCATCCACTGAGCAATATCATGCACCCTCAATTATTGTACGCTCTGACTCTGCTGCTTTGTATACCTCTCCAGTGGTAAACCTAACATTTGGTTCTGATAGTGCGTGGCAGGAGTGACTTGAAAATACCGCTTGTACCCACGTTACAACTCGTCCTTTAACCTCGTTGGCGGAATTTTTGAGTAAAAGAGCAGTTGGATTGTCTTTTTCTGCTTTCGTTCTTGCTTTTCAGTGATCTTCTTCTCCAACAATTAGTGGCATCTTTGCAACGTGTAATGGCGCGACGAGGTTTATTCGTGGCAAAGCTGTTACCAGTACTCTCCAAATCCAAAGTTTAATTCGCCAAGTCTACACCAGGACCACGTCAAAAATACAAATGGGCAGTTTTGTATTATTGCGATCATAGTCCCAAACCAAGAACTGCCACCCATGCCAAGAAGAAGCAAACCATCCAACGCATGCAACTGTCCAGCAAAGATCAAAGTTCAAAAATGCATACAGACCAAGAAAATAAATGTAAAATATGAATGGAAACACGAGAGACATCGGCCTCAATCTCACTTATCCATTGATTTCATTTGGCTTTAGCAGAGTTTTGTGTGCCGACAGTCTTTGCTGCTCAAGAGCCAACGACAAGGATGCGATACACGCCTCTGAATATACCGATAGATCAGACAACTCTGGCACGCCTTGATGGTCCATCTGTAGAAAGTATGTTCGCTGCTGCGCACTCACTCTGCTTTAATTTATCGCTAACGAATGTTATATTATTCTTTAGAACCATCAGTGCGTCAAAGAACAAGGCAGCCGTTTTAAGAAGATTCGAGCCCGCTGCCCTGTACAGGCAACCACTGCACCTGAGAAGAGTGGTCCTTTGCATCCTTTGGGAGTTCTACCAGCAGCAACAGAAAGCGCAAGCGAAATCATCTGCCAAACAACTCCCCGGCCAGAAACGTAAACCCACAGCCTCCAACACGGCAACCCAAAAAGGAAGAGAAATCAAACGCGCAAATCTATCATCATAAGGGACCCAAACGCGAATGAAGCGGAAGTCATCACCGAGAAGAGCCGTGCCACCATGACGCTTACAGCCGGACAGTCGTCATCCATCCTTGCAGCTACACACTCGCGCCATCCAAACGATGCATTGGTGCTGGAAGTATCTTATATCGATTGGTAAGAAAACGACCTTTCCGCAAAACTGCTTTCCTGCCGAAAATCCGAACAGCTCTACAGCGCCAGTCAATCGACCTCAATGCGTTTCAAGGCGTTGTGGGCACAGATGTCGGCGAGACCTGCTCTGCAGCTACGTTTCTAATGCCAAGTGATTATTCCAAGCCTGCTGTACAGCACCTTGCGAAACGTAACGAATTAAATGGCCATAACAAACGCGAAGCTGCCTGGCTAGAGAAGAGAAAAATTGCAAATGATATATAAGTCGGTTGAAGATGCCCTCTCTATTGGATCCCAAAGGTCAGCACTCGGACGTTATTTACAGTATGTTGCAGCATGGCAACAAGATAGAAGAGGACTCCGCTTACAAGACTTTTACCGCAGTAGGGCCCTGCTACGGAGGAATTGGGACACGCAAAAGTCTATCAACTCGGCATTAGACAAATGTTGTTACCGCATTCTGACACAAGCACAACGGGATCCAATGCAGCCATTAATTTTTGCTTTTGGATACGACGGGATCACAGCTAGAGCAAGAAAAGGGGCTCCCAGTCCCATGGACACAAGACTCAAGGACCGGCTTTTGGAAAAGATCGCTACCGACAGACGAGGCTATATTGTCTGCCGTATCGATGAGTACGCAGCTTAATGAAGTTTTTCCAAAGGCCAGACGGAAAAGCACTATCCGCGTTCTAGCGTGCACAGATGCAACAAAACTATACACCGCGACGCCAATGCTGCTCAGAACATTGCAAGCATCGCCACCTGCATGATCAAATATGGCCAGCACCCAAATGTTTTTATCCGTTCATCCAGAAAGTTGGCCACAAGTCAACCTCCTGGTCGTGACAGTCAAGCATCTGCGTCTTCAAGTCAAGTTCGTCGGCGTAGAAGAGCTCATTAATACACTCTTATGTCTGCCAGAACACATCATATTATCAATTTTCTTAATCCACAAGACCAGTGGATTGTGCAATTAGGCTCTGGTGTAAGAAATGCTTTGGTTTTGGGTTGCAAACAATATCACCTTGCGGACGTCATTAACAAATGCATTGATTTTTATAACAATGGGCATCTTTCACAGTTCGGAGCCGATTCCGGCGCGCAGTGGGATTTCTCTAAGTTTTGCGACCGAACATTTTTTGATGTATATGACATTGATACTTTTTATTCCTCGGCTTTGGTAATCCATTGATAGTCTGCGTAAATCGTAGCCATTGGACCGAAATAATACACATCATTTTCAATGTATACCGACTAAAACTACTTAGCTGCTCTCTATTCTACGGTCAAAGCTATGATAGCTCTGTTATTTATGATTTGTTATTGGATTGCGGCTACATAGGTATAGATCTGGCTAGCTTATGGAACATGCTTGTTGGGAGCTTGTTGGACGCTTTCAAGGAGTGTTTGATGCATAAGCCACATCGACCAACTTAACAATTGGGCTGCCTTTGCTTTCGGTCGGTACTTTCGGTTTTCTCCCGAGTTTGTATATACCACTTTGCATCCTTCATTACACCTAACCTAAGGAACCATGGGAAAAAAGAAGTCTGGAAACAAGAGAAAGGACGACTACTGGTAGGCTCTGATCGACTACGACCTTTCACTTGTATTTTTTTCTGACCAGTTTGCAACAGGGACGAGGAATTCGAGCAAGACGCTCAATTGACTGGTGCCGCTCACGCTTCCGATTCTGAGGAGGACTATGAGACCTTTGCCAAGCGATCCGCAGCTTTCGATGTGCTGGCAAATATGGGTGGCGATGACGACGACGACGATGGGTAAGTTGATCGAACCGCAGCATAAGTTGAGACGGGACACTCAGCTAACGTTACTGTAGTCTTATGGCCATGGTCAACAGAGCAGCCAAAAACAAGGTCAAAAAGAATAAAAAGAAGGCGAAGGCACAAGCTGAGCCTGAGCCTGAGGAAGTCGAAGAGGAGCCAGCACAGCAAGAGGAAGAAGAACCAGCTCCTGCTGCTGCGGAACCTGCCGACGAAGAGGATGAGCTTGACTGGGTGAACGATAGAAAGAAGAACAAAAAGAACAAAAAGCAGGCAAAAGCGACATCAGCTCCAGCTCCAGAACCAAAAGATGAGGAAGAAACGCCACGGCTCTTGACAAAGAAAGAGAAGGAACGATTAAAGAAAGAACGGCAAAGGGAAGCTAAACGTCTGGCCAACCTTGAAAAGAAAAAGAAGGAACAAGAGGAAGCGGCAGAGCTCGATAAGATTCTCGGCATAGACGAAAAGAAGGCGGATGTCGAAGAGGAACCAACTCAGCAGTCTAAATCCAAGTCAAAGAAGAAGAAAAAGGCACAGAAACAGCAAGCAGACGAAGAGCCTGCACCACCTACTGAAGAACCTGAGCCTACACCTACACCTGCTCCTGCTCCTGCACCAACCTCTGGCGGCAAAAAGAAGAAGGGTCCTGCTGTTGCTGCCCTGAGAGTATGTTGCAACCATAATTGGATGCTGCGGCAACCATCGGTATTAATTCCAATGGTATAGAAAATGCTCGAGGCTCAAAAGGCCGCCGAGGAAGAGGCCCGCAGAAAGGCAGAAGAAGAACGAAAACGTATCGAGGAAGAAAAGCGTCGCGAAGAAGAGGAACTTGCCAGAATTGAAGAAGCTAAACGCCTCAAAAAAGAAAAGCAAAAGGTAATTCTTCAGTGAAAAGAGGGGACATATTAGAGATTATGGCTAAGCGTGTAAATAGGCCAAGATTGAGCAATTGAAGAAGGAAGGCAAATACCTTACCAAAGCTCAAAAGGAAGCTCAAAGAAGGGCACAACTTCGTCACCAACAGATGCTGGAATCTGGTGCTGTGAAGATCGCTGCTTTTGAAGAACAAAAGGAGAAGGAGAAGGAAAAGGCAGCTGGAGAAAAAACAAAGATCATTCATGAGAACCGACGAAAGAGAAGAAACCCCAGGGAAGAAGAGGAAGCTCGGCGCAAGAAGGAAGAAGAGGAGCGCAAAAAGCGAGAAGAAGAAGAACGTAAACGAAAGGAGGAAGAAGAAGCCAAGAAGAAGCAGGAAGAATGTAAGTTCTAATGTTTAAAAGCTTATAATCGGCTTGCTTTCTCTAACTGGTTATTGTAGCTGATGAAGAAGATGACTGGGAGAAGGCTGCTCTTAGCAGTGACGAAGAGCCTGCACCAGCGAAGACTCAAGAAAAGGTCAAAGACGATTGGGAGGATCAAACTGAGGAAGAGGAAGAAGAAGAGGACCAGCAACCCAAGAAGCAACCAGCTGCTGGCAAGCCTGCCGCAAAGGCAGCAGCTGCCGAGTCTGAAGAAAGCGAGTCCGAAGAAGAATCAGATTCTGAAACAGACAGCGACGACTCTGACGAAAGCAGTGAAGAGGAGCTCAGCGCAACACAACGTGCAGCACTCAAAAAGAAGCAAGAAGCAGCAGCACGCCGTATCCAGCGACAGAAAGACGCAATGGCAGCACGTTCCAAAGATGATCTCCGTTCACCTATCTGCTGTATCTTGGGTCACGTCGATACTGGTAAAACCAAGCTGCTGGATAAGATTCGTCAGACAAACGTGCAAGAAGGCGAAGCTGGTGGTATCACTCAACAGATTGGTGCTACTTACTTCCCTGCTGAAGCCATCGAAAAGAAGACTGCTGTCTTGGGCAAGGATCGCGTGGAACAACTCAAAGTGCCTGGTCTTTTGGTTATTGATACCCCTGGACACGAGTCTTTCACCAACCTTCGATCTCGTGGTAGCTCGCTTTGTAACATTGCTATCCTCGTTGTCGATATCATGCACGGTCTTGAACCTCAAACCCTCGAATCTATCCGCCTTTTGAGAGATCGCAAAACACCATTTATCGTCGCACTCAACAAGATTGATCGTCTGTTCCAGTGGAACCCCACTCCAGATAACTCCTTCCAAGCATCATTGGCCAAGCAGAAGAAGTCTGTCAAACAAGAATTCGAGCAGCGTGTCGAAAAGACTATTTTGGCCTTTGCTGAACAGGGTCTCAACGCAGCTCTTTACTACAAGAACCCCAACTTTGCCAAATACGTCTCACTCGTTCCTACATCCGCCATCACTGGTGAAGGTATTCCAGATATGCTCAACTTGCTCGTCAACTTGACACAGACGCGTATGAGCGACAAATTGATGTATGTCTCTGAGCTCGAATGTACTGTCCTTGAAGTCAAGGTTATCGAAGGTCACGGTACTACAATTGATGTCGTACTTGTCAACGGCTGGCTACACGAAGGTGACAAAATTGTGGTTTGCGGTCTTAATGGACCTATTGTCACTCAAATCCGTGCTCTGCTGACGCCACAGCCTTTGCGTGAACTGCGTGTCAAGTCCCAATATGTTCACCACAAATCTGTCAAGGCCGCTCTTGGTGTCAAGATCGCTGCTCCTGACTTGGAAAAGGCTATTGCTGGTTCTCGTCTGCTGGTGGTTGGACCTGATGACGACGAGGAAGACTTGAAGGAAGAAGTCATGTCCGATTTGACTAACCTTATGGGCTCTATCGACCGCACTGGCCACGGTGTCTGGGTCCAGGCGTCAACTCTGGGTTCGCTGGAAGCTTTGCTAGAATTCTTGCGTGTAAGCAAGATCCCTGTATCCGGTATCAACATTGGTCCTGTCCACAAGAAGGACGTTGTCAAGGCTAGTGTCATGTTAGAAAAAGCCAGAGAATATGCTGTCATGCTCTGCTTCGATGTCAAGGTTGAAAAGGAAGCAGAAGATTTGGCTGAAGAACTGGGCATGAAGATCTTCAAGGCAGATATTATTTACCACTTGTTTGACCGATTCGTTGAATACAACCAAGCAATGATGGAACAGAAGCGCAAGGACCAAGCACCACAGGCTGTCTTCCCATGTGTCCTCAAGATGGTACCTCGTGCTATCTTCAACAAGAAGGATCCTATCATTATGGGCGTAGATGTTATCGAAGGCACTTTGAGACTCGGCACACCTATCTGTGTTGTACGACAAAACGCGGAGACCAAGGCACGAGAAGTCATCACCCTCGGCAAGGTCACCTCGATGGAACAAAACCACAAGCCCGTAGAAGTAGTAAAGAAGGGCGGTGCTGGCGCCGGTGTGGCTATCAAGATCGAATCAGCTGTATACGAATCATCGAAGACTTATGGTCGTCACTTTGACGAAAATGACGAGTTCTACAGCAGAATTACTCGACAATCCATCGATGTACTCAAGGAATCATTCCGAAATGATTTATCGAAGGAAGAATGGGCTCTTGTTGTAAAATTGAAGAAGATTTTGGGCATAGACTAGACTTACATCAAGGATCGAAAGTATAAACAGAGTTTTGATGCAAAGAGGAAAAGAGATATTAAAACGATGCTGCATGATTAAGAAGCTTTGCTTGTCTCGTCGTGGGGTATAAGTTCAGGCATGACAGAGTTTGGATCTGATTGCCATTTGAGAAAATCGCCTTGTGATTTAAAGACAAGCGTGCCAGAGAAAGGTATCGACGTATTTGAATTTGAGAAGGGATGATCTTGTCGGTTACCATTCAACTTTTGCTTGACGCTTGCTTCCATGAGAGCATCGAGTAGTTCTACTCTCATACGGGCTTCAGTGACTTTGGGAGTATCAATGTGGATCGATGTTCCGTTCGCGGGCGTGAAGCACGGCAATCCCATTTCCTCTGTGATTTTTCCTTTCAAGTATTCCATGGTACGCTTTTCACCATGCACAAGGACAACATTTCTTGGTTCACAGTGTCGAATCAATTGCATGATACCCTTGGCATCCGCATGCGCGCTAAATGAAAGGTTGCGAACTTGCAGGTTGACTTGGACTTTAGTGTTCTTGTCAATCTCAATAACCTTGTGCCCTTGCAAGACTTTGGCGCCCACTGTGCCGGCCACACAGAATCCAGGCAAAATAATCATGTTTTTCGAATCCGGTGCCCATCGTCGAAAGACATCCAATGAAGTTCCTGCGTGGAGCATACCGGGCGATGCAAGGACAACCATGGGACCCTTTGCCATTGCATAATCTCGATGAAAAGGCTTGATATGCTTGAAATCAAACATATTGCGCTCAACAAACGTGGACTTGATCTTTTGGTTGGTCCAATTGATGAACAGCTTGTAGTACTCTGTCGCTCGTTCTGTCAGACCTGCTGAAAAATATATTGGTACATCCAGGCCCATGCGTTCCCAATATGACTCCAAAAGGATGCAGAGTTCCTGAGCTCGTCCAAGCGCAAACACTGGAATCAGGATTTTGCCACCGTTTGCCACACATTCATGAACCTTATGCAAGAAATCACGTTCACGTGTTCGCCTAGAGTCTCGGATGGTTGTGCCATATGTACTTTCTGTAATAAGGACGTCTGGCCGAACTTTATCGATCCACGCTGATCCCAAGTGTCGGTCAGGTGTCATGTTGTAGTCGCCTGTGTATACAATGGATTCCCTGCCAGATCGGATATAAAACATGGCGGCACCCAAGACATGACCAGCGTAGTAAGGCTTAATCTCAATATCGTCGTCGAGGCGATAGGTCTGGTGCAGGCTGAGCGGGATGACTTTCTTCATGCAGGCTTTGATCATGTTGCTCGTAAAAATATTTCCATCGCCCTTTCGCTCCACCGTGATCTTGCGCACGTCTTCTAGCAAGATTGGACAGATAGCTTTTGTCGGGTAAGTCATGAATATCGGACCGTCGTAGCCGCACATTTCTGTAAAGTAAGGTAGCGCGCCGCAGTGGTCAAGATGAAAGTGACTAATGATAACGGCATCAATCATCTCGGTGAACCGTCCTCGTTTTGATATGTATGAAAAGTCAGGAAACCGTCTTTTATCACTGTATCCCATATGCATTCCTAACAGATAGGTTCAACCGTGAGCGGACAAGAATGGTTTCGATCGACTGATCGATCGACGATTAGATCACATACCACAGTCAAGCATAATGTTTTTGTTGTTGATTGTAACCAGGATACAGCTGCGGCCGACATCTTGGCCTGTATAAGAAAGGTCAGGAGTACTAGATTGTGGACCTTCTCGGCAATATCAACTTGCCTGCACCCAATGGTACAACTTGAATCGTCATGTCAAAAGAGACGACAAAAAACGGAGCTGTATTTCAAAGTCTCACACTCACAAAATAGCAACTGAAATGTGTAAAAAAAAGTTGGAAAATGAAAAATGTTTATTTTACATAGACAACTTATTCTTGCTGGACAGTAACAACAGCACGAATGCTACAAAGAATAAAGGTTAATGACATGCTTTTTTGATTTTTTTTATAGACGACTTACCAGTTGCCAGAGTGCATGGCATCGAATGCCTTGTTGATATCTTCAAAGTTGAAGGTATGCGTGATGAATTCGTCTACTTTGAGCTTGCCATCCATGTAGTCCTGCACAAGCGTGGGCATCTCGGTCTTGCCCTTGACGCCACCGAATGCAGAGCCACGCCAGACACGGCCAGTGACGAGCTGGAAGGGACGAGTGCTGATTTCTTCGCCAGCACCGGCGACACCGATAATAGTAGACTCACCCCAACCCTTGTGGCACGCTTCAAGAGCGGCACGCATCACATTCACGTTGCCGGTACAGTCAAAGGTGTAATCAAGACCGCCGTCGGTCATGTCAATAAGTACTTGTTGGATTGGCTTGTCAGGATAGTCTTTTGGATTAATGAAATCAGTGCAGCCGAATTCACGCGAGATCTTCTCCTTGTCAGGGTTGATATCGATACCAATGATACGTCTGATGTGTTCTACTATTAATCGACTTCTGTTTTGCATAACCTGAATAGTTGACATGTATCGTTGCTTACCCAGCCTTGTTGGCAACACAACCCTGAACAACACTGAGACCGACACAGCCCATACCAAAGATGGCAACCTTGAAGGTAATCGAGATCAGTGTGTGACACTTATGGATCCAAGTTACATGATGAGTTATACTTACAGAAGAGCCTTCAGTAACCTTGGCAGTACGAGTAGCAGCGCCAAAACCGGTAGTGACACCACAGCCTAGAAGGCAGAGCTTTTGCAAGCTGGGGCGAGGATCAACCTTGACAACCGAGACATCGGCAACAACTGTTGTAAACGATTCCTTTTGAGTCATCATTTTCATTTTTACACATACTGCTTAGTAAAAAGGACTTACCAGTGTACTCGGAGAAGGTGGAGCAACCCATGTAGTGGTAGATGGGCTTGCCCTTGCATGTGAAACGCACGGTTTCATCGGGCATGAGACCACGGCCCTAATGCAAACTTTAAGCTCTGAAGACTTTTTTTGCGATAAAATCCCGTAGAGCACTTTACCTGAGTAGCACGCACGGAGCCGCAGAGGTTAGTCTTGCCACTCAAACAGAACTTGCACTTGCGGCATTCGGCAGTGTAGAGAGGAATGACATGGTCTCCGGGAGCAACGTCGGTGACACCCTCGCCGACGGATTCGACAATACCTCCACCTTCGTGACCGAAAATGACAGGGAACAAACCCTCGGGATCTATTGACAAAAATTACTTAGTAATCTACTCGAGTTCTTAGCAGCAGTAGAGGATTTGGCTATTTACCGCGGCCGGACAGAGTGTAGGCATCAGTGTGGCAGCTAAATGATTTAACGCAAAAGTTTAGAGCATGTAACGCGTCGATCCAGATGTTCGTTGTACTTACACGCCAGTGTAGAGAATCTTGATACGAACTTCATGTGCTTTTGGAGGAGCAACTTCGACTTCTTCGATGGCTACAAGACATATGCGTTGAGTATTCGCGGCCGCGTCCTCCTCGACGTTCTTACGTAAACTTACAAAGCGGCTTTCCAGCTTCCCACGCGACGGCAGCGCGACACTTGATAACCTGTGCAGGTATACAGCGTAGAGGTAAGTGGCCATTGTGAGATTTCTCTCAAAAAGTCCAAACTAACAGACCTGACCAGCAGTTGACATTGTGTTCAAAAGGAGAAAAGGAAGTTTGAGCAGACCCTTGTGACACTCGTATTTTTTCTGCGGGAATCAAACAAGCTGAGAACCAGCTGGAACCCTCGGAGATCCCGGTCAGGAGAGGCTCACACCAACAGGCTAGGATGCCCAATGCTTGGTGGAAGTTGGTTATGGTCGATCCAGTATTTTTTTATATATTACACTGCTTAGGTCACAACACAGCCATGGGTTTTCTTTACGTAATTGTACTTATTGATGATACTATCTGCTATCTTTCGCTCGTTCTCCGCTCGCTGCTGAGGTCTCTCCGAGGAATATGCAGTTTCTAGGTTTCTACAGCTCTCTAGAGTTATTTCGATTGAGCGAGTTTCTTCATGAATATTCTACATTCTGCTCAAAGTTAGAGTAGGTGGTAGTGTGAGAATCCAATACTTAAGAATCCTCATGGATATCTGGACAAAGTAATGATGTGCTAAACTATACTCTGCTTTGCCTTGCTTTGTCAGCTGCTGCGGCTACATATCCTGTATGTTACCAAGTGCGTTCTCGTTGACAACCGACGTTACCAGAGCTTCCTTTATTTCGCTTGCAATGTATTAGCTACTACTATGCGCTACATACCGCTCAAAATGATTTGGACAAGTAGAAGCAACGGTTTTCATCATGGTAGGTAAGTTGCTAGTCGGCGGGTCTATTGCAGCTCCAATGACTATATGTACCAGCTGCAAGGCTGTTGACGTTATAGGCTGCTCATGAAGTATATTAACAGTTGTGAGGATATTTACTTTTTGCCATAATTATTCAATGTAACCACGTTCTTCAGAGCAGTATCTTATTCCTACTCAATTTTTTTTACGGCGCCCCAAGATACATAATATTCCTGTCAATATGCGGGCGGTCCTACCTTGTGCCGAAACTTTGCTGAGACATCCGAAGCCCTATAGAAAACAAGGACGGAACGGTAGACAACTGATGCCGTACTTGCACTTGACATTCTCGTTTTACCGCCAAAAGCCAATGAAATGCCGTCCTCGTGGGTACGAGAATTTCTGGTCGTTCACTGCTTCCCCTCTCTGTTCCTTTTGTTCTTGATTCTTGCAGCAATCACCATTCCTATATGACCTTATGAGTGTTTCCTTCTTCTGGGCCAAAACCTCGCTGGGTTGGTGTTTTTGGGTATTGCTTTGCCTCCTGGCTGTCCTCAGGTTTCCTGCAAACGTCATCGCTCAGGCCAGCAACAGTAACCCATTCATATGGTACGGGCAATGAATGAAAGAATGAAACGTTCTAGTGAATGAAATAGGACTCAACTCTCTCGCGTGCACTTCTTTGGGACAAAATATTATAGGCAAATTGTTGTCGAATATGATATTGTAAAGTCAAATCAATCAGGAACATATGTTCCCGGTACCTCTTACAAAGTGTACAGCCAAGACTTTCAGACTGTATTTGGTGATAGAGATATTTATGGTTACAACGAGGTACAAAGAGTTTTTTTTAATCCGTCTTGTGACCCATCGATCATCTAAAGTTGATAATGTTCCTAATATGTTTGCTGCCCTCCAGCGTCTTGTATTGGATTTTGGTGACGGTTGCCCAGGAACGACGATTGACGACATTCAGACACTGAATGGACAAGTAGCAACGAGTCCTTCAATGATGGCTCAGGCATCCATTGCGCTTATCCAGCGAGGTGGACGATGCGAATTTTGGTCAGACAAGATCAACCATACGCAAACATTGTCCGAGCAGTACGACCTAAATATTGGAGCAGCACTCATCTACAACAATATCAGCTACAACGAGACCCAGCTTGTAGACGAAGCAACGAGCAATTCATCGTATCCAATTTGGAGTTCACCACTTCCTGCCGAAAGGAATATAAATTATATGCAGGATAATGACATCAAGGGGGATCTTGGCAGTATTTTCATGGCAGTAATTTTCGGACCTATCCAGTATGGCGAGCGCCTTATAGACAATTACATTCGAGAATACAGCGCAACACCAGGAGTCAATCAAAAATTGCGATACTTGCAGATACGCGCATTCTTCAGTGAAACCAGCTTTAGTCTCGACGATGGCGATAATCGCATTAACGGCTCGACCGGTGATAACGGCGACGATGGCTTTTGGGCAGTGTTCTCTGGAGATCGTGGATACCTGGCTTACATGATAGTGGCAGCAGCAGCTTTTATTGTAGGTAATTATCAGTGAAAGGCTACTTTGTGCGGCGAGCATCAAGGACTAAAGTATGAGAGTAGGTATCGTGTTGCTACGTTGGTGCCGTACTTCAAGAGGATTGCGTTCACCCCCTGCGCAAATGTCTCAAGAACCCAATCCTTTGGCAACAGCTGAAAATGGCATGGCTATGCAACCCATGGGTGCCTCTGCGCAGCGGAACGCTCCTCGACATTTGACATTCGAGAAACTAAATGAGCTATGTCCGGTGTTATCTCTGACAGAGGGAAATCCAAAGAATTCTGTATGCGCTATTTGCATCGAAGAGCTGTCACCAGCAAGCAAGGTGCGCATTTTGCCTTGTGGTCATGGATTCTGCGTCACTTGCATCGGTAAAGGAATCCAACGATTCGGTGTCATGTTCCAAAGCAACCCACACTAATATACGCATGCTCCTAGATGTTTGGCTTACAAAAAAATCCAGCCTGTGTCCCATATGCAAATACGACTGCGACCCTATTGTTGAAGAGTCAACGACGTCGACGGCGGCGACGACGCAAGCTGAAGGGAATCCTGCAAGCACTCCTCCGGTGGAAATGTCTGATTCTGACAACCACAACAACCATCAGACACAAACTTCTGAAACCCAGCGATCAACCCCTCTGCAACCGCAAGAACAGCAAGAACAGCAGCAGCAACAGCAGAGTACCATGGAAATTAACCATCGACAGTAACTTATTCTTGTACTTACTACCCTTGTCTTATTATATCATCTCACGCTCCTTCCACCGTCCTAGTTGTCTTATACATACCTTCATATTTGCTACTGTATCATGTACTTTTTCTAAATATTCCTCTGACGTACATATATATATTATATATTTTTTATTCAATACTTTCAACATAAGCTCAATATGCATCGTAGATGTACCGGATGTAATGATTTGTCTTGTTGTTGACATCTCGCAGAGTGCGGGTGCCATTCCAAATAACTTTGGATACATCTTGTGTCTGGCGTGTTTGTTTATTCACCGAGGCAAGTTTTCTTATTTGTCTTGGAACATTTACGTTGTAGCAAACAAACTTTGACTGGATGATATTCCTTCATCCCAAACATGTCACGACTGACGCCAGCATTTGTGTATGCACTGGCGATCCTGTTGATCCTATGGCTCGTCGTGGGTGCAATCACTTTACCAAACGCTACGAAATGGTTCAAGGGCGTCCCAGCCAGGATTCAACAAGGTTCAATACATTCAGCACATGTATGTTACGATCTTGTTATACTCATATTTGCATCTCTTAAAAAAAGATATCATCGTCATACCTGCAAATGGCACACCTATAAGCACGCATTTGCAGTTAATTCACGGCGAATGGAAGTATAATGAAAAATTGGTGGTAAGTGATAATGTACCAAATCCACCAGACGAAGGAATGCAGGCAAGTTCAATATATACTATATGCATTGTAACCACCATACGATCTAAACATATTGATAGGGAATGCTTTACGATCGGGGAAACTCTTGCTCACTCGAGCTGCCAGACCTGATACCATTCCATGTACCACCGAACATTCCACCACCTACCAAAGTAGCACTGATCAAGAGGAGCGACTGTCCTTTTAGCCAGCAATTATTAAATGCCCAGCAAGATGGAGCGAAAGCAGCCATTGTTTACGACAATGTGTCTTTTGAAAACGATTCTCGAGCCAAATATGGCATGGTGAGTAAACACACATATACACTTTTTAGTTGTTGCTGCCAAGGATTAACAATTCCACTTTGTTACACTTGATATAGGACATTCCACCCGATACAATCTATATTCCAGCATTCTACGTTGACCTGTCTGTCGGGCTGGAATTGTTTGCCCGTCTTCAAAATATTTCTGGCGATGACAAGTCCATATCCGGCCAAGAAAAGCTTGAGAATGGCATGACAGCTTTGACGCGAGTCACTTTGTTTCCTCCTCAAAAGCCAAGACTGGATCCATGGCAATTTGCACTGATAATCATCGGTGTGGTCGTCGTAACAAGTCTTGCAATCATAGGTGAATATTGGATCACGTTTATGAAGATGGATCGCAATATTTAACTCTTCCTCTTAGTGGCTATGCAATGTCATTTATGGCGCTTGGGCCGACGTCGTGGCAACACATACAATAATGATGTGGCGGACGACGAGCACGATGTACAGGATGCAATGGACACAGCCTTCACTGCAGAGGAACGGTTTTGGCGCGAAATCATAAGTCAGGACCCAAACTTTGTCTATCGTCCTCCACAGAAATATCACCTCCTACCCGAAATGCTTGATACGCTGCCAACCCACATAGTCAGTCAAAAGAAAGAGACAGAGCAGTCGCCATCGTCCTCCACTGCAGCTAGTACACAGAATTTGTCAATTAAAAACGTCTCAGAGGTCAGGTTGAAGCAGCAGAAGCAGCAGCAGCAACAACAACAACAGCAGCATACAACGTGCGTCATATGCTTGGATGCTATGGAAGATGGCGAGATTGTGCGCACACTTCCATGTTTTCACGAGTACCACCGAGATTGTATAGACACCTGGCTTACAAAGAAAAGTGCTGTGTGCCCACTCTGTCTCCAGTCAGTCATCACACCTATGACTCCAGAAAACGTTCGTACTAGACAGCAAGTGCTGCAAAGGGAAGCTGCCGAATATCTACGACAACCAACAACTGCTGAAGAAACCGAAATGAACGAATTGATGGAAATCTACCAACGTTTAACGAGAGAGACAACCGCCATTCCACAAGAACCATCACCAGACATTAATGCAGCACAAAGGCCACAGAGTCGAGATAGACAATTACAACAAGAACAAGATAGTACTGAATAGAATACTGTTATCTTTTTTTAAATCATGTCTTCAAATCCATCAATATGCATAAATCATGTATTCTTCTTCTTGGTATCTTTGGCGCTCCTTGGCTGCACTGATTGTGGGACGTTGAATAATGTGTTCATTTCTTCCTCAGAGAATGCAGGGTGGCCATTTGCATTGGCTTCAGGCAAGAGTGTGCGTAACATGGTAGGCAGCACACGACCCTGCTCTTTTTCATTGCCTTTGTAATACTGGTAGCCCCAATTCGTCATGTTTGCTGGAATCAACTCTTGACTGACAATGCGATCTACAGTTGCAAATGTTAAATTATATTTATGTCGTCCTATTTTTGTATGTAGTCATAATATCCAACGTACCATTGCGCAAGAGGTTCACAGCGTTCGATAGTATAGCTCGACCCATTGTGTATGGCAGTTGCAAGCCGGTTACTTTGGTACGTTCCACCATCAATCCAGTGTACAGTTCCACATTGTCAGGCGATCCATATAAATCTTTCAATGCTTGCTGAACTTCAGGTTTTTCGCTGAAATCCTCAAACGACGTGAGAGGTGTGAGGTTCAAGTGCCGCCGCATATCATTCAATGTGCATGTCTTTGCCTTGCGTCCTTGGATGATACCCGCAATCTCCACTTGCTCAAGAGCAGCTGGTGTGTTCAGACCATTGCCAAGCTGGGACGCAACTTGTGTGAATCCACGCCGCAGGCACCGTGTGATATCAAAGTCGCTAAATTCACCAGTGTTCCAGTTGCGGTGAGCTCCTGCAATAGGCAAGCCGAGTTCAAGTTCTTGAGCTGATGCTTGCACAAAAGCATCGTTGAATGCAGGAAGCAGTGCTTCGAAAGCATCCTGATCTGTGCCCAGTTTGTTGACCGTCCCCTGCGTTCCCTTGCTGGCATGCTCTTTTGCCATCTGAGGACCAAGCAAACGCATGACTGAATCGAGCCATTCAGTATCCTCCTGTCCAATGCCCATATGCCAGCGATAAATGAAGTTGAATTCAATCGATACTGCATTGCCGTACAAAGGTGAGGATGGTGTCGCCAGAGGATCCAACAGAAAGTGGGCGTCAGGCCGTGTTCCCAGGATTGTACGTACATACTCGTGAAGAATGATATTGACGTAGCTATGCATACATACAAACATTGGTCAGACCAAAAACGAATAGTGTGAGCTGGTGGATACTAAAGTGACATTATCATCCGTTGTTGATTAGACGAGCGGTTTGGAAAAGCTTTTCGTCCTGCTCCTCCTCATTTGCAAGCATATTTCCCGGGCCATATGAAAATTGTTCATTCTCGTTAATCTCTAGCAGCTTTTTTGCAATGTAGTTGTGGTTACGCGAAAACAAAACCATTAAGGCCCCAACGCCTATCACACAAGTACCCAATCAGTTAGTAAGAAGTACAATTTATCTGGAGCTTTAAGAGCCTTTACTATATCAGATATGAACGCACCTGGAGGCTGGATAACCATTCTCTTGTCAAACCATTGATCGGGTTTCAGAAGGCCCTTTTTCATCTGACGGACAGATAGTTGATCCACCCGGTTGAATCCATACAAAGGTGACCTTTACAAAGTCGACATCATCTATCAATTCGAATCGTAACCATGATGGCGTACAGGAACCTTACATATCTGCATAGCTTGATGTCAAGTTGCGCAAGGGATCGCGTGGATCACTGTAGAACAGGTCATGCGTGATCACGATAGCAAGGTAAAAGAGAAGCATATTGACACAGGTTGGATGGGGAGTAAATTGTGTCCGTTTCAAGACCCTATCAAACACGGCCTTTGGATCAGGCAATTGGCTTGGTACCAGCGAAGTGGAAGTGACGGATCGCATGAAGTTGGTGCCTGCCTTGCCCTATTTAGCAAAGCAACGGTTCAGTTATCATATCGAGATATATATTTCTTTGAACTACTTGCAGCATTTGGAAACCAATAGCTGTTGTAGCTACCATCAGCTGACCGATAATGGTATCCAACAAAGTTGATAAATGGCTTTGGGGTATCATTCTAAAAGGAGAAACGGATTGGTATGCGGGTAATGTACGCCACAGGATGCATACTTGCATAGAACGTTTCGATCAGAGGCTGAGAAATCACAAAAATCAAGTCATCCTGCTCAGGACCCATCGTGCCAAGGATCTTCATAACAGCTTCAAAAGTATTGTGCCGATCATTGACGGGCGCATGAGTACTCAAAAGCCTGTATATCATAATAATTCATAAGTCTTTTAAACAAATGAATCTTTTCGATGGAAGCAAAAAATTGTGACCTTTCAATGATGCCTCGAATAAGTACCGGTTGCTGTGACAGAGGGAGCAAAAGCAACTCTTTGATTGCTTTTGTGTTTGTAGGACTGAGATGTAGCACAGCTTCCAAATTTTGGATGAGTGCGCCAAGGGTCCATGCGGCGCCTTCGGATTCGTGCGACGGCGTATAGCCAACGGCGTCTGCATCATCTTGTTGCCCAAACACTTTTTTCAACGAGTTCTTGAAGTTCTTTCCACTTTTATCCGCTTGAGTCTCTTCGCGTAGATGAAGCACGAGCGCTTGAAGAGCTCGTAATAGACCAGGTTCGCCAGACTCATTCTGAATATTGTCAATTTGTTGAAAACCTTTCTGTGAGGTTGTGTCAGTAGTTGCTGTGTTGCCGCGCATGGTAGATGTTGCTGGCCTGAGCACACGCTGTCTTTGCATAATCTGTTGATGCGATAACTTGGCAGCAAAAAGAAAAGATACGTTTCATAACAGAAAAATTACAACATTGATGGTCCTCCTACCATGATGGATATGTCTGTGAGGGAAACGTGGAATGGAAAGAAAGATGTCTAAATACCCTTTATGCGCACCGAACCCCTTTAAAAAAGGCGTGTTTTGTTTGGTGTGAGACACAAATAACGATAATGCTTTTGGCGCATATTTCCCTTCCAATCACGAATCCGATATGTACGCATCGTATTATTTACGCAACAATATTACACGCTGTATGGTTACAAGATGATTATCTATTTCAAGATCTTTCCCAAAAGTTTTGCTGCCAAATCGCCAGCACCTCCACTGCCACTGCTTTGATGTTGTTGTTGCTGCTGTTGTTGTTGAGGATAGCTGCCATGCTGCTGATTATAGCCGCCATAAGACTGAGCTTCACCGTAGCCACTGTTGTATTGTTGCTGTTGAGGTGGAGGTGGATATCCGCCGCCATAACCACCATGTTGACTTGGTTGTCCGTATCCACCAGAATGATGCTGTTGTGAGGACGGCTGCTGATGGCTACCTCCTCCACTGCCCCCCTGCATTGCTTGACTAAGCATCGATCCTACCATGCCTCCAAGACCACCGCCGCTGCCACTGCTGCTCGATGGCTGATTACCGTGGCCGCCAACCTGTCCCATAAGCATGCTCATCATGCCTCCAAGACCACTTGCACCGCCTGCACTTCCGGATCCATGTGATCCACCCTGCTGTTTCTGTGCATACAGCTTGATGGCCATCATAGCGGCTGCCTGTATAGCTTGCGATTTGCTAGATGAATCCGAAGCTCCGTGACCTGCTCCTCCTCCTTGCTGCTTGGAGAAAAGCTTGGCAGCTTCTGCCATAGCCATACCGATAAACTGGTTCAAACCACCACTTTCGCCTGCAGCTCTGTGATCCTGCATTGCTTGCATTGCAGCTGCTGAGCCGATATCTTGCGGTGACCCGGATTGTTGTCCTCCACCTCCATAAAACTTTTGGTGAGAGTTTTGAGCGTGCTGTATATCGTCAGGCGATGAATCGTAGGAGTCCTTTTTGTTCATGACGGTTGAAAGCACAGAGGAGAAAATACTTCGATCCTGCTCCTCAGGTGCATGCTGTGACGCAAACCGTGCAGCTTCATCGTTTACTTGGTGCTGAGGAGCTCCGTAACCATGATGTGCGCTACCATACTCGCTCGCAGGAGGTCCATAAGGATCGGGAGTACTCCCATAGCCGGGTGAGTGTTGTGGGTAACCACCTTGTTGACCGCCATACGAGATTTGATTGCTACTTGCACCTCCTGAAATCCTTTTGCATAAGGATCGTAATCCACGAGTCTCATCATCACCTTCCAACCAAAGAATCTACCTACCTAAATAGCTGGCAGCTTCACCAGCTCCTTGATAAGACTGGCTTTGAGAGTAATTGTAATTTGACATTTGTGCTGCAAAAAGAAAAGCGGGCAGAGTTGCCAAGATATCTGCCGTTTAAGCACCGTGTCACGCTTCTTTGGCGCGCCGCTCACTGACGATATAAGTACCTATGACGGCCAATGAGGTTTCATTTTATAGAAGACGAGCTTGATTCCCATTCGTCGCTTTCAGGATATCGTACGTTTAGGTTAGACGAAACTTCCCATATAAAGGTAGCAAAGAGGCCAGGAAGTGATATAAACTTGTGAATACTCTCTGAAATGCTCCTTCATACAATTTATACACTAAAAAGTTTATGCGATGTGAAGCCAGCTATGAGCGTTCCTGAAAATGTCCAGCTTTTTGTACGCCTTAGTATAGTATCAAACTACGAT
>KK100125.1:333684-349274 GCA_000611695.1 Rhizomucor miehei CAU432 | reverse complement strand
AAGATCTGCATGTAAAAACTTTTGGCACTGCATTTCATGCATCCTTTTCTCAAATATTGTGTGAAATAGAGGCGAAAAAAAGTCGAACTGCTGCTTCTTCTTCACACTCTCTTTCTCTCAGTCTCTAAAATCTGCGTAAGCATTGAGGATGATACCAGCAAACGATGAAGTAAGCTAATCCAAAAAAAAGAAAATGCGGCACTGTGATGTGGATACATCATAATGCTTGCTTTCATCTTGTGCGAAAGGCGCATACATAGTATCTGTAATATGAAGCGATCAAGAAATGTTGGCCAAGGAACTCTCTTCGTCTCTTGTCTGCCTTGTTTCCATTACCGTCTTCTGCTTCCAATCGCAAGCCCTCAAGATATTTGGTATAGCTGCGAACCAACTTCGGGATGTTCGGTGGGCTGATCCTAGGGTTTCTGAATGATGTCAAGGTTCTTTCGGCTGCCAGGTACCAGCAGCAAGGTCCATGTTTTCATGACAAGTTACAAGAATATCTACCTTGGTGAGCGACCAGTGATCTTTACAGACCAGCCAATCTCCTGAGTCTCCCGTATCGCTCTTTCCTACTTTATCGAGGGAGCAATATTATGGCTTTTGCAACGATATATTTATTTGCTGATCGTGCGAAGAACCGTGAATCTGCTTCTCTTACGGTAACCCGTTATTCTTATGGCTCCTCCTGTTCTTCTACTTACTAAATATTCTTCACAATTTCCAGTGCCAGAAACAATTTGGACGATAACATGAATATTGGAAACAATCTTTACCGCGGACAGTTTAACAGGTGCGTATTGTATCAGCATATATCAACTCACAAAATACCTTTAACTAATGTATAGTATGGAAAGAGGCAGCAGTTGACAAGGCTTTGTACACCAATGGGCAGTGTAAGTACTCTTCAAAGTTTATACATCGTAACATAAACTGATAAACAATCTTTATATATGGAGCATGCAGAAAGGAGTATCAAACTGCATCGTGAATTGTGGAGCATACAAAATGGAGCGTCCAAATTGAATCATACATTACCGAGAAAGATAATATGTAGATATGCTTGGGCCAGAGCTATTTCTTTTACTGAATTTTCAACTCTGTGTAGTGGAAACTGGAGACTGTTAAGCATTGCAGGCAGTTCATACCAGTAACCAACTTGCATTGTTTCTCTCCATCAAGATGGATTCTCTGACACTTGACAAGTTGGACCTTTGTGAATATGGACTCCTTGACAACCGGGATGCTTATCGACGTGAAGGTAAGAAATATGCCAGAATCAGCTGGCTTACCACTAAAAAGAAGGTAGTCCGGTTGAACTGTAGCTTATACTGACACAAAGTGGTTAACCTCAGGAGCAAGGGCTGCTGCTTTTTTGTCAGACTGCGAGATAGAGCCTTTTACGAGTCTGGTGCTCGAGAGATCAATTCCAGGCTATAGCTCTTCCCCATCTTCTGTTTATTTTTGCTTTTAATAAAATCGTCATGTGATAAATGAACGACGTTTTCACTTTTGTCTTTTATTTTCTTCTTCGTCCCCTCATTTTTACAAAAGTGTTGACAAAAGCCATGTATCTCGGTTGCATTCATTTTCTTTTTCAGAGTATTCGATATGACGATGTACGCAACCGCTCACCATCATTAGATCACGGAGAAGTTACCGAACCCTTTCCACTTTCAAGGTTTAGCCGGATGTGTAATGGTTTACCACACTGCATTCTAGTTTTGGCACTGGCCTCTTTGGATAAATATCCTATGCGACTTAAGACAGACTGTCTCTGTCCCGATAAGGCTCGATAAGATCTATCCCAATAAGACAGAAGGTAAGTCTACATCAAGGAAATAAATGCTTTGAATCACTTGCTATCGTAGAAAACGTCAATCAACGTCGGCTTCAAAGCGATTAAAATAGTCTGTTCCAAAACTACAGATTATCATTTACTGCTTATATACGCAAAAAACAGGCACAAGGGTTTGCATAATTTCCACAAAGGCTGCATATTTTCAGGAACGCTCGTAGCTAGCATCGTATCATATTAAAATCCCATGTAAGTCCATAAATAACTTTATAGTCTAGAGACTATGTGTCGGGAACATTACAGAGAATTCTCAAGCTTAAATCACTTCTTGGAATTTTTGCTACATATTCTAATGTGGGGGAATATTTATCCGATATCCAGTATTGTACATTTTATTCATGCTGATGTACCAGACACGATGATAGAATTACAGAAAAACAAAAAGGAATATAAACTTAAATCTGCGCGCGTGACAAACAGGTAGAGAGTGAAGTTGTATGTATGCGTATATCTAATGCCACAGAAACATGGCAACAGCAGTGATCAATCCACCAGCTATAGCTCCAGGAACAGAGTACATGATAATGTCTTGGCGACGAATTGCTGACTTGTTCTCGGATTCCACTGTTGTTACAGGTCGTGCCGACTCTACAACTGGCTGTAATGGTAGTGATGGCGGTGGTGAGGGTGCAGGAGAAGGAGGAGGATGTAACGATTGCACCGTAGCTGCTAGATCTGATACAGCGGACATGACTGAAACCTGTTGCGACTGATAGGCCTGGTCCCGGTCATCAAGCATTTGCCGAAAAGTACCTTTTTCTTCTTCTACTTTGGCAATCAACAGTTCTTCAAATTTGTCCGTCAATCGTTTCCTCTTGTAGGGCTCAAATACAGTTTGCACCGCAACAAACAATAGCAAGTTGACGACCATCAATGCCCAAGTACCGTATGTGCTGACGCTGCGAATCTTGTCGCTCCAAAGCTGCTCTTCGTGGTATCGTTCCATGATAGAACGTGCCAGGTTCATGTACTCGCGATCCATCTGTTTCTCGCATTGCTGGTACGTTTCTTTAGCCATTAACTCTGCTTGCGAGTGCTCGTGTTCCAACCGATATAGTTCTGTAAATCGAGTAACATCTTGGCCTGTCCATAAATGTTTGCGTTGTAATAGTTCATTGATTTCTCGTTGCGTATTGGACCGAGTCTCGATCGCCTCCTGGTATTTCTTCTTTGCCTCCTGTACTTGCTCTCTAGAATCTTCAAATGCTTTGGCTTTACTTTTGCGTCAGTTGAGAAGGCCTCTTTTGAAAATGGGCGGGGTAGTCACCTTGCTGCTCTACTTTCCGCTTTACTATCTCTATGTGATCGTATCCTGTCAGTTTATTAAGTGCTACGCCTGCTTCTTGAATAGCTTCCTTGGGATCCCGTGGCAATGTTCGTAAGGTATCGGTTGCAGCTCGTACCTTGAGAAGCACAGGAGTAAGTCGTGGTTGAATGGTAGCTTGCAGTCTCTCAAGGTACGCTTTCGAGAGTTCCACAGACGGCTTCTCGGGATCCAGCTTGCTGTCCTGGGCCGTATAGCTTCTTCGTTGAGCAATGCATACTTGTCCTTGGCGAAATGCTCTGGTACGAAATGCTGGCGCCGAGATTCGCAACCGTGGCACCATGAGGGCCGTTTCAAAGAAGTGCGTTCATCTCAGCTGCTTTTTCAGGGTCAGTTCTTTTACCAGCATTCCAGAATACACCACATAGTTTTGTAAACTTAGCTTGTGCCTATGCAGGCAATGTCTCTCGGCATATCAGCAGGAAGAATGGAGGACGCAGTTCTTGTCTGACTCCCGGATGCAAATCAATATCGACGACAAATGTAAAATACAGGCTTTTTCCCTGGATTTCGAGTCTGAACAGAAAACATTTGCGCTTGATTCCTATAAATGTTTGCGATGAGCAGATCCATTCTTTGCACCATCGTTCAGGACTGGTTTGCGCACTCTTGTTTCAGCACTTGAATTGAAAGATTGCTGTTCTGTTCAAGACATTAGCAAGCTCCTCTAATCCATACGCAACATCTAATCTCAAAACGCAAATCTGTTTTTCTTAGGCTGCTGCAATATGCGTTCTCACAAAGCGCAAAAGGTTTCCCAGGTGGCGCGAGTTTTATTTCAAAACACAGAGAGTATCTCGTACTTAAGTGTAGATAATACGCTTTTGGAAGCGGATAGAGAGATTTGATAGAATGCTATATTTCAGCGTGAGGAATAGTTTATATGGTATAAATCTGCATATATAAGTGTTCTTGTTACTTCAGGGTGCTCGCAAGGTCTTTTGGTGAGTGTAGCCATCAATGTGAACACTAGAGACCTTATCGAGGAGCAGACCAGACTTCTCGAGAAGCGCAGCAAAAAACTTGATACTTTCTTCAGAGGTCTCCACGATAGCCTGCATCTCGCCACGGCGCTGCTCCATCTTTTCGATTTCCTTTTGAATTCTGCTTTGAATTTCATAGCCCTCAACGCGGAGGATCTTGCGCGACTCGCGAGCCATGCGACGGCCTTGAGCATCCACATACGACGAGTCTCGGACAGAAGCCTTAAATTTCTTGACGAGTTTACGTTCCACGGCGTAGCGCATATCAGAGATAACATAGAGAAGGAAACCAGCGCCTGCAATGCTGAGCATGGGCACAAGGAGACGACGCATATTTTGAGCACCCATCGAAGTTGATACACTCCAAAGACTCGACATGGCATCCTTGAAACCAATCATACGGCCACCAAACGCTGCAGCTGCACCGAGTGAAAGCATGCAACCAGATAGCTTTTCATCTAGCACCAAGTCGAAAAAGTCAGAAGGTTCGACTTGGATCACCACAGTGCGGTCTCGGTTCTTCAGCAACATCTTGTCCACATTTGCGCAAAGTGGGTAGTTGCCAAGATTTTCAATGCCAAGCTGGTGAATACGATCCAAGCTATTTTGGGTTTCTTGTCGAGCGTAGTTTTCCGCGAGACGCACTTCCTTCAGAAGTCTCCGCGACATCGAGTCAGCGAGGTCTTGTGCGTATTGCCAAATCAAGAAAACGCCGGGGTATTCAATGTTGCTAACGGTTGAGTCAATTTGTTCAACAGCCAGATTCAAGCGCTTGATAGTATCCTTTTCGATTTGAGTAGTTGCATTATCTGCCATCTTTTCAACCTGATGCAGCAAGCGATCGCGAAGACGTAGGAGATTCTCGTATGCTGGAAGCTCGCTTTTCAAAGCACAAGAGGCCATTTCTAATTCGCGTGCAGCGGAAGCGCGGTTCAGTTCGGACAAGCATTCAATGTCCTTGAGCAAGTTGCTCATGTAATTCTTTGCTGGCAACAACTTGGACTTGGTACGGTTTTCGAGGACAAATGCACGCAATCGCTGTTCGAGTCTAGCAAATTCGGGTGCATCAATCTTGTGCGCTCCAGGCTCCAGGTCTACGGTTCCGGCGCTCACAAAATGGACCAAATCATCCGCATCTGCATATGTTGCCGGAGACAATTGTCGAATTTGTTCGAGGACTAGACGTTTGCAACGGTCCTTGTCACGGATAGAATCGAAACGGTTCACAACAATAAAGATGTGCGTCTTTTCATTGGCCGCATTCCACAAGAATTCCTTGCCCTGACAAAAATCGTTAGCGCGCTTGGTCTCTATTTTGGGTTGTGGCAAGGATGACTCACCGATAATGTGAAATGGTTCTCAGCACTAACGACAAACACAACGACATCGATTTCCTCCTGCCGAGCAAAGACGGCGGTTGTCTTTAGTGAATCAGTGTTGAGACCAGGAGAATCGATTAATGCAATATCCACGACACCGTTGTGAAGCAAGCTTTCTTGAGCTGAGCGTGAGTCGCGAGCATACACCTTGAGCATCTTGTATTCGTCGTTTTGTTCAGTAATGACCTTGTACAAATGACGCATTTCGATGACATGATATGTCAATGGGTCAAGGCGGTTGTATTTCTCAACATTGGGGATTGCATGGACTTGTTCCACACCGTTGTTCAAGTTGGCATCTAACACTTCACAGAACATGCTCGTACATGGCTGTTGATCGACCGGCAACAGTTCGCGCTTTAGGAGAGCATTGACAAATGTGGATTTGCCAGAGTTCAAGTCTCCAGTAACAAGCACCTTGGAAGATGTATCAGCTACGCGAGCCCGGAGATTATCCAAATGGCGTTGGCATGACGATAGTTTATCGTCTAACAGGTTGGCAATCGACTGTTTTTCTAGTGTGCTCAAATCTGTAGATGCATGACCGACTTTGACATCCAAATTCAAGATACTGAATTCTCTGGCTGTTTCAAACTCGTTGAAATGTGTCTTTGTTTGTTGAATAATGGACGAAAATTCTGGCTGGGAAGCTGTCTCTAGACGTGCATCAGCTTGGGCGTCCAAGATTTGACGAGCCGGGGCACGGCGAAGAACCGGGTACTGCACAGGGAAACGGTTCTTGTTAACATTTCGAAGTTCCTCGCAAACGCTTAAAACCGATGAAATATGGGTCAAAAGACGCTGGCAGCTGTCGTGATAGGTACGCTGTTCCTGGGCGGCGTTGAGTCTATGTTGGTGTGTGCGGGCTGCCTGCAGTGACACTGAAGCTGCAGTGCTTGGCGAGTGAAGAGGCAATCTAGTGCTGCTCGTTTGCTTCAAGTCTGCAAACGATTCTTCCAAGCTGGCCAAGTTTTCTGTGCTGGGAGCCGAATTGCGGCGCAACATTCGTCTGGAAGATCCAGAGTTTGAGGGAGCGATGAAATGCTTTTCAGACATTGTCTGTGTGAGTCAAAAACGAGGGTTGTTTGTGTTTCCCTTCTTGTCTCGTCTATCTGAATAATGAATTAAAAACAGACCTTTATATTATTTGGTGAAAAGCAACATACCGATATTAATTGTTTTTCGGATATCTTTTCGTCAGGGAAGGTTGTGAGGGAAGGGAAAAGAAAAAAAGAAGTGTTCGACTCTTTTTGGGCAAGAGGCTGTTGCATTTAATGACGATGACGAAATTCCATTGCCGCTCGCTGTTGCATTGCGGCCGGGTTTCGTGAGGGTACTGTATACTGCTGGACAAGGTATCTATAATGGGAGAGTGGGGTGTATCTACACATAGAATATGTGGCAGTATATAAAGGGGGAAGGTTAGACCGGTGTAGTGGAATATCCATGAACTATGGATATAGATGGAGGACTCGTCTCCTAGCAACCACAGAGATGATAGTAAAATAACGTGGATGACACTACTCTTTCGTAACCAGCTAACATAGAGTTCCAGGGACTCTCTATACAAAAACTGCAAATAGCAGGCAAGAGAAGCTGGCGTCAATTTGGATGTGGTTTTGTTGCCCCACCATATGCAAATGGGCTGCGGACTTAAAAAAGTGGCACTTGCGCACAATCTTGCTTTTCGTGCCTTTCTAACTTTGAAGTTTAATGTCACAGCCGGCTCCTACAGAGATCACTACGCGCTACCACGTTCCGATCAAAAATCAAGAGCGTCCAGTGATCTTTTCATTCCGGAAGCTTGTCAAAGATCACAGTAAACTCCAAGTCGCTGCTCCCGAGGAACCGATCTTGACGTCGGAGGATGATTACTTTAAAGGCTTATTGTCGAAATACAAAGTATACGATGGCGACGAAGGTGACGACGTAAATGACAGCGAATCTGAAGAAGAGGTTGGTATCAAGGCATACTTTAGAAATATGCAGCCGTGTGAGCTTACCTGAAATATAAACTTAGGGAGCGAAACGAGCTGGATACGATGAAGAATATGATTATGAAGATCCTTTTATCGACGATAGCGAGATGTTGCTTGATGAGGATCAGGATTCTTTTACACCGCAATACGATGGATTTTTTGTATATTACGGACCACTCGATGGCAACGAAGAGTATGTGGATCTGGTTGTTAATGACGTATGGAGAGTTATTTGCTAACTTGTTTTTTATAGCAGTAAGAAGGAACCGAAACGTGCAGAAAAACCGAAACCTAGCACCAGTACTGGTACCAGTGCAAAGAAGAGAGTCAGCACAACCAAAGCAAAGGAGAAGCAAGCTCCAAAGAAAGACAGCAAAGAAAAGACGACTGCAAAGAAAATAATGTCAAAGACGGAGGAGACTGTGGATGCTACGAACGAGTCGTCCGTGCCCAGTAATCAAACTGAACAAGTAGACGCAATGTCTGTGGATCAAACGCCAACGCAAACGACCGGTGTAGATACGGCTATACCCTCTCAAACAAAACCGGTTCCAAAAGCGGTCACTGCCACTAGTAATACCACCAGCACATCCGCCAAAGCTGCATCTGTCAAAGAACCTGAACAGCGTACCATCGATCCAGAGATTCAAGTTTTATTGGACAAATTGCGAGAAGAGGCAAAGAAAGGCAAGCTGAATGAACTTTTTCACTCCTCATTTCTATGAAAATAACACCGACTTCCTGGATATTATAGAAACCTTCGAGCATAAAGCCAAATTCCCTGCCGCGTTAAGACCATTGACTCTGCAAATTGGTGCTGTGATGCTTCGGAAAGGAACTGCTGTCGACGATTTGGTTGTTGATCAATTGATGGAGATATTGCCTTACAATCGATTTACACTACGAGTAAGTCTATCTAGCCAACTAAATGTGTATCTGAATATTTGGTAACCTATTTTTCTGCAAGTAGAAATTCCTTACGACGAAAGCCGGGGGACCGCGCGTGCAGGAGCTTCATGAAGAGAATGAGAGGCTGATTGAAGAATTGAAAGCAACTATTGATCGTATGATGCCGGAACAAGAACGGTCACATGCCGAGAAAGTAGCTGCAGCGTCAGAAAACGATGATCTGACTACAAAGTTTAAATACAATGACCAAGTGCGACAACTTATCTACAAGATAACGCTCAATGACCAAGCAGCAGTGGCAATATCAAATGAGATAGCGTAAGTTGTTGTTGTTGACTGATGTGTTGAAAGATCTGAAAACTTACGCGGGATTGTCTGTAGGCACTATCAAGGTCAACCGGGAAATATTCAGTCGGAAGTAACTGCGAGGAAGCAAATGAATTTGAGGGTAAGATTTCTCTGCGCTGGATTTTGGAAACTAGGCACAATTAACAGCTTATATTTTACATTAGATTCTTCAATGCTGGCCACAGGGATGGACGACGACAAACGATATTAGCAGGCAAAATAGTGCGTACAAGTTGAAATTGGAAAAGCTCGGTTTGTCGCAAGGAAGCTACGCTAAACCGCCGCCAAGATCAGCTTCAACATTGCATTCTTCTGCAGCAAAGAAAAGCGCATTACAAGCTGCTGCTCGGCTTCATTCTTCTAGCACTTCTGTAAACGAATCAGAGAAACGCAAAAGTGAATCCGATTATCCAGAGGAACCTGCTGCTAAGCGACGTAAGTAACCAAGACTGTGGTTTTGGTCAGAATCTTGTTCTTATTTAGATGATTTTCTGTAGCTGACAACACATCAAATGGGTCTGGTCAATTGCCTGCATCGGATACCAATAGCAGTCCGTCCTCACGATCAACTTCAATGGCTATCGAATCACTTATCAGCAATTCCCAATCTTAATATACTCATCACCTCTTGACATCTGCCACAATAACTCCGTTTCTTTCTTTCATCTCTTCGCATTGCAACAGACCACAAATTACTTTTGCTCCTCTTGCTATCCATCATTCAATAAAACTGAACAATCAAGTACATTTGCACCAAGCTATTATTGAGATTCGTCTAAAAGCGTAAATGTGTCTTTTTTTCCTTTTTCTTTTTAAACAAATACATGACGACGAGGATGCGGATGGAGTTTTAATTATTTGGGAGGGCTAAGAAAAGGAAAGAGAGAGAGCAATACGGTTAGTACTTGGACAATCGATGGTGCTAACATATGTTGACTTACTTGTACACGATCTTTCTAGATTTGATGGGTGCCCACTTGAAGCGCTTGAGCCAAATGGACAACAATACGAGACCGGAGAGGATGACGGTAGCCTTCATACCCATCTTTTTACGCTCATCGTGCTCAGGCTCGGCAGCCCAGGACAAGAAGGTGACAACGTCCTTTGCCATCTGGGAGGTGGTGGCAGGAGTACCGTCGTCATATTCAACAAGATCATCGAACAAAACACGAGCCATGGCAATAGCACCACCAGGGAAGTAAGGGTTGTAGTTGAGACCTTCACGGACTTCAACACCTCCTGGAGGATCCATGTAACCAGTAAGAAGAGCAAAGACATAGTCCTATGCAATCTGGTAAGAATCGCATCGAATCGAAATGTTCAGGACGAAATACATACACCTCCACCGTGGCGAGCCTTGGTGATCAAGGAAAGATCTGGGGGCAAAGCACCAGCGTTAGCAGCACGAGCAGCTTCTTCGTTAGGGTAGGGTCTGGGCATGTAATCGGAAGGCTACAACGAAAGAAACGATAAGTATATTGCAATCGATATGCAGCATACTGTTGATAATTGTTTAATTACCTTGCCGGGTCTCATGAACATTTCACCGTTTTCATCAGGACCATCCTGGTACTCGAATTCTTCAGCCATAGCCTTGACTTCGGCTTCAGTGTGAGACACACCGATCAAGTTTCTCCATGCAACACGGTCGAGAGAGTGGCAAGCTGAGCAGACTTCACGGTAGACCTGGTAACCACGACGAATGCTAGTTCGTGCGTTTCATGTCAGCGTCAATGGAAAATCTTTGTGCTTAAAAATATAAGAGAAAACATACGCGGCGTGGTCGTAGGTGCTCAAGGGACCGCTGTGTGGCCAAGGGTAGGCAGGAGGGTGAAGACCTTCATCGGCCATGTTGGCGGACACGGTGCTGTCGACGTACATGTAGGCCAAACCGGTGGCGCCTACGATACCAGCAGTAACGGCAGCGATTTGCTTCGAGTTCTAAAACACGGGTGATGATGTCAAAATTTCAAAAGCGCTCTCCTTTAATGTTGCTTCTTTTCAACACGCACCTCAGCGGCAGCAGGCTTGGTGGATGCAAAGCGAGCCTGAATGCAAGTTAAAAAACAGGAGCGCAAGGTAAATACTCGAGTTTTGGTGTTTATTGTAGACGTCTAGTTGTCTACCTGAACAGCAGGTCGGAATGCCTGTTGAATAGAGCGCTTGGTGGCGGGCGCGATCCGAGAGAACATTTCGAGAGGAGGGGGAGAGGGTACTACGTCCGGACCAGAGAAAACTGGGTTGTTGACAATTTTTCGCAAGGCCCAAGACATTTAGATTCGTGACGTAACAGCCGTCACGAAATTCCTCTCTGCCTCCCCCCCACACAGCTACTTCATGGTGAAGATACATCAAAAGAAAGCTAACTCATATTTACTTTCCAAAAAGCAAAAGCTAGACATCGTAATCGTTTGGCTACTCTTCAAAAACGAGTGATGAAATCAAAGACTTGAATTGTCACAACAAATAAGAAACTGTTCACCTGAACATCCAAATCCTGGTACGTGCAAAATCAAGCAGTTCTTGTAAAATAAAGTTTATAGCCATACCTTGCCATCATCGTAACTCTAAAAGTTCAGTGCAAATTTGCTAGTATCGATAAGATGAATACTGTTAACATGTGCACGCCCATGGTATCTCATACCTGCTTCCCCGGTGACGAACTCGATGCTTTTTTGAATCAAATGTATGGCATTTTTCCCATCTATCGAATGAGAATCCTCGTTAAGCAATCTTCCTGGAAATCATGAAAATGAATGATATGGTTCCAGCAGGATTCTCTGCCGTCCTTCTCCGTGTTCCTCGTATGGTGTGATGGTGCCTGAGTCTTGTGTGCAAGAGTTCTCCAGGTTCGCGCCCAGACACATACGTCTCCGACGCAGGAAAACTCCTCGAAGTAGATCACCAGTACATTCATTAGCGCGACAACGGAAATAAAGAGACGATGGCTGTCGATTTGTCTTCAGTGTCTTCACGCATCATGTAAGGCTTAGGACAAACCGGTTGTCAGGGACAGGCATTCCTGAATTATGGTTTTTTTTAAAAAAAAGGCAGTTCAACTCGATGCAGGAAGAACTAGAGTACTACCGGTCGCACGCTGAAAATCTCGAGGCGACTCTCCAAGACACCAGGGCCGCTTTGGACGAGTTCCAGGTCTCTTCACGGGAGCTAGAAGAAGAACTGGAAAAGGAACTGCAGACAACAGAGAAGGCTTACAAGGACTTGAAAGCCCGTTGTGAGCAATACAAGTATGAAGCCGAGGATTGGAAGGTGGGCATGAATAATTGACCGCTTTAACAGACTTAACTAACTGAATATCAAGTCCAAGTACACAGAAGCAAAGCATGAGCAGAACAAGACAATGATACAAATGCAACGAGAGATTGATATCTTGAGAGCAACTGAGGAAATGTTCAGAAAGAAAATTCTAGAGCTCGAACTTGACAATGATGATTTGGAACGAACGGAAAGGTAACCAACGGATTAATATGTATATGCCTTCTAGTTTATTGAAGAAAGCGGGACAATCATTTTAGAGCTGCCGCATCCTCGCTCTCTGACCTTGAAGTCAAGCTAAACAAAGCCATTGAAAGAAACGTCATTCTAGGTATGCATAATTCCACGATTTCCTTGTCATGTAAGAAGACATCTTGACTTTGTATCATTAGAAAATGAGATTGCAGTCAAGGACGACTTAATGGAACAAACACAGCGTCTAAAGGACGAACTCAATGGTAAAAGCCGAGAGAATTAGAACGTAGATGGTTTAGTCACTGCTGCTAATCATCTATAAATAGATGCCAACCATGAACTTTCTGTATTACGACATAGATCAGCCAAACAAGCAGATACTATTCAGGAACTGGAACGAAAATTGGAGACTTCTGAAAAGAAATGCAGCGACTTACAGCAAGAGATACAACATCTCCAGCAACAGGCTGGACCGTCGCGCTCTTCAACGCCAGACAGGGCGAGTATGCCAAACGATCCGATAATGGCTCGACGATCGCGGATACCGCGCACTCCAAGCGTGAGTTTCGGCGGACCTGGCGCACTATCGTCAAGTTCAAATCCTGTCAAGATGGTGCAAGAAATGGTGGGCCGTGTAAAGAACTTGGAAGCACGTCTCCAATCCTGCCGATCTCTTGTTACGCCCTTGCTGAATCCTCCGCCATCCTACAGCTCCACAATCCCCGGGTCCAACAACAGCAGGCCATCGTCTCCCACTGCAACGGGTGTGAGGTCAGGTAGTCCAATGAATTTTTCAAATATCAAGGCGCGAAGGCCATCAGAGTATATGAAAGAAAGTGATGGGGAGCATGATCCCGAAGCATAAATATCCAATGAAATGTTTCCACTTGCTTCCTTTGCTTTTGTCTCACCAATGCCGCCTCAAACCCCACCTGCCCGTAATGAACTTGTAGATTGGTACCAATCTCTTCCACCTATAACAAAGTCTATCTTTGTACTGTCTATTGCTACTACCGTGGCTCCAGCATTGGGACTCGTTAGTCCCTATTCTCTTATACTCAACTGGCAGGCCGTATCAAAACTACAGGTACCTCTCATAAAACTTTGCGAATTGCGAATCGAGTCAAGATCTCTGACTGTTCTGCACGCGCGTTGTAGCTATGGCGACTCGTAACGACCTTCTTTCTGAACAAAATCAGTCTTGCCTTTGCAATGAACGTATATTTCTTGTATCGATATTCTTTGCAGCTGGAGACAGAAGTGTTTGCAGGGAGAACAGCAGACTATGTTTATTTCTTTCTGGTAACCGGTGCAGCGCAGCTGGTGAGTTGCCATGCTTTTTTCTTTTTTTTCTCTGGAGTTTCTCTCAATCACGTTCTGTGTATTTATACGCGTTACATTTCTTTTGCAATAGGTGGCCGCGAAGTTCCTCAATTTGATTGTACTGAGTGACAGCTTCTTATTGTCCATCGCTTACCTTTGGTCTCAACACAATCGAGAAGTACCTGTGACATTTATGTTTGGAATCCGCTTCAAGGTAATGAATACGATATTGCTGTATGTGGATTCAAAAGCATTTACTGAATGGGATGTTGTTGTCCAGGCGCAATACTTGCCATGGGTGTTGGTGGGTTACGATTACCTCACTACGGGCGTGTTACCAATTCCATCCTTTGTTGGCATGGCAGCAGCGCATGTCTACTACTACTTGACAACAACGTATCCTGGCCAAGGAGGCAGGCGCTATCTTGATACGCCGGCATTTTTGCAACGCATGTTTCCTCCAACGACCGTTAGAGGTGGGTTCACTGCCGGGGGAGGTTTCCAAATGTGGCCAGGAAGAGCTGCACAACAGCAGCAGCAGCAGCGCGGACCAACAAACATGTTTGGTGGTCATTCGTGGGGACGTGGATACAGATTAGGCTCTTGATGATTCTGTTAGCTACTCAACTAGACGCGTAAATGATATACAACTGCACACATGCACTTAATAGTAATAATTCTTCTTCCTTTCTTCTTGCATCATTTTTCAAATTGTTGCCGTGTAATGTGTAAATATGTAAACAGCTTTTTGTTTATCCGGTGTCTGTGTGTAAGCATAGTACTTGCGTGAGTGTGTGTGTGAGAGAAAAGCTGAAAGGGTTGTGTCGTTTCCGAACTGCCTGTTGGGGAAACTTTGTATTCTTATCTGTTTTCTTTTTATCTTCGGAGCAACGGTAAACAGGCAAACGCACACACACACACACAAAGGATATCTTATTTTTTTTGGGGGGGCTCTGCGTGACAGAACACTCGATTGCCTGGTCCAGATCGGCGCAAGGTTTATCGAAAGTGGCGTTACAGAGAGAAAGAGTTATCAGGCCGAATTCATGGAATTCCCATGCTAATGGAATCTCTCAAACCAAAAAAGCCGGGCGATCTCTCGAAATGGATTCGGAAGAGGCACGTGGATGCTGATACAGGTAGCCGAAGCACTCCACTGGTCGTTTCCAAAAATGCACTCAATTGGGCCCAGAACAAACTTTAAATGTTTGCGTGTGGAACCCTAGCAAAAAGAAGCGAGAATGTCTGATTTGAGTAACAGGGTTAGTGCAATACCACTTACTCATCTTATTCTGTCATTTTGATAACGAAATAGCAGCATCACTTGAGGTAAGAAATGCTTCATTACTTTGATAATATCAAAGGAAAACACTGGATGAAAGGATACAAGCGCCATACATTTGAATGGCGTAGCTTATCATACTAAAGAAGTCTGATACGCCTCCCGAAAACACAAAGAAAAACTTTCATATCGACACGATGTGTAACTCCAAGGTGTAACGCGGTCTGTGCTTCAATGAGAACCCGCCGAGAGTTGGTTTGAGCTTGCCGGCTTCCAAAAACGAACTGGTGACAAAGCCGATCTCGGATTGTCAGCAGAAACATAAAAGTTTATAAATATGAACGTGGGACTCACGCTTCTTTATCCTTTTCTCTCTACTTTTCTCCCTTGAAATTCTCTTGCTCCTCCATGAAAGCGTGCATACACGTCGACTACCTTTCACACGAATGGACAGCAAGTGATGCGTTAAAATCCTACAGCCAAGTACGAAAAGAGATCCGCAAATTAAAGAGCAAGCAGCGGTCAAGCAATCCATTCGATGCCAAAGAACAAAAGGCTCTTCGTGTAGAGAACCAGCTGCTAGCAAGATTCGAAAATGCTCTTTGGCGGCAAATGTCAAGGACATGCACTTCTCGGCTCGGCGGGCACAACCCGATGGTGCATCCTTTCACTATCAATTGGTAAGGATAAGAAACTTTCCTTTTGTCATTTTCAAAATATTTAAAATAGTCACC
>KK100125.1:286171-323989 GCA_000611695.1 Rhizomucor miehei CAU432 | reverse complement strand
CCCCCCCAAGCAGACGATCGTTGCTCCATTTGTACATGGTACCCTACCCGCGTTTACCCTCGCAAAGATGGCGCGATAATAATAAACGGGAGTCCCCAATTGTTGCACCCATTGGAAAAAGAAGAAGTGGGTCATCTATATTACCATAATCGCTCATTTGGTGGCATCTAGACACAATTTGTCACCATGACAAAACTCTAAATTTTGTTATTGTCACAGATCAGCATGTATTTTATTATTGTTGCAAGGATTGTCAGACAGAGATGCAAATGTGAGGATAAAAGAAAGCGATCAACATATAGAGCTAGAAGAATGAATCATTGCAGAGAGACGAGGAGGAATTTAAAGGCATATACATAAACAAAGCAAACAATAATAAAAAAAATAATAGAGAGGGCGAGGGAGAGAGAGAGAGGGAAATAAATGTGGATGTGTGTGTGAGGATAGTGAGATAAGGCGGTAATCTACATAAAATGGAAATGATCGCACCTTCTTATTTTTAAACTCGCTTGGTGGTCCGGGTTCTTGGGCCAATGCTTGCACATGGCGGAATTGGACCCGCTCCCGCCCGTCTTGCATTTGGTTTTTGATGACGATTGAGGGCATCCTGACGCGCAAAAGATTTGCAGCAATGTTCGCATACATATGGTTTGATGCCAAAGTGGAGTTTTTCGTGACGGTTACAATCGTGCAGCCGGGCGAACCGTTTGGGACAATAATCGCAGGCAAACGGCCGTTCGAGTGTGTGAGTGCGTCGATGTGATTTGAGGTTGTAAGGGCGTGTAAAAGTTTTATTGCATCCAGGGTAGTCACACAGAAACGATGCCGCCGGATTGCTGTTGGATGTGTTGTCAGTAGTACCGGCAGCAGTAGCATTGCTGCTGTTTGTTCGTCGACGAGCCGTGTTGAGATTGAGGTTTACCAGGTTTGGAGCGTAAGGCAAATCCTGCGCAGCACGACGGCCGCTTCTTTTGGTCGATGTATAGCTTTTGACAGGTGGTGATTTTGGTCGTGTATTTGGCGAAGGTGGAGGAAGTGATGCTGAAGAAGATGCAGAGGAGCAAGAGGTATCATGCATGTCATATGGTGTCACGCTGGCTTCTGAAGGTGGTGGTGTCATCACCACAGGCTGGTAAATTGGTGGGGAAAATGTGCTTGATTGTACAAGAACAGCAAATTGCTGCTCTGGAGTAGGCAGACCAGTGCTAGGGTATTGGGTTTGCAAGATACTAGGCTCTTGCTGGGATGGGACCACGAAGGTACCAAATTGATTGTAGCAGTCTTGATAGACAGGGGCCACGCTTTGCTGTCCCAGATCAATCGAGAATGTCGTCGGATCATAGGCCTTCATGTGGAGCTCCGGAAAGGAAGACACGATGAGTTCATTGTTATTGAAGAGATCAACTTGATCGTCCATTGTTCGAAGCTTAAAAAGCAAAGGAAAAATAAAAGAAAGAAGAAGAAAGAGAGAGAGATATAGGAAGAAATAAGAAAAAAAGGTGTGTCAAGGACGTGTTGTCTGACCCCGGTCCGTTTTGTACCGAAGTTTCTTTCAAGGCTGGTGCCATTGTGGTTAAGACATTCCGTTTCACAAAGTTTGAGCGACTCATGTTCGCAACTAGAACAGTTCTAGAAAAGTGCTAAGCGGCCGCCAACGTGAAATTTCTCCGTTGTTTGAGACATACAGGCGTAGCTTGGACGTTTGCTCCATACAGTGTAAACAATAAAGGTTACAGTAAAGTAACTGGACCGTTTTACAGCTTATCTGCACAGTTAAAGGATAGATGATCAATAAAGAAAATGAAACTGAAAGCGGAATCTCAAAAACTCAACACTTTGGGTTCACATGCGGGAAGATGACCCTGCAAGCGCTTTGAGCAAGGTTTCCAAAGAAAGAAGGAGACATACACGGGCTACGCAAGGAGACCCGAAACACTTGACCGCGGACATGATTGTGGACGTTACGCTGGGGAGGATCTGCGACCTCCTCCTCCTTCCAATTCAGGATGGTAAACCATCCGTCAGACCGTTTTGGTAATCTCTCCCTTCCCCCCTTTGTGTATACAGGGCTTCTTTGGTGCTGCGGATCTACCCCGTTTCACAAGCTTTTTTTTTGTGAGTCGCGAAGGCGCGCCACCCTTATGAGGGAGGATCCTGCTGCTTCTCCAACTTTGCCAACCCGAAGTCCGCAGCATCTTGTATCTAAGCTCATACTTCGGCTGTCGAATATTCTCATTGGCACGATATGAATATATTCACCTAGCCTCCTCTCCTCGGGCCAGTCTCATAGCCAAATGTGCTAGTCAGCCTATATTTTCACTGAAGGATACGTTCTTCTTAGACCTTATTCTACAGCTTCTTGTTTATTTGATCGTATCTTTTCCTCGGCATAGTGTTTGTTCAATACTTGTTCGTCTTTCGCTTATCTAATTGATTGAGTGCGAATGACGATTTCTAAATGCTTTTTCGAAAGACATATGAATACAGATATATTATTCAGTGAAAGCGCAAGTGATGAAATGGCGATCCTCGTTTTTATTTGATTTATTCAAATATTTAAGAATGTATGTTGTATGTGTGTGTGTGGGTGGGAGGGGCCGCAACACCTGGATCAACAATGAAATGTTCAACAATTCCTTGATGTCAAGCAACTTATCATGTCTATACACGATCTCATGTAAATGAAAATTTTGGTTATTACTTGAAGGATGATCTCGTCGCAAACGAGGTTTGCAAATAAATGGCTATTCCTTGGGTCAACAAGCCTTCTGTAACTTTGTACTGCTCACCATGACGAAAAGTTGCTGTAGCATTATCAAGTAGTACGACTCACGATTATTTTGGAATCACGTTTAGCAAGCACACGGTGCAACAATGTTCGAAAGATTTTGATGGATTTGGTGGAAATGTACTCACTTCCCAAATACCACTTACCCCATTCGTTGCTTTCAGTCACCATTCTCTACAGTATCTTACTCTCTCTCAAGCTCGACCCCCAAATCACGGAAAAAGTGTAACACCCCCGTCATGAATGAATAAAAGAAAGATCAGCAAAGTTTTCACAAGTATATTTTTAAGCAGCCAACAATTGCTTAAGCTTTCCGCTAGAGTTTGCAGCAAACAAGTCATCGCAGCCACCCACGTGTTGTTGGTTAATGAAAATGTTTGGAACAGTACGCTGATTGGTCTTCTTTGCCAAGTAGTCTTGCATTGCTGCACCGTTTTCTGTCGCGTATCAAAAGAAATTGTCAGGCCCACCAGAAAAAGCCAATACTTTTTTCTAGCAACAAAAATAAAGACTCACCAACTTCGTCGAGTTCTATGGCGTAGAATTGCTCACCGAGTTGTTGCAACAGTTGCTTGGCTCTCTGGCAGTAAGCTACGCGATTTTAGTAGTCAGGCAGTTAGAGCAGCAGCTTTCCACAATCGCAGAACACGATGGTCAGGCTTACGGCAGTAGCTCTTGGAGAACACGACAATTCTGTTTTCCTTGATGAGTTTCTCAACGAATTGCTCGACTTCAGACATCTGTTCTGGTGTAAGTTGTGAAGGAAAGAAAAGTTGAACAAGTTTGGAGAGCATACGCGTTGCTAAATTCCGAAAAAGCTCGGACTCTGATGTAATACTTTTATTGATCTCTGATCAAACTTTGCCTGTGATGAAGGGATGTGCAAGGGCTTCCTTAGGAGTCATGCGTTTCTCAGGGCTAAGAGTTAAGCACTTGTCGAGAAAATCAATAAATGCGAGGATTAAACGACCTTCTTCCTCTGTCACTCCTGCAGAGGAGGCAGCCATGATTCTACTCTTGATATCTCTTGTTGGCTTGACAAGGTTCATCTTTTTTACATATTCCTGTTGCTTTGCAGTTAGCAAATAGCTAGTTTTGGAGAGCAATATGCAATGCTGCTTTACCTTGTTCGAGATACGGTCAACTTCAACAGAAATAAAATTGTTATCTTCGTCAAAATGCTGGTGACCAAATTGTCCTTTTCGAATCATTTTGTTAGGGAATCTGCCCTTCACTTCCATAATGTGCTTGAGCATTTGATTATTGCTACGACCAGGGAAAAGAATCTTGCCCGTGAATAACTCGTACAGCGTACACGCTGCTGACCATACGTCTATGGCATAATCGTACGGCAGACCTATGACTATAACGACAAAGTCCTTAGCAACCACTACAATTTTCTCTTTCATGCTTATTAATAATACATACTGATCTCGGGTGCACGATAGAAACGTGACACCAAATATGGGGTAATCTCGTTATCGCTGGCATCTGATGCTGATCCAAGGTCACATAGCTTTAGGGTATTTTTGGAATCTGACACTAGAATGTTGTCAGGTTTTATGTCCGCATGCAAAATGTTGCATCGTTTCAAGAGCGACAGGCTCAGAAAGAGCTGCTGAGCATATACCCTCACCGCCTTGATACTGATACCAACGTCTTTGCCAAACTTCTTCAAAACGTCGCGAAGGTTCATGCTGTGCCAATATTCATGTCAGACTAGCCGTCTTTGGTGCTTTTAACATTCCGGCCTTACCTCAAACTTTCAAATACAAGGCACAAGTGATTTCGATACTCAAAATGCCGTAATAGTCGGATCACATGCTTCTTGTTATCAGGATCGGCTTCCATAAGCTTTTTTAGGAATCCAAGCTCTTTTATGCCCGCTTTGTACCTACAGCTATTGGTTAGCTACAGTCTTTGGAGAGAAGATCGGTTATTGAACGTACATTGTCTCATTGTTTCGAATAATCTTGATAGCGACTTCTTCGTTCGTTTGTGTATCCTTTGCTTTAACCACGGCACTGAAAACTCCTCGTCCAAGATTTGACAATGTTACGTATCGGTTGTCAAGACGCTCACCAATGCGTACATCTTAAAAGAAAATATTTGTAAGTTATCACCCTCGAGAGGATCCTGTGTATTACTTACTGTAGTAGCCTTCTGCATCGTCCCAATTGTCCAAAAGACCGGGATTAGAGTCGGCCATAGGCACTGTGTTTGGCACCAGCAATGCATTCGGATCTGCAATTTCGGCAGTCGCAAAGATATCAAGATCCTCTGCAAACATATCAATGACTTTGGGTTGATTTGGCTGCTTTTGGTGGTTCTCAAGCTTCTCCGTGTAATCAGATGCAGCCATATCAGCATGGCTGTCAATTCCGTCTGTAACTCTTTCCTGCTCGTCTTTGCTCTTTAGTAACCGATCCTTTTCCGCGGTCTCCTCATTCTGATATGCTCTCTGGCGATCGTCGTCCGCAATCCGGTCTTTCGACGGGTCATATTCAGCTGCAGACACAGCATCCGGTGAGCCACTGTCAGTTTGTTCGTGAACTTTAGGACTTATCAATGCCCTTTCTGCATCGTTTCGTGCCTCTTTTTCTTTGTCACTTTCAGCACTTGATACTTGCGAGTTTTCTATCATTCCCCAAAATCAGATATGAATGGTACTGTCAGAATTGTATAGATCTTTTTTACCTTGTTGTTTGTCGGTATCTTGCGTGCTAGGTTGACTTGACTCTTTAGACTCGTTGTTGCTCTTGTATCTCTCTAAAATCAATTTTCTTCGCTTTCGTCGTTCTTCAATCAAGCGTTCTTCTTCCTTTTGCTTTTCCTGTTCGTCCACGATCTCAAAATCGACGTCAGCGTTTTCATCTTCTTTAGGTGTCTCATCAGTCTTGACAGGTTCTCGACTAGTAAATTCATGACATTAAACACTTTTCATAGTATTTGCGACATGCAATATTGCTTTTAGCATACCTGGTTTCAGGAGCATTGACTGTATCAGACTGGATATCCTGATCGGCTGCAGGTTCATCCATTTTTGCGACCTTTGCAGAAGGGATTGCGCGATCACCAGACATAGCAAAAGGAGAAGAAGGTGGCGGTGGTGGAAGCTCAGAAGATATACGTTCTGCCGTTCCAGATCTTTGCCGTCTGTAACCGTCTCTACGAGGGCTACGACTCCTCCGTAACTTTTCAATATCGCGGGAATAACTGCGTCTGCGTGAGCGTCTATCTCGGCTATCATATATACTGCGATCCCTGGATCGAGATCTTGGTGTACTTCTTCGACTTTGACGATAATCGCTGCCAGAGTATGGTGAGCGGCTCCGTCGATAATTTCTGCGATAGTCTCTGCTACGATCACGATGCCTGGATCTGGACCTTGACCGCGGGGAATATCGATCAGACCTGCGTCTGTCATAACCCCAATCTCTTGAGCGACTGTCTTCACTGTCAGACCGCTGATGCCTCCGGCGTGCTAGGCGCTCGTATTCCGCAAAATCGTCGTCCACAGAGTGTTCATCAAAGGATTGGCGGCTACGCTTGCGCGCTCCTTCTTTTGGGGACCGGTTATTCGTGTGTGTAGATTTTTCAAAGGAATTACCGTCACTTGCTTCAGCGTACTTATAACCGTCTCGCTGGTCTTCACCTCTCGGCTCTTCTGTTGTCTGTGATGTAATATAATCATCGTTAATTTCGCCTTCTTCCATTTCACTTTTCTGATCGTGGTCGTTACGATCGGACATTGAGAGAAAGTTGAAGAAATGCCCTGTTTCCCCCAGCAATCGCAATTCTTGGTTGTCTGTCCTTCAAAATCAAAAATGGTTGGCTTGATTGGATTGGCTCTTGCTCCCTTTCTCGTCCCACCCGCCTTTTCACGCCCAACTTCTACAATAGTATATACCGTCTACAATGTCGACCAGCGCAGAGAACGTCAAGGATCAGATTCAGGACTTTGTGGAGATGCCTCGTCAATTTTTCAAGGACGGCTATCACTTCATCAACCGTTGCCGAAAACCTGATCAGAAGGGTGCGATTAGCTGATGACAGGCGCGCGTCTGGTGCAGATTGCTGATGTACGAGTTCTCTCTATTTCTCTGTCTATATAGAATTCCTCAGAATTACTCAAGCTGTTGCTATGGGTTTCGCCGCACTTGGTGCTTTGGGCTACTTTGTCAAGGTACGAAATCGTTAGGCTGTAATGTGATTATCGAATATGTCTTAACCTGTTATGCAACGATTGCAGCTTATCCACATTCCTATCAACAATATCCTCGTCGGATCTGCCTAAAGCAATTGTATTACAAGAAACAAATTAGTTGAATCAATTTTGCTTCATGTTGACCTGGCATTACCCCCCAAAAAAGAGACAAACGATAAACTTATATACATCTTTAGGTGCAACAACCTGCCCTACCCTTTCCACTGCATTTAGCTGCTGCGTTTTGTTCTGTTGCATCGTGGCTGGTTGAGAGGTTGTATTTGCTTTCATGCATGAAATTATCCATCGTTTCCCAGTGCAACGATTTGCACAGTAATGTTTGTATCCTCTATTTGGTTTACAAGCAGTTACAGCTTTAGTTTTCATTTGTTGTCTTCAGACATCAAATAACTGGTTAGGATCAACCTCTTGAGAAAGACAGTTTCGAGAATCGACTTTGGGAGCCATCCATCAGCTGAGTTATGGAGAGTTCTGGAAAAGCGAACGCGTTGAAATAAAAACGGGAGCGAAGCTGCGATTTCGAGGGTTTTTCCTTACTCGATCCAATTAGTAGCATACCATAATGGCAGACGACAACAAGCAACAAGCTATTGCCGAGAAGGAGCTCGGTAACCAAGCTTACAAGAAGCGTCAGTTTGAGCAGGCTTTGGAACACTACGAAAAGGCTTGGTCTCTGGACAACACCAACATCTCCATTCTGACAAACAAAGCCGGTAAGTATGATCAAGCTCACTGTTATGCAATTTCTTTACTAACTGCTGCCTTGCACAGCTGTCCTTTTTGAACAAGAAAAATATGAAGACTGTATCAAGGTCTGCGAGGAAGCTATCGAAACTGGTCGTAGCGTCCGAGCCGACTACAAACTCATTGCTCGGTAAGTGTAGTTATATAGAATATGGTTGAATCCTTGATGATGTACTGATATACGTTCATCACTAGTGCTTTGCAACGTATGGGTAACGCCTACGTGAAGCTCGATGATCTGGAAAAGGCCATCAGTGCCTATGAGAAGTCATTAACGGAACACCGTACTCCGGACACTTTGCAAAAGTTGCGCGACACCCAAAAGTTGCAAAAGGAAAAGGCAAAGGCTGCTTACTACAACCCGGAGCTTGCCGATAAAGCTCGTGAGGAAGGCAACAAGTTCTTCAAGGAACAGAACTGGTGAGTTGGAGGGATCCGGAAAAGGTAACTTTTTTGCCATAAGTCATCGAGACTGACAATCGAGGGAACAAATACAGGCCTGCTGCCATTGAGCGTTACACTGAAGCCATCAACAGAAACGAAAATGACGCCAGACCCTACTCCAACCGTGCTGCTTGCTATCTCAAGCTGATGGCTGTGTACGAGGCTGAAAAGGATGCAAAGAAGTGCATTGAGCTTGACCCCACTTTCGGTATGTATCCAACGTAGCGACATATACTTTTCAGCTTAACTCATCATGTGAGTTAGTTCGTGGATATATCCGTAAGGCAGCGGTAGAATTCGCAAAGAAAGAATATCAAAAGTCCATTGATACTTTGATGGAGGCTCAACAACATGACAAGGATGGCAAATGCGCTCGTGAGATCCAGCAACAAATGATGAAGGCATACAACGCCATGAACCCAATGAACGGTGGTTCCGGCGAATCACAAGAGGAAGTACTCAAGCGTGCAGCACAGGATCCAGAAGTTCAGGTAAATTTCCAAAAAAAACAGTGCGATGTTATTTGTCCTTGGGTTTTGCTCTAATCATTATTCTCTTATGTAGCGTATCTTGATGGACCCAGTAATGCAGCAGATCCTTCAACAGATGCAACAAGATCCTAAGGCTGCTCAAGAACATCTCAAGAACCCTCAGGTCGCCGCCAACATCCGCAAGCTCATGAACGCTGGTATCTTACGAGTAGCTTAATTTACTATTTGTATCATTTTTTCTTGTATTGCTTCTTTTTTATTTGCTCATTCAATCTTCTGAAAATGCAAAATTTCATGATCCATTCGTCACAACTTGTACCAACTTTTGCCATTGATCTGCTTTACCCAATTTTTGTTACTGATGCATATAATCATCAGAGTAGAAATGAGCGTTTGCTTTACTGATAGCTTTTGGACCCGTAAATCTGTCGCATCAGTTACTTCAGTAATGACAAGTGAAGCTTCATCAAGAAGAACTTTATTATGTTATTACGAAGATAGATAGCAGACTAGTTACTTTACAGGGGCTTCAGATTCATGATAATCTTTCAATTGAGAAGTTTCCTTGCATTTTCTCTTACTAATTGCCATTTGTTTGAGAGACTTATTTCGGTGTGGTTGTCGAACCAGTCGCAGGCGTCACGGAAAGTTTCGTATGGATAATCAATGCTAAACAGGATACGGTCAGCTCCAATTTGCGAGATGCAAAAGTTCAGCCAATTGCTGCCTTGGAAATATCCTTGAGGGTTCTCTTGGCCTTCATGCCCAGCGGCTTCTTGATATCTTCAAATCAATGGTTGATACGCCACAAATCAAATGGAATATGCTCGCCCAAGTAACCCACAATGATTTATAGCCTTGGGAAACGGTCAAAGACTCCGTTGGAAATCATGCCAAGCAAGTGAAGACTGACACCGTTGGCGAACGAGAGCGGTGGTCCGATGAGATAGGGACGCTCAGCATACTGCTTTTCAAAGAGAACGCCTTGCGGTGTAGCAGGGTGAATGTACACAGGCACATCAGCCCTTGAACAACAGCCCAAAAGTCATTGTGTGCTGGCTGGTCGTAGTAGAGAAGGGTCTCACCATCCGGACCGGCATGCTGAACGTCGTTGAGCAACGCGCCATGGACACCATACTGAGTGACGCAGCGCTTAACCTCCTGAGCAGCCTGTTTGGGATCATGCATGGAAAGAGTTGCAAACGCGCCAAAACGAGATCTATGGTCCTTGATTTGATCAGCAATATAGTCGTTGACACGCGTGGCCATCTTTTCTGCCTTGTCCAGGAATGGTGTGTGACACGATGGTATAGCCAACTCCCCGCTGGTCCTTGAGCTTCAAGCGTTCACCGGTAATGTCGACGATAGCCTTTTCGCATTCGGCGTGCTTTGAAAAAACAGGATCACCGTAGAGGGCAGCGGTTTGATCAAAGGTTGCCTTGGCGATATCGGGCAGATTGAAGGAGCATGCTTTTGTTATGGTCAATTATTTTCTGTCCTGATTAGAGTGCTTGAGCATCGCCCTTTTTATATATGCCAGAAAAGGTTTTACGCGTCTACCCGAGATCGATACATCAGTTGACAATATTCCAAAGAAAGGGTCATCTACGGTCGTCTAGTGCTCATCAGTTAATTATTTAAGATACTTTGACTATGTCCAAGGGTATTCTGCTTAAAATATCCTACTTAACTGTTGCTCGAGATAAACCGCTTCTACCATATATACTTACTCCATTACGTCTATGGAGTTGTTAGTGCGTAGGTTATTCTTTCTTCCACACCCTTCAAGGCGCGGACGATGCTCCGAATGTGGGCCTGCATTATGTACACAGATGCGTGAGTCTAACCAAATATTACAGACTTGATTGGATTGCCAAGCTTGTTCTGTAGTGTCCTTCAGTATATATCAATACCCCACTCTAGCGTAAAAGGTTGGGTAATCTTTGCAACTTTTGGTAGACTTTCTACTGTACGTTCTTCTTACATGAACACATATCTCGGGCGGCAATGCTACTATTTTACAGTTATAATATTTTCGGATTATTAAATAAGTCTAAAGTAAGATGCAGTAGAAATGGAGGAACCCGTAAAAAGCTATGTCAAATGAAAGCTAAACACTCGCCGCCGTTGATTGTTTGCTTGCTTGGATCATCAAGTTCTTTTTGCAACTGGGTGTTTTGTAAAGCATTTTTAACGATTTGATTTCTGCCAAGTGCCAGTGACCACTCACGTTGGTAGAACCGGATCAGGGACTCGAGGGGGCAAAAATTTAAAGTTGCTCTTGCCCTTGACGACGGTTCAATGAACGATCGCTTTCCATGTCAGGATCGTTTGGGATCAAGAGACAGTGGTTGATCCCTCTCTGTCTCGGACAGATCCTGTCACTCTGCATTACAGGCACAAGCACAGCATCGTCGGCTCTGTGGCGACACCATTCTGTCAATATACCCTTTACACAAAACTTTCTGACATATGCCCTTTTGGCGGTTGTACACGGAGCTCGGTTGCATAACAACAATGAGCACTTGTCTTATTTCAAGCGTTTATACAAAGGAGAAGAATGGAGCTGTAAGTTCTTTGTAAAGAAGAAAAGACAATATTGGTATCCTAGTGGAAACTCAATAATGGGTTAATAGATCTTGGTTTTTCGTTTGCTGATGTGCAAGGTATAAATTAGAGAGAAAGGAAATGCCTTTATCTCATATGTTTGTAACACAATGGTCTACATAGCCAATGTTTTAGCAGTTTTGGCATTTAGAAGTACTTCAGTTCTGTCGGCCCTCGTTGTGTCGTCATGGACTTTACCTTGTATCATGTTGTTGTCATGGTATTTTCTTCATACTCGATACCGGCTTTCACACTTTGGAGGGGTCAGTCTCTGCCTTTTTGGTCTATCCATGCTAATTTGGGCCGATACCAAAGATGACGGTACATCACACGGTAAGGGTCGTGATCAATTCCCGGTCAGCAATGCACTGAACAATATTATAATGCTTTAAAAAAAGACAATCATAGCTGGATTGGAGATCTAGTTTGCGTACGTAATAATTGTAGGCGTTGACATACATTATCAAGGAGACATATCGCTAATGTTTATCGAAAATTCTTCAGCTTTTAAGCGCGACATTGTACGGTGTAAGCAATGTGACTGAAGAGTATCTCGTCAAGCGTTGCACCACGTCCGAGTTTTTGTCCCGTGCGGGGCTTTGGGGAAGCATTATTTGCGGTGCACAAGCGTAAGTGTATTTGGGTTTACTATTTCAATGTATCTTGCTTTAAAATTTTGTTGTAGATTTGCATTTGAGCATCATGCGTGGATGCAAATAGAATGGTCGTGGTCTGTTGGTAGGTGTTTGCATTGTTTTTTTTTTCTTGAGCAAAATGGTTACTTATTTTGTAATTGCAAGTCTTACTCGTTGGTGTTTACGTTGCAAGTCTTTTCTGCATGTATTCGTTGGGTCCCACAGTATACCGCTTATCAAATGCAACGTTCCTAAGTATGAGCTTGATTACAAGTAACTTTTACACTCTCTTGATTGGTTTGGTCTTCCTCGATGCACAGGCAAGTAGTTCCGAAACGCAGCAGGTTTATATTCTATTATTTTGACATGTAAATCTCTCTAGATGCCACATCTTTATCCTTTGGCATACATCCTCGTACTGCTTGGAGCCGCAATTTATAATTTTTCGACGCCACCAGTCAGCAAAGTAGTGGATCCTGAGCGGCAACCCATTCTCACGAGCAAAACTGTCACTGATCAACAATAATGATACCAGCATTCTTTTACCAACGAGACCCATTGAGAACCCATTTCCTGTTCTTTATTGTTAATTTAAACAGAGCCTACAATCTCATCAGCCTTTTGCAGAGCCTAGAAACCATTGTGTTAGATCCACTTTTCGATACCAAAACAGTTTTCTAACAGCGTACTTCAATCATCTTTTTGCACTCTTTACGTCGTTGCTGTGTATATTCGGATTCTTGCAGCAATTCATCGAGGACTTCTGTCTTGTATAACTCTGCCAAAAGCTCTCGCTGGAGTTCTTCCTTTGCATGACTCACGAGCTTCAGCATAATGGCCTTGGGAACCATATCAATCATTGTGCGCTTGACTATGTTAAAGTACGATTGAATCAATAGCTCTACATACAAATGTATCAGAATCCCATCATATGTAATGCTGCAAACAGAAGTAATAATCCTTACTTATCACTTCTGTTTCCATGTATTCGCGCTCAGACAATGCTCCTATTGCTTTTAAGCTTGGAGGAGGCTACAAAATATCATATTGTTATTGTGGGATCTATGACATTGCAGAGGTCTACTTGCCGCTTCCATGATACCATTCGGTTTCTTTGTCTTTTTGGAACCGGCAAAGAAGCTGCCAAAGAAGGAACCGCCCTGATCCGAACTACTGTCGACACTGGTAGTGCTGGAGTTGTTGGTTTTGAGATTAGCGAGTGGTTGCTTGGTCTGCTTAGGAGGCTCTTGGCCTGGTTGAGGTTTGGGATGAAGCTGTTCGTTCACGATAGCAATGGCTTGATGCCCGTTTAGAAAGTCCGGATGAGCTGTATTAATATAGCAGGTCTCCATTCTGTTTCATAAAACTGATGTTATCAACTGCCAAGGGAGAGTGGGAAAATGTTCTGCTGGGTATAACTTACGAAACCAGATCTGCTACTAGTTTGTTGGTTGGATTCATAGCCCTTTTGAAGAACGCGAGCACTACTTGATGGAATCGCTCTTTGAGAGCAGGGAATCGCCGGAAAAACTGAAACGTATATTAGAATATTACGCCTATTCGATTCAACCATGCTTATTCGATCAATTATACCTGCTTGTTCAGTAACTGGCTGAGAATGCGCACCAATTCCTCGTAGACCATGTTGACGCATTTTAAGCTAGGATCTTCCAAACGTCTAATCTGCTGCTTGATGATCACTTCAAACGCCGTCGTTGCCACAAAGAGAGCTGGCGAGGATCCCTACAAAATGATACCTATTAATCCTGGGCTAAGTAAAGAGCTCACAGCTGACAAACTCACGGAAGAGTTATACAGTATAGTGCGTATATCTGTGTCTTTCACTTGATCCAATGGATCGATCGATTTTACACCGTTTGCATACAGTTCGTGGAATACAAAGCTAATACGGGCGCCTCCAGACAATTCAAAGCTGGAAAGATCATTGGAACTACCGTCGATAATGGTACGGAACTCATTGCAAAACTCTGTAATGATATTCAGGACCATGCCAGCTTGATTGTCGTTGAGCGGATCACCAAGCTGCTGCAATTCTTGTTCATATTTCGCTAAAGCGCTCTGGATTTTGGATTTGATCTCAGGGAGAGTACTACGAATATGATGCATAAGAATCTACGATAAAAAAGCCATTAATTAGAAAAAAAAGGTCATCGCACGCAGCATATCAACTCTTCTTTTTGTACCATATTGAGCTTCCTAGCCAAGTAAGGTGTACCGCAGAAGCGTGCCTTGCTTTGGTAGGCAGGATGATTCTCGAAAAACTGGCGTTCAGCTTCCAAAGCCTTCGGGATAGGCGTGTTCTTTTCGATATCTTGTTGGCCGCGGTTGATCACAGGTACATATCCTAGTAAAATGTTATAAAAATAAGCTTCAATTGAACCTCTTCCTTCAGAATTCGCATTATTTACCTAGTCTGAGTGGAATCATCCGACCGGCCAAGATATCTACAACGTCTGTTCCTTGATCCATCAAGTCAATCTTGGTCAAGACACCAATCGTGCGCATGCCCTCTGGATCCACTTCGCGAGCAAGCTTGAGACCATCAGAATTGGCCAAGTCGGTATTTGCTGCAGTCACTGCGAGAATGATGGCATTTGGCTTTGTGATATACTTGAGAATCATTTCCCGTATTTGTTTTTCAATATCTTTTGGTTGGTCACCGACGGGAACCTTCATCCAACAACACAAAAAAGTGTTACATTCAACGCACCAGGTCGCGTATCTTTTTCATTGCTTCATTTCTTTCTCTCTTTTACCTTTGTTAATCCTGGCAAATCCACCATCGTAAGCGTCAACACATTAGGTGAGAAGATGCGTAAATTGATGGGCTGAGGCGAAATGCCTAAATTCTTTCCAGTCTTCAGTTCGGTATCCTTGTTAATCTCCTCTCGTATTTTGTTAAAGTCGTAAAACTTTTGGCCAGGAAGATGCAGAAACTCTCCCCATTCCTCTTTATCGTCTCCATCAGCATTTTTATTCTTTGCTGGTCTGTTTATGAGTTGCAATATCTTTATGGTAAAGAATTAGCATCCAAAAGGGTATAGTATTGTTGGTAGTCGTCTCTAATAACTTACGAGTGGCCGACGCGTTACTATGCCAGTGCCTCTCGGTAGAAAGTCTCTTCCTACGATATTTTCGAGGACAGAGCTTTTACCGCTTGATTGCGATCCAATGACGGTAATCTGCGGAAGGTCTACTGGGTTATGGACGCCTACTGTCGCGAAGGCGTCCTGAAGCTTGTTGACTTTTGACTAAACGTAAGCAAGGGCAATGCTCTCTGTTGCTAGAGTCACAAACATATACGTGCCTGTCTTGATGAGCTGCGCATCCATTTCAAAGACAAACAACACTTAAGAAAAACGAAACAAAAGGGGAAGGAACAAGTGACACAGCCCAATGGCAGGGAATGCTTCAGAGAAATTCAGCAGCGCACGCGGCGCGTCTGCATAAAAGTCGATAAATCGGTCTAAAAATGCCAGAGATCTTTTACTGAACTCACAAAATTACGTTCGGGATACATGCGTCTAGAGCCATAATACATTGGGTCATACATGCCCATTATGGAGCCATAACCTGCGCTGTATGGCATGCCATATGGACTACCCAACATCATGGGGGATTGGTACGGGTTGTACATGGAAGCTTGACCGTACTGAGCCATCACGTGTGGTGCCATCCCACCTCCGGGATACATTTGGTCATGCATTCCGTATTGCCCCGTTGTGTGGGGTCCCATCATTATTGCTGCACTGTACGGGTTTTCATGATAAGGCGAATTCATCATCATAGACTGCATCTGGAAAGGATGGCCGCCGAGCCCTCCTATGCCGTACATTGCTGATGCTGCTGCTGCTCCTCCTCCTCCAACGCCGCTCATGTAAGGATTTGCCATGCCGTAGTGACTCATCATCATGCTTGGATCGTTCATCAAGAATTGCTGCTGATAGTACGGATTCCGTTGCTGCTGGTATATTGGCATATATCCTCCTGCACCTCCCATTGGCATCTGGCGCTGATTGTATCCGTGATACTGTTGTTGCTGTGCATGCTGTTGTTGGTGTTGCATGGTTGCGGCAGAGCTTCCACCCGCTCCACCACTACCTCCTCCTCCTCCACTGTGTCCACTAGCACCGTATCCGCCGGCATGCCCCATCCCGGCACCGGACGTTGCAGCTCCTGCATTTGCAAAGTAACCTTCGTTTCCGCCACTGCCGCCCATATGGTGTTGCTGCATCATCGGGTTCATGCTGCCATACATTGAATTAAATTTGTTGCTACTGTACATGTGAGGATCCATCGCTGTGTACCCCAAACCAGCCGCTTCGCGAACTCTTCGTCGTAAAGTGTCCATTAATCCTCCTCCTCCTCCTCCGCCGCCGCCTGCCGCCATTCCTTGGTGTTGGTCCATCATTCCCGGTACCTCTGCGTGAGCTGGTGGGACCTGGCCACTTTGTGGCGGTGTTGGCAGACCATGTTGAGACTGCATGGATTGTTGTCTGCTATGCTTATTCATGTGGGCCGACGACGAGCTGGTCGCGGCTGTTTGCATCGAACGTCAAGAAAGAAAAAAAGAAGCTGTCCAGAGAAAGATATAAAGTAAAAATAGATTGCTTGAATGGTTCTTTTGTAAAGAAAAAGAAAAAAAGGGAAAAAACTCTGGAGCTTGAGCCCAAAAAATAATAATTGTGTGCAGGTGCCACACCTTAAAATGGTAATCCACAATAACAAAGGGACAAAACACAAACTTGAGAACGACACTCTAGTTTTGACTTTTAGAAGGGTTGCTTATACCAATAATATACCAGCTTGTAAATCACCCACGCATAATTGTACAAGACTATCAACTATCATGCTATTACAATTACGCAACCAACTAGATACTTGTTAATCGCACAAAGTATTAGAGATACAACATATATATATGTGTAGAAACGCTTCGAATCACGCAAGTCTTTATACAGCTCCCTGATTAACTCGCTCTAGCTATTAGAAACAGAGTTACTAGATTGGTCATGCCCTGTAATATCATACAAGCTTGTGTATCTAGTAATCCTTCTAGATTGACTAAGAAATTCGTCACCTTCATCCACCGAGCTCTTGAATCTTGTATGTATCTTTTGCGAGCGTTGACTATAATTCCAATGATAATGATATATCCACCACTAATAATGGACCTCTTCAAAAGAATTAGCATCGAAGCTCACAGCGTGTAGGTCGGGCCTCTTGAGTTTATCACTGCCGGGTAGTAGTATGTTTCTTCTTATTTTAGTTACATTTTTGTAAGGGTGCGTCAACAAAGATCGGGGCATAGATAGCAGCTTCCGTAAAGTAGACATAGCACAGCGATCCAAATTGAGTATTCTGTTGACATGCCTTAAAACAGACATACAATGTGTGTATCACTGTGAAAGTAATAACGTCTCTTGAAAATGGAAAAAAAATTTCTGTAGTAAGACTTGCCTGCTAGCGCTATTAATATTTATCTGCTCATGACGCCAGTAGAAGAGGCAAAGCCGTATAGCAGATGTGTAGGAGATCAGCTCAGTAGGTGCACAGTACTTAAAAGTTTGATCTAAAAACTTTTTAAATTACCGTGACAAAGCAAACTTAGGGTTTTAATCCCGGCAAAGCGAAAACGTGGAGTCCCTGAAACAAACAGCACACACATAAGGTCATATGAGGTCATTGTGCAACGGCGGGGAAACCTTACATGTGTTCCCGGAATTTTTCTGATACACCAAAGTAACCAAACAATCTGTGAGAGTGTTTGGGAAAAAAGTAAAAGGGTTACAGATGAGAACGATGATAGTGTAGTATAAATAAAAATTAACAATAGAGTAGTGTAGATGTACAGCAGTAATGAGGGTAACAGGTTTGTTAATAATGTACAATCGGCTGATAACGGGTAACAGAGAGGATAAAAAAATGGAAGCACACACACATGCGTTAGTATGCCGGGCAAGAAATCAGACGAAGAGGGACAAGTAGCGACTGATGCATTATCCTTCGATGAGCCTCCCATTCAAGCTCAATTTCTTCATCAACTTCTTCAATGGTCGTGCCCAACACTTGCTGTACCTGCAGCGCGAGATTGAGCGGTTTCTTTTTGGACTCCAGGAGCGGTTCGCTGGCGGGCCGTCGTTCCCGATATCCGGTCTCCATCTCCTCTCCCTTAACCGCCACCACTTCTTCCGCGGCATCATCGTTGAAAGGCGGACTCTCGGTCAGGGGCGGTGGCAAAAGCTGCTCAAAGCGGGTGCTTGTTGTGGGCGTAGGTGGAGGCAAAGTAGACTCATCCGATGAGGCACTGCTGCGCTCGTCGACTGAACGCCTTTTGGTCAAGAACGAGAAACGCTGTCGACTCCTTTGCGACGTTGGGCTATCTTGCAAGGTCAGTTGGCTGGAGTTTTTGCTATAGTTCGAAAAGATAGAGTTTCGCTTTTTCAAGGAGGAAGACTGAAAAAATGTTTGCAAAGTGTTTCGAAACCATGAGTGTAAGGGAAAGGAAAGAAGCAAAAGAAAGCGTGGGCAGACTGACACGCTGATTAAGCACCCTCTTTTGGGTTGCCATGGTTTCGGAGTTGTACGGAAGAACAACCGAAATGAACGAATAACAAGTTTTTCTCTCAGTCCGTGCGGTATCAGATTTTTCAGACATGCATGCACGAATTTTTCCTTTAATTTTACCGATAGGAATAAAAAGCCTCTTTCAAATATTGCCGCTGGGAAGAACGCACCTGCATTCGAGCCAAAATCACAACTTGCTCAGCAGCTTCATATCGATTAGCACAGATTCTCATTAAAATGGAGAATATAATAAGGGAAGAACGTAACTCTCATGAATAGTCGCATGATAAGGATGTACAATACTTCGTGGTTCTCATGGTTGCGTCACTTTCTCAACGCCACTCTTTTCTCAGGGCATGCCTGATAAGTTACTTACTGATACATAAGATCCTTCTTTCCCGCGTCGTCATCGATCTCATCATCTCTTGTCTATCTCGACTTCCTCTATTTCCTCTGGTTCATCTTTTATCTATGTATCATTCTCTCAAACACTCTCCCACAGCGTCTCACTCTCATATTTCAATTCCTTGCGACGCATAGCGTCCTGCATCGCCCATGTACACATATTAATATGCAAGAGTATCGAAAAGACGCTGTGACGGAAGGCAACGAGCCATGTATATAAAGATTTCTCACCACGAAAAGCGGATGTAATTTGAACATTTCGCAAGACAAGTCTATGAAACGACCTATGAACTGATGGTCTGTTCTCGATATATATAAATCCATTAAAATTAAGAACGCCGCGAATACAAATAATAAAAGTATGAAAAATTTATTCCTCCTCTTTAGCCGCCTCTTTTTCCTTCTGTCGCTCCAAATATAATTGTCGCAACATATCCCTATCCTTTTGTTGTCGCACTCTTTCGACCTCCTCTGCACCGCCGGTCTTTTTAAGCTTCTTGGAATCCACAAATTCGGTCAGTTCGCGCTCAAACTCGTCAATGCGGTTATCAAGTTCACGTTGTCGCATCTTTTCTGCTTGGTCAAGAGCTCGCAACCGTCGTTCATGGTCAACGTCGATCGTGGCTACTTGCTTCAATACGCTCGACATGCCCTCGAAGCCTTCCTCTGCAGGTGCCACATGGAACTCTCGCACGACAGGCTTTGCCTTGGCTTGGTAGGCGCAAATCTTCTCCAGCTGTTCAAACACTTCGACAAGTGCCGTCAAATCATCCTGCATATCCAGCAATAGGCCTTCTTGTTCCTTTAGCATCTGCTGCTCCTTTACGATGGTTTGCAGCTCTTGTTCCCAAGTCTTCTTCCACCGTGGCTTCACATTGACGATGTATGCTCCAAATTCTTCAATTTCCTTCGCGACAATCGCCTTCTCCTTCTTGCAGTGAGCCATCTGAGCCTCGGATGGACGGCATTTTCGTTGTGTGACATCTAGTTTAAGTTGATCAATGGTATCCTGGAGATCTTCAAGTCGAGCAGTAATCTTGTCAGAGCTCGTGAGCAGCTTTTCTTTGCCTTCTTCAATGAACGCTCTTGCTTCCGACTGCGATGTTTGCTTTGGCTCGGCTTTATCTTCTCTCGTAATTCTTGTGCCTTGTCTTTCAGCTCTTGCACTGCACTCTCGGCATCCTGGCGCATCTCGCGCTGAAGCTGTCTAAGTACAGCTATATCACGTCGAATCGTCTCGACCTGGCGCAACTGGGTCTTGATATCCTTGACTGAGACCATTCCTTGGGATGCATCTTCAGAAGACGTTGCAAGGGTATCTGTGGAGACTGTGGCACTTTGGTGTTGTGCTGATACAGTTGGCGTGGGAGGTTGAGGTTGAGGTTGAGGAGTAGGAGGAGGAGCCTGCGCTTGCAAGTCTGATAATTGCTGTTTGATGGTTTCCACTTGCTCGACAAACATTTTCCGGATTTCGCTCATTTCTTTTTCCATGGCTGTATTCATTTCCTGCGCCCAATACTTTTGTACCTCTTCCTTATCTTCCTTGTCTAATAAACGCAGTTTAGCTCGGGATTTTCAAAAAAGAAACATATACTAACTATTTCTACTACATACCATTGATATTCAGAGATAGTACAGAGTTATTTTTGACTTCTCCGAGATCTTCAAGCTCATAAGATATATTCGCAATAGGATCCTTAATGTATATGCTTGGAAAATCGTTGAGACCGGACGAATAGCCGAAGCGTTCGATGAAAAGCATACGCAGGGCTGGTATACTGAGTTCGCCAGTGTAATGCACCTTTTTGACATCTTTGCCGATGACCAAGAATAAAGTCAAGCCTTTTATCGCACCACAACCTAGTTAGCAAACTATATACGAATTGTAGGGTTTTCTCTTTGTCATCATTCACCTTTTTCTTTGGTATCTTCTTCAACGTTGGTAACTCCTTCGGTGTTTACCTGGCTTTCCTGGACAGTTCCTAACTTTTTGCCATCCTGCAGAGCTACGCGAGCTGGTATAGAGGGTACTGGCGGAATATATTCATTTGGACCCTGCCGTTTCATTGGATGGTAATCTCCTGCACCGTTGCCCCGAAACATTGAAGCTCGTCGCACAGACGACCTCCGCGCCAAGTTCTCCTGCCGTTTCAACGCTGCTAAAGCACTAGCTGTATTTGGATCACTCTCATCAAAATCGCTAGAGGGTGGTTTCAGATTCGTTCCTGAAGGCGTCACTGGAGGTGGAGGTGGTGGGGGCGGGGGTGGGGATGCGCCTGCTGCTTCGGGAGCGGCAGCAGCAGCAGCCTGAGCTGGATAACCTCGTCCTGCAGAGGAAACGCTGGATGGTCGGGCCTCGCCACCACCGGACGAAGAAGAACGGGACGGAGATGGCATACGAGGTGCTTGAGGCATCGGATAATGGCCATACGTGCCAGCTGTTGGGGAATAAGGACGGGATGACTGCGGTGGATAATTCATCCTATTGACATTTTCCGATGATACTGATGGTCGTGGCATCCCCATACGAGGGTCATAATCCGACCCTGTCAGTCTTGCTGCAACAGGTGGAGGTGATCGATCAGCCGAGTATAGAGGGCGGGAACCTGGTGGTGAATGTGTCATGTTTGCACCTCTGGCAAGCGCTGCTGGGGGTATCTCTCGACGCCAAGAGTCTGTGGATCGATATGAATCGCGAGGCCAGCTCGTTTGTGACATTTGCGCCGCGTCGCGCTCCCTAAGTTGCTGTTGCTTGCCCTTTAGACCATGCAATAAGTGCACAATAACGTCCCTGATCCTGGGAAGGTGCTGATCCAAAGTTGCAGGAGACGGTTCTTCGTTCATTGCCGCCGAGACGGATTCTTTGAGTTGACGAGGTATCCAGGAGAGATCGCTATATATCCACTTAGCATTTCTGCTGAGCAGTTTCGTCTCTCCTGCAAGTTATAAATACCTCATTGCTACACCTGCATCCTCGAATGCTTGAGACACCATGTGAAACTGCGTCTCCAGTGTTTCTCTAAAGTCCAAAATTTCTGCAGTGCTGGCTCGCTGTTGGGACCATTGGGTCAATGCTTCCAACAAAGCTTTGGTAGTTCGTAGAAGCCTTGTCACCACTTGCTCAATTTCACCCGACTAGGGAAACAATAAGCTTAGCTGCATACACTAATGAAACAAATGAATGAAACATTACCTGGCTCCTTGTTGACCCACTGTTTCTATGCATTATGTCAGGGCGTCTGGGACTACCAGAAGGAGTATAGGCGTCGTAACTGGAGTGTTCCATACAATATACAAGTTGGTTGTCAAGGCGGCATTTTTTTGTCCCTCATTTTTCTAAAGCACCGAGCCCCAGCACGTGATTTGCTCGTCGGGCTGTGCAGAGCAGCTCACTGCACAAGCCGCTTGCTTGCGGAACTCTCCTCAACGTCGTTCGATACAAAAGACATTGTGAAAAAATGAAGTTGGTCAGGTAATTACTCACACTCCACCTTCATTCCCTTGCACGCGGGTTTTGAGATGCGATCGATGGGGCACTGTATAGTACGAACAGCCACACTGCGTCTCCTTGCACAGCTTTCGCGTTGCAGTGATTAACCAAATACACACGTATACGCGTCGCCCGTGACACTTCTCAAAACTGAATGATCGCTAAACAGAGATTAACATCTAATTACTAGGTTTTTGATGAAACTCAATAATGAGACGGTCACTGTCGAACTGAAGAATGGCACAGTAGTGCACGGAACGATCACAGGTAAAAAGAACAAGGAAATCACAATCTAATTAGTATTTGTAAAGTACTTATGCAATCGTAGGCGTTGATATGAGCATGAACACACATTTGAAGACTGTGAAAATGACAGTAAAAAACCGAGACCCACAAAGTCTAGATTCGCTCAGTATTCGAGGCAACAATATTCGATGCGTTATTCTGCCAGACAGTTTACCACTCGACACATTGCTCATTGACGACACACCAAAGTCAAAATCCAAGAAGAAGGAGGGTAAATATATCAGAACCATTTTGTTAGTATTTTAGATTTGCATCGTTGCTCACTGCATATCCAAAATTTTGTTAGCACCTGCTGGTCGTGGCCGTGGTCGTGGCATGCGTGGTCGTGGAAGAGCCAGAGGTCGACGCTAAATAATAACAACAACACGACATTCATCTCTTTTTTCTCTTTCTCTCTCTTTCTAAACAAGCGCTGATCCCATGTTGTGTGGAAGAATAAAAGCAAAAGCTCAAGTTACCGTCTGAGGCATCTCATCAGCATAAACTCGAGTGGAAGAATGTATGTCTAAAGAAGCATGCGTAAATGCGTAAATAAGAAGCTCGTTCGGTTGGATGGGAATCAAAAAAGACAGATAGATAGTTAACAATGGGATATGAAACAGAAAATGTCACCATCAGTGAGGGAGACATACCATTTCCAAGAGCGTCTACTAATTAAGGGAAATCTACAGAAGAGGAGATGGCCCGTCCAAATTCTAATTAATAGAAAAAAAACTTGATGAGAGAGAAGTAAGGAAATGGGCACGTACTTGCTGCATCTGCTAGTTACTCCCCTTGGCCCGATTATGAAATGCAGTGCAGATCATTTTTCCAAGTCTTATCCTTTTTCCTTGCAGTACATAGCAAAAAGGATGACGTTGAGTTGCTGTTACTATTATTTTATTGTTATTATTAAAGAGAACCTGACGAGCAGGTCAAACTGTATTAGATGAGTGAATCATCAAGGTAATTATTCTGTGTGAGTGAGGAACGTGATGTTTGTGTGTGTGTGTGTGCTATATAAAGAAGAAAAAGGAAGAGAAAAAGAAGCTTATTTGCGGCAATAATTACGCGGCACGGAAAGAAATCAAGTGGAGGAGAAGGAGAAGTGATTTTGTACATTTAACATTAAGCATGGTATCACGCTCTAGCCTGCTGAACGTGCTCCATGGGATGAGTAGGTGGCAAAGAACCTGTGCTGTGGTGTCTGTTGGTATGGTAACGCTTGGATGAATGGCCTTGCACACGTTCGTGGCGACGAAGAGCATCCATTCTTGTAAACTTTTTGCCGCACTGGGTGCAATAGCAGAACGGTCTGTTCTTGAGATGGATAGACTGGTGTCTTGACAGGTCGTATGACCTACGGAAGGTCTGACCACACTTTCGCTTTGTTGCTGGGTCGACAATGTGCTCACACAAGAACTGGCCTGGAGGCTTGCCGGATTTGCGGATCGAGAGGATTGTCTTCTGCTGCGCACGCCCGTCAAGGTCGGTGCCATACTTGTAGAGGACGAGGATGGAGAAGGAGATGAAGATGCACCCCCAGAGCAAGGTGTCTGTGGGGGAGTGCGGGGCTCAGTGGGATGAAGCGTGAATGAGGGGCGAGAGTTTGGATGGATGGGAGCTAGTTCAGCGCTCTCTGGCATCGAAGCAGTCAAAGACGATATGGCTGGCAGCTTTATAATGTTTGGAGCAGCTTGTCGCATGGAACAAGGCGGTGAAGGTGGAGCTGTAGAAGGTCGACGGATATCAAGAGGATGCACAATGCTCGATGCATCAAAAAATGAAGGCCTGTGCGGCAGAGGCAACGGCGATTGGCTGTGATGGTGATACGGGCTACAGTGCTCTGCCGAGACAGCTCTTTGCTTCTTTGGCGTGATTGGTTCATCCAAGGATATTCCAGAATCTTTGCGTATTGTGCAGTTGTTATCATCATCGATATCCATGGATTCGGGGCTATATTGAGCACTTTGCCGGTAGCCACAGTAGCCTTCGCTGAAAGAAATGGAGAAGCGAGCTTGTGGAGGTTGTTGCATTTCCGAGTTGAATACCGGTGACCATCTGAGAACAGTCGGCTTGATAATCGGAACATCTTCCGAGGACCAGTGATGACGACGACCTAGGTTATGTATACACCATTATTGATGCTGTTAGCCCCACTGCTAAATATTAAGGATAATTTAGGCAAACCATCGACTTACCAGTATGTTCTACTGGACTTTCACAACGGAAAGCGTAAGTTGGAGGCGACAGCGTGCGAGCACGTTTGCGCAGCAAGACGAGCTCAAAGTAGTGACGTTCTGCACTTGATTTCAGTGCATCAAGAAGAGATTGGTCATCGTGCAGGATTATATGACTGCTACGGTATCTAGACTCCGTACCCAACGCAATGTTGTATTCATTCAGATCCACATCCTAGCAAAATGCAATCGGTTAGCAGACGCTCAGGGAATGACAAAGAAATGGAAGGGCTCCTAATTGAAGTATATGCTTGCCTTTGTGGAAACGGCATGCCGGATCTTATCAAGGAGTTCGTCGAATCTAGGTGATTTGTCTTGATAAATGCAAAGATGCAAAGGGAAACTGTATGATTTGTCTTCGACCCGGACTCTATCATTGGTAACAGATACCTGATTGAGAAATGGCTGCAAGTTGACATGCATCTGCACTGCACTTTTACCTGAATCGATAAATAGTCTTGTACATTATGGCAAAGATATTTTCACGTATTATTAAAAAAGAAATGTATCAAAGCGAGAGAAAAACAGACGAAGAAAAAGAGTGGCCGGGGAGAATGTGGATGTGTGTTTTGTGGTGGATATATGAATATATATACGATGATATTAAATTAGATACGGCAATAGATATAGTAAGTGAATGGTGCCGAAAACCAGAAAGAGAAAACGAGAGGAAAAGGTGAACGAGGAGGAAAATGACGGCGATAATTTATAGGTTTTATAAACGGCTTCAAAGGGGTGGCGAAGATGAAGCAATCAGCCAGAGCTGGCCTAACCCTGTAGTCCATCAAGCGGACTCAACCCCCAAAACAGTCCAAAACCGCCCCCGTTGCGTTCTAAAACTAGAGGGCTACATTGTGGGCAAGTGGCTATACTTATGCTTGTGTCCTTTCTCTCTGTCTTTGTTTCTCTAATACTTACCGGACCCGAAAAAAATAAAGTCTCCCTTTGCATGTGGCCTATAGAAACGTGGTTTCTCCCTCCAGCATCCACACCATCTTTTTCTTTTTCAGGTCATTTCTGCTCCTATACCATACATTCGGGCTCTCATCAACTTGCTGTCTTTGACTTCTTGCCACACTTTTTGGCTGCAAAGACTCCCTTATTTTTCTCGTTTTCCTTTCGCTCTCGCTCCATCCTCGCGCACTACTGTTGCAAACAAGCACCTAGAACGGGTTGGATGGGGTCCTACTCCACACACACACGCGTACTAACTCCTTGCTGGAATATTTTTTCTTCTCTCTCTCTTGTCTGACAATCCTTGCAACAATAATAAAATACATGCTGATCTGTGACAATAACAAAATTTAGAGTTTTGTCATGGTGACAAATTGTGTCTAGATGCCACCAAATGAGCGATTATGGTAATATAGATGACCCACTTCTTCTTTTTCCAATGGGTGCAACAATTGGGGACTTTCTTCTTCTCTCTCTCTCTCTCTCTCTCTCTCTCTCTCTCTCTCGCTTATGCATTTTCAAAAGATGTTATCAGAGACCTTGCAGCTTCGATTTTTCGACAAAAAGTTTCAAAAAGGATTCAATCCCCACCTCCACATCTCCTTTTCGGTACATTGGATCGTGAACAATGCACATCATTGAACTTTGTCATTAGCGGACCTACAGCTCGTTTTGCCCGCCAGATCATGTAGTTCCGCCTGTGCATCAAAGTCGTCAAGTTTGGCCATCATGATCGCTAACGTGGCTTCTAATTAAAACACAAAGAGGCGGATTTCGCATTTTATACAGTGCATTCAGGGAGCCAGGGGAAAAATATCTATATTTACAAACTCGCGCGGATCAACCGGCTTTTTTTTCTTGTTTGCTCCTCAATGGAGAGGATCCAATATTTAGGGAATTAAGACTGTCCGTCTTGCCTTTTTCTTGACCACACTAGCATATGCGTGCTGTACACGTTATCAGTGACCCTCACCCTTTGAGTTTGCTTTTGTGGACTGCTGTGAAACTTTGTTGCTTTTTTTTCCTTAGGCATCTCCTCCTAGCTACGCCCTTACCCTGCATGAAACTTTTCCATAAACTATAACTCACAGGGACTCAATATATGAAAAGTGTGTAACAAATAGCAGGGTATTTGCAGAAAAAAACCCGAACAAGGGTACGCTTTACTATTGGTACTTTTTAAGCTTCGTCGGCATTTGTGGTAATTACATCGTCGATCTTTAGGATCATCTTGACGAGCTGAGTGGCCAAAAGGAATTGCTGACGCTTGGAAATCAATGGATCGTATACATGCTGCTCTTTCATATCTAAAATAGAAAAAAATTCGTTAAGAATAAGGGATCGAGCTTCCTCCACAATGCAGGTACTCACCGTTAGAATTTTTGTGCAAGCAATCGATGCCCAGACGGGGGTTGCCCGTCGTAGCTTGCTGTGCCTTGACTTCTGCCAAAGTTTCAATGGGTGACAAGCCAGAGTTCTCTGCAAGTGCAAGAGGGGTGGCATCTAAGGCATCTGCAAAGGCACGCATGGCATACTGTTCGATCGTGGAAATCTATGCATAGCACGGCTTAACAACCCAATATCCTTTCTTGAGATACACAGAGAGAGAGAGAAGAATACATACCTCGTCTGCAACCTTTGCAATCGCCAGAGAGCAGCTAATTTCAGCAGCACCGCCACCGTATACAACACGGTTGTCTCGGACAAGGTTGCGTACAGCACAGATAGCGTCGTGTAGAGAACGCTTGGCTTCGTCGATAATCTATATAAAATGTACTAATGAGTTGAGACAAACTCACTCTTCGAGCCAAGATAAGAAACATACCATCTTGTTACCACCTCGGACGAATACCGTCACTGCTCTGCTGTTTGCACATTCCTCAATCACCAACATCCTATCCTTGGTAGTACCAAAGGACAATTCTCGAACAAGACCAGCAGTACCAAGCTTTTCAGGTGACAAGTCTTCGAAGCGCGGTACAATTCGGCCGTTTGTGGCGATAGCAATGAGTTCAATTTCTGGACCACCAACCCAGCGAACAGCTGGAAGGTCGTTTTGAAGCAGCAAGTGGTTCGCTTCGTCGTCGAAGCCCCATTGGCAAATAACAAGATTGGCACCAGAATCCTTGACTTGTTTGATCATGTCTTCGAATTTCTTTCGTTCGTACTCTTGCAGCTTTTTGTATTCCTCCACAGAAGTGATATCCAGCTTATGCTTCGTCTTGGGACGTGGAGGTTCGAATGCACAAGTCAAAATTGCGAGCTTAGCATCACGGACTTCGCGCGGCATTTGAGGGTGCGACATGTCCTTGTCGACAACGACACCGTGCACCAACGTGGTATCTTCCAGAGAACCTCCAACTTTACCATCGACCTTGATAAGTTCGAAGTCGACATCCTTTCTCTGCAAATCGGCTACTGCAAGCACAGCATTTACTGCAATGTCGGCGAATTGCTCGTGACATTTGGAGACACTAGGTGCGACCAAAGTATAAGTAATCACATTCCTCTAAAGTCTAGAATCCCCTTGATCCTTACATTTTGCTGCCCAAACTGGTCATGGCTGTCTTTTTCAGGTTTTCTACATTGTCTTTGCTGAATTCAATAGTGTCAGAGATCTTGTCCAAGTGAGCAACAGCGACGTTGCATGCACGCTCGAAACCGTCGGCGATACGGATAGGATGAATACCACGGTCCAGAAGTTGTTCGCATTGCTCCAGCAGGGCACCAGCAAGAACTTTTGTGGCGAAATACATACACATAAGTTCGGGCTTCCTCATTTTTCTATAGTCATTTTTTTTGCGATGATAACCTACCAACTACACCGGTGGTACCGTCACCAATTTCATCGTCCTGACTCTTTGACAGTTGTACAAGGAGCTTTGCAATCTGGTGCTCAACGTGCATCTGATCGAGAATAGTCGCTCCATCGTTCGTGACTGTAATGTCTCCATCTGGAGAGATCAAAATCTTGTCGAGACCTTTTCCAAGCTTCTTAAGTATCCAAGGTGATCTATAAGGTTCATCTAGCCCATACCTCGAGGTCCCAAGGAAGTTCGAATAATGTTTGATACAGTTTTTGCTGCAAGAATATGAGACTAAAGATATAAATGTCAGAAGCTGTTTCTCAATGCTCATTCTCGAAGCACGATGTTTGCAGACGGATGATCTGCAAGGTACTTACGCGAATGGCTTCGATGCCCGAAAGTCTAGACTTCTTTTGACCTTCCCGAACAATAATGAAAGGACGTCCGTATTCATCCGTCGCATACACAGCCGAGTTGGGGTCGATTTTGGCAGGGGCAGCCATTTTGTGTAATGAAGGTGGTAACTGTCAAACTGAGCCTGCGCGTTCTTTTTCCAGCAATTTTTTTGGAGAACCTCCGATGTGCAGCACGTTCTCCGGGCAATTCTAACAGCAAGTGAAATTAAATCGAATTGTTGATGATAGGCAATTCAGTATGCTATACGCACAAATACGCATGTAGTAGACTGCAGCGCTTACTCTCTGACGAAGGAAGCAGAAACTTTTCAAAAATATCCTCCTATTGTATATCATGTTTCATACGTCGTCCCAGCATCAATCGCGTTCGTAAAGTTCGCAGAACAAACATAGCTTCTCCAAGCAAGTTCGAATCATCGAATTCAAGATAAGCTTTCAATTTCATCTGAAACATCATGATCCTGCTACGTTACGAATATTTCTTGTCTCTTTAGCGTTCGTACATGCTTTACACGCCAGGGTTTATTTGGTCCCCTGCTCGATCAACGTTACCCGCTGAGTGGCGGTTATGAAGATTTTCTTCTCTTTCTTTTCACATTTCCCTATCTAAACAATGCAATGTGAGCCGCATGCTGTAGCCAATTCAGAGAAGAGTTTATTTTCAAGTTCGAACCCACGCTTTCTACCGAAGCCGAATACCATCAATGTGAAACACGCGGAGGAGGATGATACCTGCATATCCGACAACAATGATGACTATATTGGCTCTGCTATTTACGACAATGTTACCCAGGACTTGGTGCCCCCAAAGCTCAAAAAACGACTTGAAAAGGAAAAGGACGTCATTGCTTCATACAGTGCCATCCGTTTCAAAGAGTATGTCCGCCAGCAGATGGATCATGCGATCGCGTTGCTAGGGTCCTCTTCTCCTCCTCCTCCTCGTCCACCATCACCGTATTCAACCATTGATACCTTACCAAAGCACTGTTCTACGGTCGACGATGCGCCATTACCGCCGTATTCTTGTAGTCTGTATAAAAGCGGGAATCTTACCGTCAAGCAAGAGCGTGGGAAGGATGGTGGATTATGTACGGATAGGTCCTGGAAGTAAGTAGAAAAGCATATGTGAAGAATGAATGAGCGCAGAAGCCAGACTTAAGCATAACTGTTATCTTATTACAGGAAATGTCATCTCGAGTTACGGGGAACTCTTCTTTGTATAAACAGCCGAAAGAAATGCCAGCCGCTTTACCGACTTTCCATGCAGGGTGTTCAAGCAGGAGTGGCGCTTGACTACAAAAAGTATCGAAACGTGCTACGCATCCGGATGCCTGATGGATGGCGATTTTTATTAAGAACCAAAACCGATACTGACATGATATCATGGATTGAACATTTGCAAGCGTCGGTTAACATTAGTCGTGATTTTGATGTTTGCAGCATGCCACGATTTCTTACTGTAGCTAGGAGCACGGACCGTCTGCAAGGAACCATTGTAAACCTTTTACTTAGCACTGGATGTCGTACTCTAGTTGGTGTATGTAGTCCTAATACCACTCAATAAAAGCGGGAATGAAGTTATGTGATCTATCGAGCTTTTGAACAAGTGGATGCTGATGGAAAGGCATGGCAACTGAGCCACTTCCATAAAAGGCACCTCCTGACAGCCTCGGGAGCTCAATTTTTTCCATTTGACGCGTGCTAGGCAGCCCAACTTCATCTCGACACTTTCTTCATGGCCGAAGTCGCAAAGCCGACCAACAACAAGACTAGCTTCCAGGACAAGGACAAGCCCACCGAGGTTCGATTGAGCAACATTGTAGCTGCCAAAGGTAGTGTCATCTCGCACGAGTTGCATGAATCGCCCCTGATTCCTGACATGTGTTCATCGCGTGAACTTTAGCCGTTGGCGATGCTATCCGTACCTCGCTCGGTCCTCGTGGTATGGACAAGATGGTAATTACATTTGCACTGTGGTTGTCGAATTTGTATTGACACAATCGAACAGATTCAAACCGGAAACGGTGAGGTTGTCATTACCAACGATGGCGCTACGATCTTGAAGCACATGGCTGTCTTGCATCCTGCTGCAAAAATGGTATGTTACTCCTTTCACAGCGTATTTCGACCGGCACCTTGACCTGGAGAAAAAACATTTAGCTCGTTGATCTGTCAGCAGCCCAAGATGTAGAAGCTGGTGATGGCACAACCTCTGTTGTCGTCTTGTGCAGTTCTTTGCTCGCAGCCGCCGAGAAAATGCTCAACAAGGGTACGATGAATGCTACATATCTGCATTGCTAGGGGAAGACGGGTGTTGATACGATTTGCTTGTAGGTATTCATCCTACAACCATTGCCGAATCTTTCCAACGTGCTGCACAGAAGGCTGTCGAATTCTTAACCGACATGGCTACACCTATCGACTTATCCGACCGAGAATCCTTGCTTCGCGCTGCTTCCACTTCACTAAACTCAAAGGTCAGCCATTGACATGCATTTTCCAGCCGGAATTCGCCTTTTGACACTGGAAAAAATATTATACACTATAGATCGTCTCTCAATACTCTTCTCTGCTCGCTCCCATCGCAGTAGACGCTGTGCTTCGCGTGATAGATCCAGCAGTGTCCGACAATGTCAACTTGAAGGATGTGCGCGTTGTAAAGAAGGTGGGCGGAACAATCGATGATACCGAATTGGTGGATGGCCTCGTCTTGAACCAAAACGTCGTAACAAGCGCTGGTGGTCCCACACGTATGGAGAAAGCTAAAATTGGTTTGATCCAATTCCAACTGTCACCACCAAAGCCTGATGTAAGGAATTAGTGCAACTATAGGGAATCAAAGAAATTTGGGCTGATAGTGCTACATAGATGGAAAACCAAATTGTCGTTAACGACTACCGACAAATGGATAAGATTTTGAAAGAAGAACGTCAATACCTCTTGAACATGTGTAAAAAGATCAAGAAGTCTGGATGCAATGTCCTCCTCATTCAAAAGTCTATCCTGCGCGATGCAGTCAATGAACTCTCGCTTCACTTTTTGGCCAAGCTGAAAATCATGGTTATCAAGGATATCGAGCGAGACGAAATAGAATTCATTGCCAAGGTATGCAGGCCTTTTTACAGCTCTGTTAGCAATACCTTTTTATACTAAAAATGAGCCAATGACTATAGTCCCTTGGATGCAAACCTGTTGCAGATATCGAATCTTTCACAGATGACAAACTCGGCTACGCCGATCTTATTGAAGAAACAGAGTCTTCTGGCTCTCGTGTTGTCAAGGTTACTGGCATGAAGCATGCTGGCAAGACAGTATCTGTCCTGTGCAGAGGTGCCAACTCCCTGGTCTTGGAAGAGTCTCACCGATCACTTCACGATGCACTCTGTGCAGTGCGGTGTCTCGTAAAGAAAAAGTGAGTTTTACAATGCAGTATCAAGATATATTTCAATAGCTCACCTTTTCTACTTTTCTAGGGCTCTAATTGCCGGTGGTGGTGCACCAGAAATTGAAGTCTCCCAGCGGTTGATGGAACATGCAAAGACATTAAAGGGCATGGAACAATACTGCTTCCAAGCTTTCGCTGAAGCTTTGGAGATTGTACCGACAACTTTGGCAGAAAATGCAGGTCTGAACCCTATTTCGATTGTGACAGAGTTGCGCAACCGACATGCAATGGGAGAGAAGACGGCCGGTATCAATGTCAAGAAGGGCACCATCACTAATATCTTAGAAGAAAACGTTATCCAACCTCTGCTGGTTTCAACCAGTGCTATAGAGTTAGCAGCAGAGACTGTCAAGATGATTTTGAAGATTGATGATTTGGTGAGTGTGGGTTACCCAACGGCTTTGCTTTCGATATACTGATTATCATGTAGGTTCAAAGCCGATAAGCATTCTTTTTCAAAGAATAAAAGTAGCTAATTTTACATTTACAAACAAAAATTATGTGCTCTATTTCTATTTATTCTCGGTATTCTGCCAATGCCTCTTCGTCCCAGCTAACAAAGCTGCCGGAGAGATTCTTGGGTGCCTTAGCTGCTAAAGCAGCGATCACGTAACCAGGTTGGTCAGGGTGAATCAGCTTGCCACTCTTGTGCAAGTCCACAAACTTTTGGTGGTCTTCCTTCATGGCCTCCAAACCTACATATAGTCATGGTGTAAGTAGAGGACAGATCCGCGAAAATAATACATCAACCAACCGTTGCTACGCAACATGGCCTGCATATCTGTATCAACAACACCGGGTCTCAATGCAATAGTTGTAACATCAGGCTCCTCAACGGACAACGTAGAAGTCAAATGGTTCAAAGCAGCCTTGGAACTGGCGTCGCCAAATTAATAACCTTCAGACAACATGCTTGCAAAATTCACCGTGACTTACGAGCCATAAGCACCCCAACCGCGGTATCCTCTGGCAGCAGCACCCGAGGAAACCATAATGATGGATCCCTTGCTCTTTCGAAGTTGTGGCAATGCTTCTTGGACAAGAGCAACGATGGAGAAGAAGTTGACATCGAACAAGCTATAGTACCCATCGAATTAACGTCAAGATAGTCAATTGTATTTGACAAGAGACTCACCGCTTCCATCCTTGCACAGGACTGTCTGCAACAGATGCAATGGGTTCCAAAACACTATCGATCATCTAAAGTAAGGACCGACGTTGCTCGCCTGATATGCTATATCTGTCCTCGTTTTTTGTATTTACCCAGCGTTGGCAATTACGCCGTCAAGTTGACCCCACTTGTCAACAGCGCGACCCACAGCGTGTCTAGGCAACGACTCTTCGGTCACGTCGCCCTTGAGCAGTTCAAGCGACGATTCCTTTCCATGTTTAGCAGCTTCGGCGCGCAATTCTTCCAAAAGCTCGCCGCTTCGGGCAACTGCAACCACACGGGCATTGAACTTTAGCAAGGCCTGGAGGACGATAGCTTTGCCGATACCGCGAGAAGCGCCAGTGACAATGAAGACTGGAGAGTTTGCCATTGTTCAAAACTAACCAAGTCGTACCCGTTACGCGCCCACGGACGGAACACACATAACACTCCGAACATTGGGCCGTTGTGTTCACCATTCACTTTCGGCAGCATCCCGAGGGTTAGGACAGGTATCTGTGAGCTTATGACGTTAATTACACCGAGCGAATGAAAATTTTTTCTTCTATCTTGCTTCTTTATGCAATCTAACGTATGATCTACTAGCGTCCGTCTAGCAGGATCTGGCAAAGGAGAAAGACGGGAAGCTTGTTTTTCGATGCGGCGACGTAATAATAAATGAAGCGCATGTGGTATCTTACCTTATTCTTCTCATGGCACCGAAGAAGAGATTTGTGATCCAAGGTTTCATACTGACGACCCTGTCTGTGTTTTTTGCTTGGCTGCAGTAGAACGAAATCAAACGAATAAGATGCGTCAGGCACAGCGAGGCAACCAAACAATTTTGTGGGAATTTTGTGGGCACTAAAACAACCGCATCTTTTTTTTTGCTGGGTTCGAAAGCTTGCAGGTATATGCATTGTTCCGTTTCTCTTTCATCGCGATCTTTTTTCTTTCATTTCTTCCCCATTTAACACTTCGCCAAACAATGGCGGACAGTTCTCCCCATGATCAACTAAAGTGAGTTTGCGGCTAGAACCGATATTATCCTAGTACGTCCCATCTTACGATGTATCTTGAATGTTTCCAGTGCGGATCCGTCAATAAGCACATTTACATCGGCCTTGTGGTTCAACGCGGCCATCGCCGTTGGATGCTACAGCGCGTTCACGATATTACGCCACTTTCGACCAGAAGTCTACGCGCCCCGGTCGTATCTTGTTGATAAAGAGTAAATACAACGGATTTTTCTTTTTCAATGTAGATTACATTTACTCATCGATCGGGGCACACATCGTAGACGAAAACCGCCGCGTTTACCAAAGGGGTTCCTTTTGTGGATCATTACAATGTTGCGGATACCAGACATGGAGCTGATCCGCATCATGGGCCTGGATAGGTTCATGGTTCTGAGATTCTTGCGGATGGGCATCGTCGTTTTTACGCTGTACATGATTGTAGCGATCCCCATCCTTATTCCTGTCAATGTGATCAATCAACGCAATTCTCCCGGTCTCAACATTATGACGATGGGTAATGTCAAGGATGCTTCTCGTACCTGGGCCCATCTTGTCCTGTCCGTTTTGCTGACAGGTAAGAGACTAAGAAAAAAAATTTTTCTTGTGTCTTCAATGATCTGATCTCCTTCCTCCCCCAAACGAAAAGCCGGTGTCATTTTTTACACTTTTTATGAAACCAGACGATATCTCAACCTTCGACGAGCATACCTCCTTCGACCAGAGTATGCAAACTCTGTTACGGCACGAACACTCTATGTACCTTCTATTCCAAAGGATGTAAACAACGTGCAGGATTTGGCAAAGATCTTTAACAGATTCCCCGGCGGTATCAGGCGGATATGGTTAACGAGGTATGAGAGGGATCTGTGCGACAACACGGGCAGATGTCTTATTTCGGAAATAGAAACACAAAAGACCTTCCTGATCTTGTGACGGAGAGAGCAAAGTATGTGCAAGGTCTTGAAGGTGCAGTTACCACAGCGATCAAGGATTCGTACAAACATTATGCAAAGGTCGGACAGCAAATGGAGGAAGGACGCACACTCATCCCTGAAAAATTGCGCCCTACGCATCGTGTTTCATCACTGCCTATCAGCATCCCATTTGTCGGCCGCAAAGTCGACTCCATCACTTACTATCGCGACAAAATTAAGGGGCTTAATGAAAAGATTCATCAAAAGCAGGAAAAACCGGAGGATTTTAGTCAATACAGCTCGGCATTCATTGAGTTTAATCAGCAGATAGCGGCCCACATGGCTGCGCAGTGCGTCATTCATTCGCGAGAGCTGCAGATGGCGCCAAGATACACGCAGATTGCCCCCACCGATATCATATGGGAAAATATGAACATTAATTCTTACGAACGCCTTGTCCGTCGTGGCATTAGCTTGACGATAACTACAGCTATTGTTATCTTTTGGGCTATTCCTGGTAAGATAAAAGGAAGTTTGGTTAGTTTTTGCAGAATTGGTTGTTTGCTCACGAGCTGCTGCATTTTATAGTCACTTTCGTGCAGGGTGTCTCTAGCATCCAAGCACTTAGCCAGGTCTTGCCATTCTTGGAGCCCTTGAACGATTTGCCGGAGACAGCTATTGGTATCATTCAGGGTATCCTGCCAGCTGTAGCTTTGGCTATCCTTGTCGCATTGGTTCCAATCATCTTTCGCCGTATGTATTCATTTTTTTCGAGTAGTCTTTATGCATATACTCATACATTTGGACTAGTGCTCTCAACCCATGAAGGTATTCCTCAAAAATCTCGCGTTGATCTGTCTGTTTTGCACAAGTACTTCTTCTTCATGGTAGGTTGTTGTTGTTGAATGTATTGGACTTTTGAAGGATTTCTTAGCTTCCTTTCTCTAGTTTGTCGATGTCGTTCTCGTTTCCACCATTGCAGGTGGTATCGCTCAATCTTTCAAGGAGTTATCAGAGAATCCATTGAGTATCGTCAATACGCTTTCCGAGAACTTGCCAAAGGTTTGTACAATGCCGCTATTTCCATGATAGCGCATTTTTCTGATTCAATGTTTTAATCGTGTAAAATTATATAGGCCAGCACGTTCTTCATCACTTATGTCCTTTTGCAATCTCTCAACTCGACTGGTCAAGCCATGCTACAAGCTGTACCCTTGGTCCTTTCCTACATCTTCCCATTGCTCAAAAAGACACCGAGAGATATCTACAATCTAAAGGCATCCTGCCCTACCATCAGTCTAGGCACCTTGATACCTACCCACACTGTGATATTTGTGCTCGGTATGTGTTTGCAGTATTAACGAAAAAAAATCCTCGTTTTCTAATCGTAATTTGACTAAAGGCCTCGAGTACTCGACGATCGCACCACTGATTTTGCCATTCGTCTGTCTCTTCTTTTACCTGTCTTACTTTGTCTACTTGTATCAATTCCTGTACATTTACGAAATGGAATACGAGAGTGGTGGCCTGGCTTTCCCTCGTGCTATCCGACATGTATACATTGGCATGTATACCTGGCACCTTACTATGATTGGTCTGTTTGCTGTACAGCAAGGAGCTATCGGGCAGCTGGTCATCATGGTCATCACTTTGATTGTGAGCTGCTTTGCTCTTGCATTGTACGACAAGGCATTCCGACCACTATTCCGGTACCTTCCTATCCAGGAAACCGAGGAAGTCAAGGTGCTCACTTCCAAACTCGCCCGTAATAAAGCTGGCGACGGTACCGACGAGAGATCAGCAGCCGTTACCAATGACGACCAAAACTCTGACGCCTCGGACCCAGACAAGCATATGTCTGTTCTTGAACGGAGCGATAGCCAGGTTGGTTTGTTGGATGCGTACGAAGCCAGACAACAGTTGCGGCATCGGTTCCATCAGAGCGAAGTGGAGACCGCGGGCGGTGAACCTTCTCAAGCAAAAGCAGACAGCGATGCCCTGCGCATGATGTACGACGTCGAGTTCTACATGCACCCCTCCCTCTACCAGACTCAACCGACAGTGTGGCTACCAGAGGATGATATGGGTATCACTCGTCATGAGATGGATGAACTCAAAGAACGCAAGATCCAGACAAGTTGCTACGGTGCCCGTGCAGAGCATGCAGG
>KK100125.1:269962-285902 GCA_000611695.1 Rhizomucor miehei CAU432 | reverse complement strand
TCCGTGTCTTCATTGACAGCTACAATGTTGTGGAAGCCATGGCGCTTTCTATCTAGTCACATTGTTTCACGCCAATATGTCAACGCTCATCTATCTTCTTTTTTTTGCTTTCTCACACTTTATTGCTTTCCGTTCCAACCTCCAAATTTCTTCTAGCATACTGAGAAGGATTTTTTTGTTCAATGATTGCACATAGCAGTAATCGTAGTAAATAATAACCTTATAGTATAATTCCGCGTAAAAAGTCCTTAGCGCGTTTCTTTTTTGTTTTAGCTTTACGATTCACCCGAAGTGTACCATTTATATAATTGTCGAGAAAGAAAGCGGCGAATTTTTTCCCACCGAACCCTTTTATTTCCCTCTCGCTTTCTGTCTCCCTCTCTCTCTTCATCTCTTGTAAACACAAAGTCAATTATGTTTACGTTGGACGACTTTGAAGACTATGCAAAACAACATCTGGCACCTGGTGCCTTTGGATATTACAGTTCTGGATCCGATGCGGAATCCACTCTGCGTCGCAACAGGGAAGCATTTGATCGGTAAATGTCGATATGTAAGAAATTGGCTGATTCAGAGAAGGATACTGACTGATTGTTATTGTTGGAAGAGTTCTTATTCGACCGAAAATCCTGGTAAATGTGGAGAAGGTACAAACTGCTACGACCATTCTAGGCCAGAAAATGCGATCCCCGATTTGTGTCGCGCCTACCGCCTTTCACGGTATGGCTCACTATGATGGTGAAAAGGCCAGCGCGGCTGGTAAGTCAAAAAAGAAAGGCTCATAAAAAAGACGATATCATTTCTATTATCTTTAACAAAAAAATTGGTACATTGTATAAAAAGCTAGTGTTGCAAATGGCCATCTGTTTTGCCTATCCACCAACAGTAACTATGGTATGGACGCAGTAGCAACCGCTGCACGCAAGGCCGCCAAAGACCCGTTCCTGTGGTTTCAATTGTACATGTCGCCAGACAAGGAACTGATGCTCAAGATGGTTCGCAAGTGCGAATCGGCAGGATACAAAGCACTCGTCGTGACAACCGATAGACCAAGACTCGGCAGAAAACTGGTGATTATGAGGTTTGTGGGTGGGCATATATAAATATATATATACCTTCTTTTTCTTCCTACTTTCGGCATGGTTTCCAAAGCTAAAAACGATACCGAACTACCATAGGAGCGGATTTACTTTACCCCGGCATTTGCAGCGTGGCAACTTTGAGGAAGACAACGAAGAAGACCACTTCAACGGTGAAGTGTATCCCGGAATGACGTGGAAAGATATTGCTTGGCTCAAGACAGTGACCAAGCTCCCGATTGTTATCAAGGGCATATTCCGAGAAGAAGATGCTAGAATAGCGGTGCAACAAGGTGTGGATGGTATCATTGTATCCAATCACGGTGGTCGACAATTAGACTCTTGTCCGGCATCTGCAAGTATTAAAAACGGGGTGGTTGTTGCTCTTATGAAAGTGGGTTATATTAATGTAATCCTTTTTTTGTAGCTTGAAGTATTACCGGAAATTGTACGTGCTTGCCGTGGCACCAAGGTCGAAGTATACTTTGATGGAGGAGTGCGACGCGGCACAGATGTCTTTAAAGCACTTGCAATGGGTGCCAAAGCTGTGTTCGTCGGTCGACCTGTCCTCTGGGGTCTGGCATACAGAGTAAGTGCTCACATAGAATAATGCGTATCCACCATTGAACAGTCTTCTGATTGCTCGTTGCTAGGGTGAAAGCGGCGTCAAGCAAGTACTGGATTTGCTGCAGCATGAGTTCCAACTTTCCATGGCATTAGCCGGTAAGAAAGATGAGACAAATGCAAATTTGCATTGTGCTTCTCTGAACTGATCAACTGATTTACGTGTCTAGGATGTACAAAGATTGAAGATATTGACAAGAGCTTCCTGATACCTCACGAGGATCTTTCCTTTACGCGCCCTTTGCATAAATTATAACGGTTGCTAACTAATAATAAAAACAATCACCGCGGATCCCGCCGTGGCGCTGTGACACAAACCATTGTTTGAAGCTAAAAATGCGGAAAGAACATTGAGAATATGAAGACCCCGTACTTAAAAATATCAACATTTTCCTCTGAAGGTATCTAGACATCTGAGAATTGTCCCGGAACCTTGTCGATAATGTCAGTTGCTATCATTATTCTACTTTTCATGGTATATTCGGCTTCACTGGTGTTACCATCAGCAAAATGAATTGCATTTCTCTCTATTTCTAGAACGAGAAGTAAAGTCACGAGTTCTAAAATAGATACATCCTCAGTAACGAAAACACGAAAATAACTTTGTTGTCAATGGTGATGAACAGTTAGTTGAAACACAATTACACAATGCAATAGGAGAGACTTGAAGGGGAAAACAGAAAGAAAGAGACAGAGGAAGAGGCACAGACAGAGAGTGGAAAGATATAATATATATACAGATTGATAAACAATGTGACGAAGTGTGGGTATAAGGTTTTCATCAAAGAAATGATGGCATATATCTCCATCAAATTAAGGCTTCCAACCAATACCGCCCTTGACCCAGATACCATCATGCACGAAATCCACCAAAAATTTGGCTGTGTCACGATAGATATCATTCTTGTCACATTGCCAGGCTTGTTTGAGCGATCTCAGGGCCAAGATAGCCTTTGGGTCGCCTGATTCTATGATAGCTGAGGCGCAGTCCGACCAGTCAACAGGAGAGGATGATGGGATGGGTGTGTTTGGTGCTGCGCGGTAAGGCTTTGGTCTGCCCTGGACGACATATGTGCACAACATAGACAAAAACTGCAAGTTGACCAACGAGTTGACATCGAGCTCGATGTGCTGCGGGCAATGATTGATAATCGTATGGATAGCGAGGGCAGAGGCAAGCAGTTGGCCGCCACCTAGAAATTCGTCCAATTCAATCTGGCCTGAGCTGCATGAAGAACTTTGTCGAATGAGTTTTGCTGCTAATTCTGCAAGCAAGAATAGACCGTGTTGCTGAGAAATATCGTTCTTGGCAATCGCCGCCCACTCCGTCATGTAGGTTCTCAACAGCTCGCTCTTGCTCTTGAGCAACACTTTAACTGCAGAGTACAGTGTATTTCCACCGTCAAAGCGTCCATCAAAGCGCTGGTCAGCCGCAACCATATCGAAGAGCACGTGTACATCTTGATTGCCTGTCGTACTAGCAAGAGGATCGGCGGTGCAGGTCAAGTCCGATGCATCTAAAAAGGTACATGCCAGATAAGCGAGCGCCTGTGTAACGACCAAAGACAGCCCTTGCTCCATGCCAAATGCAAGGTGGACAAGTGGTTGCAGCTGAGAACCTATGGATTGCTGTAGTACACTGGTATAGAAATACCGCTCCAGTACCGTTTCAATGCCTAGGAGCTCAACTTGCTTGCCAAAAAAGGCAAGAAAATCGCCGTAGCACCTGTTAAGGATATGGCTGATGAGAATCTTTTCTCTCTCTCTGCCTCTTGACCGGATTTCTGGGCGCAATCAACTTACGAGTGATCACCCAAATAATCTTGCCAATTTTCTTCGTTTAATTTGACGAGAGTAGAGACCCGGAATGTCGTGAGGTCAGGTGCGAGCTGCTGATAAGCTCGGGTAAGATGCTCATCCGAAGCTGCAAGGTGTTTGCCATCAGCAAGGAGGCTTTCTCTCTTTTTTTTATATGGCGTATTGCAATAATTGTTCCATACCACCCAATTCGTATAAACTGACTAGTACCCGCGTAAGAAGATTGGGTCTATCGCGACTTTCCATTTGAAAGAGTGAATGCTGATCCTTTATCATCTTGAGCAATATCTCGCGACAGGTCATGTTTGTCATTCGTTGTCCACAAAGTATAATGGGATGCTCCCTGGGCTTGTGAATAGAAACAAAACCAGTCGTTGACATGGCCAAAATAGAGTGTTTCAGAAATGGACCTTGAGAAATGAGGAGAAGGAGGGAGAGAAAAGGGAGGATAAGAAATATATACGCAAGTAGAAGAGAAGAAAGGCAGTGCACAAAAAGCACGCGGCATTTTATTTAACGGTATTACGAGTACATCAAATTTCTATATTTAGCTCATATCCATGGGCTGTGACGCCTGAGGTGGCGGTGGCGCTGAGCCGTTTGCTAAAGTCGAGGTATTGCTTGGAGTTTGAAGAGTGGATGACGGTGTAGCAGCGGACGAAGGTGTGGGAGCTGGGGAAGCCGCTGAAGGATCCTTGAATGCCTTTATCCATCCGCTTTCAATAAAGAAATCGTATATGCGGCTAGTCTTGTTAACATCAATCTTGATGAGTCCGCGAGCCTGTCTACGTTTCAAGTATCCCTGCTTTGCATATTCCTTCAGAATCGTATCCTTGATCACCATGTAAGGCCGTGGCATAATACGCAAAGTTGAGCAAAGGACACGTTCTTGCTCTGTAAGCAAATGTACGCCATCAGCTTCACTGATATCAAGCGGCGTCGCTGGCTTGCGGCCTCCTGTAGCTGCTGCTGTCGATGCTGCAGTAGCTCCATTTGGTTGACTCGATTTGGCAGTGTCGCGATAGTAACCAGCTGCACTAGGTGTTGCGGACAATGCTGCCAGCTGTGCTCGATAGGTGTTTCGCTGCGTCGAGATAGCTGATCCTGTCCGTTCATTGGAAAGCGACGCCAGCGTCTTGAGATGTGCCACTCGCTGCTGCTTATCTCGTTCATACTGCTCTCCTTGCCTAAATGTTGTTAAGCCCGCCTTTCGCCATTCCTGCAAAGCCGCAATTCTATCCCGCAGTTGCTGCTCGTTCACAAGGCCTTTGACAAACATTTCATAGTCTGAAGGTGTTTGTAGTCGGCAAAATACACGTGTTCGGTTGTAAAGTTCGCGCTCTTCCCTTGGTCGTTTCCGTTCCTGAGCCTGCATCTTTTTGTATTCCAGCCATCCGCGTTCGAAAATCAATTGTTTCCGTTCCATGCGACGATCGAGCCGAGAGTTGTAAATGTCAAGGACCATTATTTTAAGATCAATCTCTTCTTGGGTATCATCGTCGTTGAATTGCATATCCTTGACATATTGCTCTGCGTCGTTCTCATATTCTGTTTCAAACTCAAATCGTCGTGGCATATATCCTTGGATTTCATGAAAAGCCGGCCCACTTGTCACAGGTTTGCTGCTAGTTGCTGGCGCCTTGTTCTTTGGTATCAATCCTCTCGACTGCTGTAATCGCTGTCGTTTTCGCTCACGGCATTCTTCTTCACTGATATTATCGAATTTGAGATCCATGCGTGGTAGTGGCCAGTCGGGACTGGACACATAGACATCCAGGTAATGTTGCTCACACTCGAACTTGTCTTTTGTACCAACATAGTCTGCAATCGCCTGCCAATTGCCCATACCGTTCTTCTCTGCTGCCTCGATCAGTAGTAACTCTTCGTCTGCGTCCCAGTCCTCTGAAAAAAGAGGAAAGTTGTGCGGTTTTACTATGCGGTATGGGTGCGACGTCTTGTGTTTCATAGGTTCTGCTCCACTGCTGAAGCAGGTTACGCATAGATCAAAGTCTTCGCAATCTTTGTCGTTGCAACGAATGCGAACTGTATTGGTCACATCATTGCTGCATGCGTCGCAGTGGTATTTTGGTGGCTCTTTATCGTCGATTTGCGCGTCGCTAACGATTGCGCTACCCCCACTGCTCGCTGTTGGACGTTGCCGATGTGTAATTGTCATGATCGCAAGCGGCCTGTCTCACTTGGAAGAAGTGGGGAACTTGCTCGGTCGCTTTCTATCGATTTCAAGCCCGAAAAAGGTTTCCACCTCTTCTCGCGCTCACACCATAAAAGCTTGATAAATACGATTGCACTTTCCATAGCAGCTTCTTTATTTGCATGATTCTGTTTGGCAAAAAATATTGTTGCTATAAATATATATCAAATACAGCGTGCGGCATAGTCTCATTTGTACCTTTGCAACCGCGCAAACCGGCAGTCAATACTATCAATACCTGTGGATTCCGCAGTGTGAGACTCGCTTTTCTGAAGTATTACTTACATTTAGCAATTACAGTACCTTGCATTTTCTCTTGGATATGGGCCGGGCCCTGCAAGCTGGCAGGGATATCTCTCCTGTCCATTGAGTCGCTGCTCTTGCGGCGCTTATCTTTCAGTTCAAGTATCAACTTGAAAGTTCATGTATCTAAACCAGCGCAAGAAGACATACTTTGAAGCTATCTTTTCACAACATGTCTCTATAAGAGTTGTAAGAGTAGGTAGTAATATGTATCCAGACTTTTTGGGCATCAGGGAGAAGGAAGTAATGAATGTTCCTGTCGACAATATTAGAGACGCAGTTAGCATTTCCTCCAGATACGAGAAGACTATGAAGGGTGTTTAATGTGAATTTCTACCAAACAGATAGCAGCAGTGCATTAGACGTCAGTGTCGCACAAAACTTCGTCGGTCGTTTGGGTACTATTGACGTATCTGGGGGACATGGCAAGGAAGTACACAATTTACAAAAGCTGTGGACCTTTTCGGCGAGCCCTATCATATCGCAAGAAAAAAAAGAACCTATCTTCTATAAGCTACAGGTCGCCATCCATTTGCTCCGTTCTGTGCTCCATATGACCGCAGAAGCAGTCTCATACTTGACGCAGAGTTCTTGTCTCGATCTACAATCTTCTGAAACAAAAGATGTAAACAAAGGGTCACTCGACTGGATAATCGTGCATAGCAAAGTTAAAGCATGCTTTAATGGGGTATATATTTCCATCTACATAAAAGCCATTAAGATCAAGTGAAAATATTGGTTCCTTCATTTCTTACCAGCTATTCTCCTTTGTGGACATTCTGATTGAGCGAAAAGCAACTCAACCTTCCTCGTTTGCACACCATTTCTGCTTCTTACCGCGCCATCCCTGAGACGTCACTCCTCTTTGCCACACCAGTTTAATAAAGTAATGTGTGAATTTTGGGAGGCTACATCTGAAGCTTGGCTACTCACTTGTGATTGCATTTAACATCATCCTCGTTTGGTATATCGTCAAACCTTCCCTGACAAGGGTGATGAATTTTAGAGGTGCTATATTCGTCACACATTAGCACCAAGGCATGACGTGCTAATGTGACTCTGAAACCCTTAAGAACTCAACTTGTCAATGCCAGTTCGTGAGAGGCAGAGATATTTATACAAACCACGATGGGGATGGGCGTGTGGTCCGGCCACCACACGAAACTATTATTTGTTGCTCGTTCCTCTCCCAGCCTTTCCATTGCAGCAGCAATTCTGCGATTCTTTGATACCGCTTTCTTGATGTGCGTGTTGTTTTATGTATGAGATGATGGGTTCCTTGCCATAAATGAAATTAATTCCAAAGCATAGTCCGATTGGATGCAGCAGGATGCTTTACAGTTTGTGATGATGGACTTTTTCCTATAATCTCGTTTATCAAGTTCATCTGGTGACTCTGCCTGGCAGAGAAGAGAACACTTGAGGCGCAGGAGTCATATACGAGAATCGATCCCACAGATCATAATAATATAAAGACAGTCGGTCTCGCAAAACGAAGAGCATGAATTTTGGCTCATCATTGGATGCCTTTTGGCCGGCGCAAATGATACCTTCAAACGATTGATTCCGCCAAGATTGAAGAAAGTTCATTCGGAAAGAACGATGGCCAGAAAGCCTCTCACCCCATTACTCTTATCAACCGTTTTCATGAGTTTTCAAAGTTCTTCCATAGAAGAAGTCTTGGTAGCTTTTTATATTATTGGCTGCCCCTGTTTGATAGCCAGGATACTATGGCCAACATGGTGCAGAATTTGTCACGGATACGCTTCGAGCATGTTCATCTCAACAGACGATACGATACTCACGACTTTAGCTGCCAAACGACAAACGCCCATCGAATTTCTGCAGCAAGTCCCTGTTCCTGAGGCTGGAATCGGTCTTCAAAGTTGATCAACTTTCTTTTCTCATTTGCTCGGAGATGTTTGAATGCCCAATCGCTAGCCGAGATAATCTGCGGAGCGGGCCCCACTTCTATGTCTGCCCTGCCGTCGTTTGTTCAACAAAATGTTTTGGGCAAGCCGCTGCTGTCAAAGATTCCTGCAGGTACATTCATTCACCAAGGCAGTAAGACTTAACCATGACAAGGCGCTTTCAGAGCAAGTTCGACTCGTTATGCGCAAAGTTCCACAGCCTGTAGTTGTTGTCACGACAGCAGACAACCATATACGACGCGGCGTCACCGTCTCTTCCTTTACGCCAATCACTTTGCAACCGGAACCCTTAGTTTCATTCTGCGTCCGAATACCTTCAAGAGCTTCAGACTTATTACATTCCGCTGGCGGAATGGTCGTCAACATGCTCTCGCACGAGCAAGTACAGCAGTCAGTCGCGTTTTCGTCACCCAACAAGACAGACCAGTTCAAAGATATCCCATTTTACGACGATCCGTCTACTGGGCTCCCCGTACTGATGGGTACTATAGGATCAATGCACTGCAAAGCGTTACAAGTCTTGAAACTAGGCGACCATGAACTATGGATCACCCGCGTTATCAAGGTCGATCACGGCGTGGGTAGCAAACACGGACGTCGCGAAGAGGCACAGCCATTACTGTATCACGATCGCCGTTATCGAAGTGTAGGCGAGCAAGTATTTATGAAGGCTTTTGAAGACTCCATGGACCCGAAACTATGGACACATAGAGCACATATCAGGATGGCATGGAACTATCTACGGGAACTTGGAAAGGAGAAAGCAGAACCTGTTATCAAGGAGACCATCCGGCGACATTTCGAAATGAATCCTTCTAAGAATCTAGTATACCACGAGACTATCACCACCTTCTACATTCACCTTGTCGATCTCGCCATAAAATCGCATAATGCAAGCACAGACGATGAAGAGGATTTCTTTGAGTTTCTCGAATCATTTCCCGTTCTGACAAGCAGAAACACCATTCATAAGTATTACTCACCGGAGCTGCTCAAGTCAGAGAAGGCTCGCAAGCAGTTTGTTCTACCAGATCTAGCACCCTTACCTTCCACAATCGCACCATCGAAATTGGTTTCGCAAACAGAATAGACGACGATACATCCGAAGAACATGAATGTTCTCTACTAGACCTATTCGTCTTGCACGTTATAGATACTGTCATGGAATTAAAGATCATTACAGCAGCTACATATCTCTTAAAAGTAGTATGGAACTATGGTCCTCGACTGCTATAGCCATATTGAACCTTTTTGCATGAATTGATTTGGTTAGAGATATATGCATAGCAGTGAATCACCATAGAAACGCATTAAAGGGTCTTGATCTGTAGTCATGCAGTGTTGTGTACGATTTCAGTAACAAGGTTCTGTGTGAACCTTCCCTCATCTATTGTGCGGGTGCATGAAAATGCATTTGCCTTTTGTGGTACGTTTCACGGGGATACAATTCTGCCGCATTTCACATTTTCTCGCGCTCATTGCGAACGCGTATTGTGTTGCTCTCTTCCCACTTTCTTTTCGCACACGCGCAATCGTAATGGCAGATCGCCCAGAAGTCACGGAGCAGACGCCGTTGCTGCAACGTCGGGGAGCAGAGTTGTCGACTCGAACGCTTTCGGCCACTACGCGAAAGACAACGACACTCGGATATTTCCTCCTACTCGGATCCTTGATTTTACTCTCGCTCGTCGCCTATGGTATTCGAACGCCACTTCCACCAGCCCTTTCAGATACGGCTGCTATGGAAGCGAATGACTTTGCTGGCCAGCATGCATACGATGAATACTTGACTAAATTGACTGAACCACATCCTGTCAATTCGCGAGGAAACATTATTGTCAAAGATTGGCTTGTTACTTTGGCCCGGGAGTTCCAAGCTGAAGCTGAGAAGAATGAAATCGAGGTAGATATAGTTGCCAACGACAGCACACGTGCAATCTTTAAACAGAACTGGTTTGCCGACAGTAAGGTTTTTCTCCTCTCGTCATATGCGTGTTATATACGCACAATTAACTCAATTAACTCAACTCCTTTATTCCCAGATGAGCATCTTTTTGCCGAGTCTCGTAATGTGATGGTCCGAATCCATGGATCAAAGGCCAATGTCGAGGAAGCACTCTTGATCAATGCTCATTATGGTAAGTTGTCGGGATAGCAATGCTTATTTATCGGCGTTATGTAATCGCGTTTTCTCCATTCTAGACAGCGTACCTACCAGTCATGGTGTCACGGACGATGGTATGGGTGTAGCTGTGGAGCTCGAGCTGCTGCGCTATTTTGTAAAGCATCCTCCACAAAACACAATTATCTTTCTGTTCAACAACTTCGAGGAAGGAGGCCTCGTTGGAGCTAAGCATTTTGTCAACCATCCATGGTTCCCTACAGTAAAGTTGTTTTTCAACCTTGGTATGCACCAAAAAGAAAACCGAAACTTATGTTCTTTTTTACTAACTTTTTTTATTAGAGGGCGCTGGTGCTGGTGGACGGGCAATACTTTTCCGATGCAGCAGCCTCGAAACTGCTCAATTGCTTGCAAAACATGCTCCCTTGGTGCACTCCACACCACTTGGCAACGATATGTTAAAGTTGGGACTTCTCAAGAGGTATTTGCTATAATGCATGTTGTTTGCTATAAATTGCTATAAATTGCTAAAAGTTGGATGACCCAGTGATACTGACTATACGATATTGGAGAAGCATGGCGTTCCTGGTCTGGACATTGCATTCTACTATCCACGGTCTCATTACCATACGCCAAGAGATACCTTGCAATACACTTCACCAAAAGCAGTGCAACACATGGGCCAAATGATCCTTGCAGCTGTTCGCGCTGTAGATCAAAGCGATGGCATTTTATCCCAGGAGCATGAACGCAAAATGGTCAATTTCGATATCCTCGGCCGCATAATGTTCGCCCATGGATTTACTGCCGTGAATATTGTAAACATGTTGTCCTTGATATCTATTCCACTTATCGGTGCAGTGTGGACATTCTTTGCATCCGGAAAGAATATCAAGGCTGTTACCCGCCGTACAGGATTGGTTGTCTACGGGCTCGTTGCAACCCTCGCGGCTTTGATATGCTCAATCTTGTTTGTCGCAGCGGCTGCAGCTATTATGCTGAAGATTAACCCAAAAGTAAGCCGCTGGAATCTAGTTTCTGTAAACATACCAAATATTAACTAGGAATCATGGCTAGGTTACTTATGGCAACGCGTATGCTGTTGGATTATGTATCTTTGTAGCGGCTATCGCTGGCATAAACTTTTCACAGTGGGCATGCTCATTGATCAAGCCTGTCCGAGAAAAGCTTTCAATTCCGGAGACCGATCTTTACGGTGTAACAGCCTTGTGGTGGTTCCTAGTCGTAGCAGCGGCGGTCCTTGGATTCAAACAGATTGGTGTCCTTTACTACACGATATTTGGTTTCCTTGGTAACGCTATCGGTACAATCCTTTATCATGGCATCTCCAAGGACAGCAAACTGCGGTTACCATTGACTCTACTCGCGCAACTGGTTGTGCCAATCCTTGTGCTGGTTGATTACACCTTCTTAACGATGGATTCCATGCGACACGCTACTGTTGATGGCACACCGGAGGCTGCAGGTAAACAAATGCGTTGTTGAACAACAAAACAGAGAACGGAGTCGTAATTCAATTCTTATAGTGTATGCTCTTGAAAGTGTTACCATCGTGCTTGCAGCTTTACAACTACTACCTTGGATGAACCGTATCGGCAACCGAGGTTATTTGACTACTCTAAGCATTTCTGTCTTCGTGGTCTTGCTTGCTATCTGTGCTGTCCTACCACCTTTCACTACCGGATGGTCACCCAACAAGCTGATCTTTAGGCAAGAATACAACGCAACCGAGCCTCTTTCCAGCGTTTCTATGATTGGAGCTGTGGGCCTTCCATCTTCTCTGTACCCTGCCCTGACAGACGAAGAGGCGAAATCCATCAAATGTGAACCCTTCAACAAGTATCAGACGACTTGCACCTACAAGACAGACAAATTGCCGCTTTACGCCCAAAAAGAGGATGAAATGAAAATAGATATTTTGAGCAAGGAATGCAAAGGCGATGTATGTCGTGTAGATGTATCCATGGTAGCACAGAATTCTCTACTGTGCCGTGTCCGTTTCGACACTCCTGGATATACGTCGGATCACATCATCAAGGCCCGAGTAAACGGTCTAGAAACCGAAGAAGGCGCTCGCATTGGCTCACTCCTGACATATTCTAGCAACTATGGAGATCAGGTACAGTGGGGTATCGAGTACTACAGCAATAATGCTACTACGACACACGCAGTGGTTGGCTGTTTCTACGATGAATGGAGCAAGGGTGAGATACCAGCGTTCACCCATTTGCTGGACAAGATCCACAAAGATACCACTCTCTTGCTTCGCGGACAAGGTCTTGCGTTTGTAAACTTTGCCCATCTGGACCTGTAATGCCTCACCTTAACATTAGATATTATCTTCATCAATTTTAGTATTTCTATCAATGAATAAATAGTTAACTCTTTTTGTGTTGTTTTCTCGAGCTTTCTTTGAGATCTAAGTGCAGTAAATATCGAAGTTATTGGGCTTCTCCGACGATCTGCCTTCACGCTTTGGAGAAAATGGCAAACTCGAACAATTCACCGCAGGGTCAAGAACAATATTATGCACAGCAACAGCAGCAACAACCTCTTCAGAATGACAGCCACTCGGTGATTCTCGTGACAGCAGGCTATGATAATACAATTCGTTTCTGGGAAGCTCTAAGTGGCATTTGCTCTCGCACCATTAAGCACCCCGACTCGGTAGGGAGGATCGAGAAAAGCGTTCAACTGAACTCCATGAGCTGACATGTACCAGCAAGTGAATCGATTATGTATATCACCCGATAAGACTATTTTGGCTGCAGCTGGTAGGTTCTGTAAATATGTTATATATATTTTAAGCATGATATTTATTGTCGTTTGTAGGCAACCATTCAGTTAGGCTGTACGATATCAATAGCTCCAATGAGAACCCTGTAAGGATACACTATTTCCAAATGGAATAGGAATATCTCAGGAACATGTCTGATTTTATGCGTAATATCTTGTGTAGTTTGTCGTATTCGGCGATCATACAGGCAACATTACAGCTACTGGCTTTCACGGAGAAGGACGATGGATGTTTACAGCAAGCGAAGATGGACATCTGAAGATTTGGGATACAAGGTATCGTATTTTCTAGATCTCCCATGATCAAGTGGGTCCTCAGAAGTAAATACCACCTAGGTCGAAAGCCAACCCTGTTGCTACAAGAAATTTTGACAACGGAGCACCTATCAACGATGCCGTCATGCATGCCAACCAGGGCGAGCTTATAACCTGCGATCAGAACGGTGCAGTCAAGATATGGGATTTGGCAGCACACGCATGCACACATGCACTGGTATGTGCGGAATAGATGAGCACAGCTTACTCGATCTAATTGAATATTTTTAAAAAGGTACCTGAAGAAGGTGTACCGATGCGTTCAGTGACTGTTGCTTCGGATGGATCAATGCTAGTTGCTGCAAATAACAAGGTAAAAGAAAGAAAAAACACATCTCTCCCTTTTTTCTTCTTACTGATACTATTATCCTTACTACACACAGGGAATGTGCTATGTATGGCGAATGTCCAGCGCAACATCTGACAATGCAGATATCGTGCCTGTAAAAAAATTCCAAGCTCACAATGATTATATCGTTCGCTGTGTACTTAGCCCTGATACCAAGTAAGTGTATGCTTCTCTTTTTCCTGAGATGTTCGCAGATGCCAATATGTATATTTACTATCAACTAGACTGCTGGCAACTTGCTCGGCTGACAAGACTGTAAAGATCTGGGATACCGAAAAGGACTTTAAATTAGCACTCACATTGACGGGCCATCAACGATGGGTATGGGACTGTGCATTCTCTGCCGACTCGGCATATCTCGTCACAGGTAAGCCCATTTCGATGTGTAACTGTGATTGGGAGGAGGACTCAGACAAATGTTGCAATTGAAGCTTCTTCTGACCATGTAGCACGGTTATGGGAGTTATCTCAAGGAGAGACGATTCGGCAATACAACGGCCATCACAAAGCGGCAGTATGTGTTGCACTCAACGACTTGTCCATCGGCTATACATAATTATCACAATCTGCTGTTACCCACTACCATGATAATTTCTTTTCTTCCTTTCCACCCATATTAAAACAATGCCTCGTTTTGCTTTATTGCATCCAGACCAGCTGCGTACGGAAATAGGATAGAACGTGTGCCGGTGTAAACTTCCAACAAGACTGGCCGTAATCGTGGCAATAAGTTCTTTTTTTTCACAGAGAGATACCATGATTAAAACTTTTTACTCATCTCTTTTCCGTGGATGACCGTTAAAACTTTGTTTTCTTACCTGAAACACGACTATCATGCGATCTTGGTCTTTCACAAGGATGGCCAGATAAGATTTGATTTGCCACATGGTGATTCCTTCATTGATGATTATATCGTCGATTTTGTGCCTGTCTATAAACAGTGATTCTCTCCTGCCCAGTAGATAGACTGTTTGAACTTGCACACCAATATCGCGGATAGCCAGGATGCTCTCTGTATATATATAATATTAGAGTTATTTCTTCACTTGTATATTCAATGCTGTCTGCCCGCTGCAAAGTGTACATCATATTTTTGTAAACTTGCCATATTTTACAACACGACGCTTGATCCAGATCCAAAGCAAAGCAACGAGAATGCAGTAGGTAGAAGGAAAATACTTGACAGCATCATCAAAGAATGGAAACAGCTACATACAAGATAATATCCAGGTAAGAAAAAAATTCCCTCGAGTATTTAGTTACTTTTTGCATAGTTACCGCGCAAAAGAGACCCGAGGCGAGCAAAACGTAGAATGCATCCATCCAACTCCACAATGACACGTTGGCATGGCAAATGTACTCCCGAGCATGTCCACCAGGAAGAATGTGACACGTCAAGTTGCCAACAGCATAGCTTGATCTCTCAGTGCTGCTGTCCATATACCATGGATGATTGACTGGCAATAAGAAAGGAAAGAGATGAATGCACCAGGTACAGAACATGTAGAGTTCGGCTTTTTATTCTGCCACCAAGCATTATAGCATAGAAGTAGGCTAACAGGCATTTTCCATTTTCTTGACCACTAGGCAGGCATGTTGCTGATGGCGTCTTTTGGAGTGCTTGCGAGTAAACGAACGATGACAATATTCGCATTCAAATTTGCGTTTTTTTTCTTTTTGATATGTTCAATTTGTGTCTGTTCAAGTCTCGGTGCCTGGATATGGTCGTCTTGCAGTCTGGGACATTTCGATGGCTGGCATATGCTGTGGGTAACGGCGTGGAAGCAAAGAAGAAATGTATCTTGATAAAGAGGTGTTTATATATGCCAGATATTTATCCCATCTTGCGCGTTTTACTCGGGCTTAGCTGTCATTCTCATGCGAGCAAAAATGAAGCATGTTTCACACGTGAATCATGTAAAGTTTGGCTCGAGTATAATGCGCGCCACGCAACATGCATAGACCGAATATAGGGGAAAAGAGGCAGAATCAATTTTTTTTGTTTTTACTTGAAAGGAAATGCGCTGCGTGTACATGGGAGAAAAAAAAGAACCAAAGGAAAGTCGAACAAAAGCAGGAATAAGGAGTGTATATGTACTTTTTTTCTTGTTTCTGTGTTGCGTTAAATTGTTGCTTGAGTGCCGAGTGTGCGTGTTTATGTAAATGTACGTAAATGCGCTTGTGTGATATCCGAGTATAGACGTAGATCGTGATCAGAAAAAAAAGAAATACTGGCTTTGTTGTTGTTGTTGTTGTTTCATTGTCGTTGATGCTTCCAAATGAGGGGAGGAATAATATTCACATCGTTCTTGTTGCTGCTGTTATTATTACAGGTATCGTTGTTATTGTTGTTGCTGTTGTGTTGTTGTT
>KK100125.1:246122-269877 GCA_000611695.1 Rhizomucor miehei CAU432 | reverse complement strand
GATGCTGTTGATGAAAAGTATGTATGTTTGTCGACATGGAGGAGTATGCGCTGTCACCTTGAACGATATCCATTGCAACCGTTTTAGCATCTTGTAATTTTCCAGTCGTCTTCATGCCGACCACTTGCAAAGCAAGTTCCAAGAGCGCTTGATCGTTCACGTCATAATATGTGAATAACGGAACATCCTGTCCATCCAAGATAATAGGATGCTCCTTGAAAGATACAACGACAGGACCTGGCTGCGCTGTCGGTGGCAATATGCACACTAGCGTATTTGGACTCCAGTAAATAGTGGTGGCCGGGTGCTCGCCGAAAAGGCAGGTCAAGCCGCTGTGGAAGCCAGAACCGAGGATAGTCACCTCAGTGCCGCCATAGGTTGGTCCTTGCGAGGGTACTAGTCGTTCCAGTTGCGGTATTTGAGAACGAGCATTGCCGTCGGATAGTGGCTGCCGAAAAGGAGGCGCAACCGAGGACATTACTGCTGTTGTCGTGAAAAAGGGACCAAAGGTTTGCTGTGCTGCCAAAACATCTGGCTGCTCTTCGCCTGGCGTTGGCAGGCAAGAGTCAAGAAATGACGGAAAAGAACTTGCAGGGTCCATAAATGCTTGAGTAACAACATCGTCGCAAGACGAGCAGATTGGTGTGTTTGGTTTGCTCCCTTCGTCAGCCGCGGTAGAAAACGAACCTCTTCGAGAGGCAACAGGCGTCACTGGTGTTGACCTTTTTGAAAACAAGGTGCAAGAGCCTTCATCCTCTGACCTTGTGCGTTTCTTTTGAGTACTCTTGTGATCGTCAGTAATCAGGATCGGCGGAGAATCGCCAGTGCCGACAATGTTGCCTTGTGCATCCCGAAGTGTAAACTGAATGCTGAAGAATAACATGAATAACAATATGATGGCATGTGCATGGAGCTGCTAGATACGTACTAGAACCCGATTCTCTCATTGTGATGCCGGCAGTAACATGTTATCCGCGTTGGGAGGATGGCATCTCCCGAGCTAAAGTTGACAAAGGGTCCACAGTTGAAAAGTAAAACGCGGTCCTCTTCCGGTATGTCGTCGATAACAGATAGTATGCGCTGCTCCGCTGACTTGGTAGCATTCTTGGAACGTTCGGCTCGTTTACGCTGGTATCGAGATTTCGTTTATATTCGTTCGAGGAGCGCACAGCTCTTGTTATTTGTCTGTTCCTTAACTTACCTCTCGCTGTATGCAACCGTCGCACATTTTGACGCAGTGATTGGGCTTTGAGGCACACACAACTTTTGCATCAAGGTGGAGGAGTTTCGATTCGTTGGATAGCATCATCTGTCCGCCTTCCACAGACACTTTTTGGACAGTCTTTTTCAGTCGAGAACGGGCAAGAAGACGATCAGGCAGCTTAATGTATGACCAGGAGGGGACTTTGGTACCATCTGCTGTCAACAGCTGGATACAAAGCCTGATTTGAGTCTCTACACGCGATTTGCCCGGAGCCCCAATCACTCGTATTTGGAGGCCACTATTGCTGCTATACAGTGAATTCGCATTACGAAACTGTAATTTTCCATTTCTCATAAAGCTTCTCACATACCCGCTTTCACAGGTTCTGGATCCTTCAGAAAATCTAGGTTTACATGTTATGTTTGACAACAAACAAATGTAAACATTCTTTGTTAAACTACCTGTCTGGAGTCTGTGTCGCCATGTAATCGGGTATCTGCAGCAGTGACTCGACGCCTCCGCCGCTCTAAAAGAGGTTTAAGCACAAACTTTTTTTTACCTTGTCTCCTCCAATCGTGCTTACTTGCCTTGGATTCACGATAATCATTGGTGGTGTGTGTTTTGATGAACGTGTCGTAGGGAGGTGGAGTTGAAGGTGAAGCAGGGACGGTCGGGGATTCGTACTCATTCACAGTGTTGGAGGAGGTCGTAGGGGATGGAAAGTGCTGGCTCAAATCAGTGTCGTCAACAGAGAGAGCTTTAGGGGATTGCATCATGAGAGTTGTTGCATCGATATCTGTGTAGAGAGCGGTGGCGGAACCTCTCTGGCTGTGAGAAAGGAGCAAAGACGGCGTCACGGACATTGGAGAAGGGTGGAGTGTGTGGAGAAAGAAGAGAGAAAAGAGAAGACTGGTTTGAGGTTAAAAAGCGAGACTAAACCCCGAGATTTTATATACGTAAAATAAGAAAGAGAGAGAGAGAGAGAGAAAGTTCTATTATTAATTGGCAGTCTAAGTACGTTTTTGGCGCCTTCAATTGCGATGAACACCTTGATAGACTTCCAGAAACGACAAGTGTGGGAAAGAAAGCATAATAAAGATAGCGAGCAGGGATCCGCCCGTCCGAAGCGATTGACGAATTGATAGTGAGCAAAAACGTGTGGTATGTAACTTTTTCCGTGCTCTCGACATCGTTTCCATGCTGGTGGTCTGATCGCAATAGATTCCGACACGCTTTGTACCTGTGCAACATTTCGTTCTCCTTTTGTGTATTCCCCCAAAAAAACAAACGACGGGATCCCGGAGCCACAGCATGGTTCGTGAATGATAGGGCGATCTCTTTTTTCCTTTTCCCATAAAATACTCAGCGTACAAAATATTTTATCTATGCTCTTAGATGAATTCTAGACGACGGGCGATCAAGCCACGCCCTTTTTGGTTTGGCAAGTTCATGATTTTGTTGCCAGTTCCATCTTGTGGTCACCATAGGGCCGGTATCTGGATGTCATCGTGAGAGTCATAAACCTGCCCGAAGTATGTGCTAGCTACAAAACTCTCTTGAAGGGAAAGAAAGCACTCCTCATCCATCATTACGGATGGTCTGAATTTGCAGTTACTCTCGAAGAATTTGGAGAATATTAATTCAAAGCCTCACGGAGAGAATACAAAACACGGTTAGTCGACGTGCTGCCAGGCTTGATAGTATACTAAGAAAATCGTTTGTACGAGTCGTAAAGATTTTTCTGTTTTCTTTGCAGTAAGTAGGAAATTTAGGTAACTTGTTTGCAAGTTCCACATTAGCAAAAAAAATTGATACCCCAGAGGATGGTTTGCGTAGTTCCGATATGCGGGAAAGTTTACTTGCTATAGCCTACTACGTTCCAGTAAATCTATTTTCTAGATAGCAAAACAGAATGACTAACAAAACCTGAGCTGATAAGTATCTGATCTAAACAAACGATCCTCCATGTCAAAACGCGTGCAAGTGACAGCCAACTCACAAAATGCGTCTCACAGACCGTGCAGATGGATCATTTGATGTATTGTTTTCAAAATGTCGAAACCCGTTTCAGGTGTTTGAATGCGTTGTGCAACACGAGCTGGGCGTTTCATTCTCTTTACCGCAAATACCAGCTAGTGAGGGGAGATCCGGGATAGACGAGAGCTGTCGTTGTTGCTCGATATATACAAAGTCGATCTGACGACTTCCGGAGGCCAGCCTCTTAGCTAATCATTGTTGTGCCTGGATACTTTTATAAAATCATCTTGTCGTGTGCACAACCATACACATTCAACGCCTTTCGTCCATGATCCGCCGCTGTCCATCATTACTCAACCTTCCCGTCTCTGTCCAAAGATGGTATGTCTGGATGTGTACCCTGCTTTTCATTAAGATCTTCTGTTTGGCCGCGTGGGAATGAGGACGCGGTACGTGGCATCATGCTCCATAGGCTAGATTGTATTGGCTGTGCAATCTAATAGTTCCCGCGCAACCGATCTTGTCGGGATTGGTGCACCTCCAGTTTAACCAGGGCACACAGAAACAATCATCTCTAACGGAAAAAAAGAAACTATTAACCAACATTTTGAGGCACATCTCTAATGAATACAACCCGTAATCAGCCAAGAAGATTCATAATCTCACAAGTTATCAGACTTTCAGCACCTCAAGTCTTGAAGTAAGGAACATCAAATATAGTACAAACTCTCGCTCTGGCTGTATATCAAGGTTACTACCATTTTAAGAACTGGCTGCGCTTTTGTGTAGATCCTTGTCAAAGAAAATAAAACAATGACTAGACAACAGGGATTGTTGATATCTTGAACTGAGGACTTGAGGAGTATTCTCATCTTTTTTATGGCGGAGTAATGATACTTCTTCATTCGTTGTTTCCTATAACTTTAATCTACCATGGAGACTACCAAGCCTAGGCCTGTCTCACTTTCTCGGCTGTTATTATCGTGGTCACGCATCCGTTCGACAAGCTCTAGACTCGTTCATATCCGTTCTTGATAGCATTTCGGATGTTTTCCAAAGAAATTTTAAGAGGACAGATTGAACGACCATTGAAGCTTCTTGATAACACCGCCTCGTCCATTATTCCTGGAACACGGATATTCTCTTTTGTACTCGCACTTCTTCATCAAATTTCAAAAGATTATTGCCTGTACAGTAATCTCTTATTGACATCTCGTGGTTGAAATATGCAGACGATGCGACAATTCGAAGCTGCGGAAGAAAAGCTCATTCTGAGTATCTGGAACTAGCGCACACTCGTCCCAGCCTGACAAGCCTGCATGATAAGACGATCAAATTTTTATGCATACAGCTTATTCTAAACTCAAAAGCTAAACGTAGCAGTAGTAAAGAGGCGGCTATCAAGGATGATATAAACTTAAATGTGAACAAGTTATGCCGTCAATTGTATATGATCTTATTTAAATTACCCACTTATCATGACCAAGATCTAGGTTGAGAAACTCTCGGCCATCAAGAACGTTCGTCTATTTTAAGGATAGTCATGGTTACCCGCACACAAATTGTACCGGCTCCAGAGATGTGGGGCACGTGCCGAGGCCCGGAAGCGTACATATCATTTTGAAAGAACAAACTCTCCTTTAGTAGACATTCATTTATATAGAAATGACAGTCTATTTGATAGCGATCCAAGGCATAACAGAATGGGTCCAGGAAGGGCTGCCTAGAGCAGTGATAAATAGAAACTATACGGCATGCTCGCATTAAGACGAGATGTGATCTTCATCAGTGGTGGAGATAGCACTAACCATTACAAACATTTGTCGGGTTATCAAGGTTCCTTGTAAACTTTTTGAAGGTTTAAAGATTTGTAACTTCAGAGAGGTACTGGACTCTGTAGCAACGGTCTACCCCCAAGGTATACAAAGTTTGGACTGGAATATACATACTTGTGTTTGTGCGCATATATGTACGTGTGTGACCGTTGCAGCATTCTCCAAAGTCAAAAAAAGAAACAAGATAGTTTGCGTTGTTATTGATACAGGTGAACAAGACCGTACAAAAAGGTATGGAACAGGATATATGATAATAAACCGCCGATTGCTCCATCCACAACTAATTCTCGCCAGCCCTTCATAAAGTATCTTGATGGTTTTGACCGGCTCTTGATAAGGATAAGCATAGTTGCAAGTATTGACCAGCTCAGGGCGTAGAATAGGAAACCGCTCCAGTTGGTAAGACCGAGGATGCCAGCTGCTGAACCCGCGATGGCTGCAAAACACGAACGAATGAACTGCAGCTGCTTTGCATTGTGCGCAACGTGAGGCTGGTAGAACTTATGTGCGTCTTGACTGGGTGGATTCGCGCTCGGATTCATTGCGCCAAAACGTGTCGAGAACGAAAGCGGGAGACAAAGGGGCTCACCTTCTTTTTATGAGCGACCAGCGACCAGCGTCTTCCTGCTAACCAGGAAGACAAATTTCTTCAACAGAAAACCTCGTGCAAAATCCAAGTGGACTGGATGTTATCTTGCACGCATGCATTGTCAAGGATTGTTCAGTTCACCGCTTGAGGATACCACAGAGATGTCTTGCTGTAAGCCTTGGTAACATCTGTATCACCGATAACAAAGACAGGCTAACGCCATGGATGCAATGCATCTGAGCAAAATTCGCTATTTAGCATCACTTGACAAGCCCTACTTTAATCAAGAGATATGCCCTCATTGCCATCATGCTATATTATAACTAAAATTGGTTGAAGCGTGGATACCAGCATGCTCGAATCTTCATATTCAGATTGCTTCTGATCGACCTTAACTCACGTATTACCTTATGAATTCCTTTTTCTACTCTCCGTCTCAACCTCATTGTAATCTGTATTTTAGTAGTCTCTTCTGAGCAGTATTGATTGTTATGTCCATATATATACGTCTCAACGATTATGCTTAAAGCCATTTTCAACATTGATGAGCTGAAGGCAAATCTTTTCTCTGTGTGGTTTGAAACCTTTTATTTAACTTATGATCATTTTGTCAACTTCGTTCAATACAGCTTGCTTCCACCTCAGCAAATCCTCAGCTGGTGCCTGGTGCTGAAGGGCACAATGCCAGATACTTGACATAAAACCCTCCTCAACCGTCGTCAGGATTCAATGTGTAAATGAGGATCTACAATATAAGAATTCACTTAGCCTGAAATGTCTTCCGTAGTATCAAAAGTCCAAAATCTTACTTGACATCCTGACACAGAAGTTCGTCACTGGCATCGATATGCCTCTGACTTGATTGATGTTGATCAAGCTTGGAAGAAACTTGACAACATCTTTGTTCTCCAACGGCTTTCCAGAGTTCGAGGCAACGCCTCCCGGGAACTCAAAGTCGCCACCATGATTGTTGTTGGTGGAGGACGCAAGTCGACCTCGTCCCAGATTCTGACTACCCGTTTCGCCTGTTTACCGTTTAATCCTAAATCGTTATTAGAAGAATGGAATGTGAAATAGTTCGTTCTCTGCTCAACAGGCAAACTCGATCTTGTCGTTCTCTGCGGTAAACAGGTCATGCAGGATCAGAACACTTATAACGACCGCTACTGTCCTCTCCAGCAGTTTGTCTTGTAGTGGAGTTCTTGGTAGGATTAGCATGAGAATGTTTGGGTATGCTCTCCAAAATGCTTGCAAATGGGTCATGAACACCTCTAGAAACTTCAAATCAAAGTGCACGACCAGGTCAAACTGGCAGTCGTGTAAACGATCTGTTCTAAGAATGCGGTACAACACATTAATGCTGCTGACTGCTGCAGAAACCTCCTTGATGAGTTCTTTGCATGAATCGGCGACCTTGGCATGCTGAACAGCAGGAACTGCAACTGTTAGGTCCCTTGTCTTCATGGTGCCCAAATATTCGGTCGACATAGGATCATCGATATCGATGATCTTATGGTTTGTCAACCTGTACAGCGCAGTGTTAATCTCGTTCACTGCATTGATAAAATGGTCGTCTACCTTGGATTACGCACTGTAGCACTGCAGCTTAGAAACGTGTATGTCTAGCTAGTGCTACGGCACCCGACTTGTATTCAAATAGCGGTATGCTACCTCCTGTATGTTTCTCCGCGCTATATAAGCACAGACATCCACTCGATCGTTGCGGTCCAGGCCCTAAATATTGCCGATTTGGACAGGCAGCTCGCACGGTTGATGGGGCTGATATTGGTTCTAGAGCGTTTTCTAATTTTCAAGGTCGGCAGTTGGCTCGGACCCTCGCCAGGTGTTATCTATTGAACTTTCTTGCGTAAAGTCATCATGAAAAGATGCTATGGAACGATCTGTGTTGAAGACTTCACTGATAACCTTGTTTTACACTTCACAACCTAGTGTAACTCGGAAAAGCTGGATACAGCAAGCCGTGTTGAAGCAATAGTGTCCTTGCGCGATGTTCGATATACATGTCTCTCTCGTCTCGCCGCATTACTGAGATAATATTTTCTGCCAAGTTGAAGAACCAAATCATAGTCTATCATTTTGTCAGCCGAAATAGAAGCCTTTCGTATAAACTGGCTTCTTTTACCTGAGCATTTTGGTAGAGGATAGCTGGTCAACAGATAACACAGCGATGGATGCTGCAGAGGTTGTCTGGTCACAATAAGATCCAGGAGTGGTGGATCGTGCAGAGGATGCCTCAAATCCCCCATAATCCCGATGCACCTACAGCAAGCACAGCCAGTAAGTCGGTCGTTTCTCTCCGATAAAAAGATAACTGATATGCCGGTATTTGATCGCTGTTGTCTTGTTCAGCACTTTTCCTCCTGCAGCGGATTCCTGGGGCTTTCCATCAACTTGAGGCTAGCAGGTATTGCTAGAATCAGCATGGAAATCTTTGGATATATATGCACTTTGAGATACTACAAAGTGCCTTCCTTTGTATGCAACCTCTTCTTTAAACACACGAACAGAGCATGAGGGACAGAGCCGAAAGTATTTATTGCTTTTTATCTGCCTTTTGAGAACAAATCGTTCAGACATCTTTTGCATCCATATATCAGCACTGTTAGTTGATATGGAATATTATAGAGACATTCGAATCACTTTTACATTATGCCATACAAGTTTCCTATCGATCGGCTTGCTTTGCAGAAACATGAAAAACGGGAAGGAAGGGAAAAGGAAGAGAAGAAGGAACAAGGAAATTTTTGCTGCCATTTTCTTATTACCATTTGGGTTCCATAAAGACGACAGCCAAGGTCTGCCGTTCGATTGTCATTTTTTACATAGTTGGGACCCAAAACCTAGCGTCGCATGACAATACGTTAATGGAATTTACCTTTGTAGATGTACAATTACCATGAGATAATTACAAAAGAACGGATGGACGGAAAAATCAAAGAATTGATAGGAGTATATGTGATAGGGTCCTCTAAGCGTCTATATGAGAGTAGAATATTTAATAAATAACTTATATAAGTTGATCTCTATGTGCTTATTGTAAACGATCCAACGGTTTATTATGCATGTCCATTGGGCGTTCGTCTTTTCTCCTGTTTTCTCATAGCGTTCAACAGATCACTGTCATCATCCTCATCGTCGTCATCGCTATCTGATGAAGGCGGAGCGGTTGCTGCATCCTTTTCAGCTCCATTGCCAGTTTGCTGCTCGTCAGGTTCTGGATCTCGTTTATCAGCTTTGACCTCCTCGAGTTCATCTTCCGAATCAGAATCAGGAAACATGTCGAAAAATATAATGCTTCCGGTCTTTGGTCCACCGTTGTTTCCCGTTGAAGACTGCTGTCCTTCGCTTTGCTGATGCATGGAGACCGGTGGAGATGATGCTGTAGTCTTGACATCGTCAGTAGATACGTTGGTAACTGACGAGGCTGCCGATTTGGCTGGAAGCGAAGGTAGGCTCGCCGATGATCGAGAACTCTTTGGTTTGAAACTTGAAAAGACTTGTCGAATGGACGCGCTTTTGGCTGACGAAGTACCTGTTGATGTCTGTGCTTGTTTCTGATCCTGCTGTTGCTGGTGCTGCGAAGATGAAGAGCTGTTCTTGCGTCGAAACACGCTGCCCATTCCAAGCTTTTTCTTTCTCTTTTCCTCTGTGGGCTCAACGACGACTTCGGGAGGTGTATATGAAGGTGGTCGCGGAGTAGGTGCATTGGCAGCCGCGTCAATTAGTATAGGGGTATCAACAAACATGTAGCCGAGCTCGGAGGATCCTGGGATAGTAAGTGGTTTGTAGATTGCATGCGGGTGTACCAGCACTTGGATGCAAACTTTGTATTCCACAGTGACTAGGCGTCCACTAGCAATCGTCACAGTCGGTATTGCGTCCATTGGAATTGGTAACGTCTCTGATAACGTTTGAACAGAGTAATCTCTCTTCATTAAAAGGTTGACATCTGCGTGCACCGCATATACTTGATCAGATATGACCTTGGTTCTTTTACACAGCAGTTAATACGCATGCCCACACACATTGATATTGACACCAAGATTATGTATACCTTTCTCTGCATGTCAAACTGCATATCCTCATTAACGAGATAGCAATTCCGCGTTCTCTCCTGTATGGACATTCATGCCAAATATGTGCTACAAGGGGTATGACATCGCCTGCAATGAAATGAAAAAGGTTGCTAAGCAAGAAATTTTCGAATGAATTTGAAGGAACTAAAATGGGTATACCTTGTTCGCGTGCTTTACATGGAACTGTGATTTTGGTGGCAGGTTGATATTGCCTTTGTGTACCACTATCGTCTGTGACCAGAGCTCTGAAGATGGCTTCGCTAGTTTGTTGATCTGTTGCATTCATGTAATTATAGGGCAATGCAAGTATCGGCACAGCAACTTGCGCAGAGGGCCTTTCTTCTTGATCATTCATAATAACACGTAATCGGTACTCCACTCGTGCTTCTCCACTCTCATCACGTATCTATAGTGCCCATTTTGTGGTGAATATTAATGCAAGAGAAGCTCCATGTAAAGTTATGTTATGCAGCAGCGCGGTACCTCAAATGATGAAGGCAAATCAGCCGATTCAGGCACCTTGACTTTGAATGGAAAACCAAGTTCCTTGTCAGCTTTCAAATCAATTGATTCGCTTGTATGGCCTCGTACAAAAGTGCCGACTGCTTTCAGGCTCCAAACTTCTTTAAAGTATTCGCAACTATCATGCAATTGCCCGATTCGTGTGCAGACATGACCGCTCCAAACTATCCGTAAGCTGGATACCAGTTCCTGGCGCGGTGAAAGAACTATGCTCCCCTCGAGCGTGTCACCAGGACGGTACTGTAATCGCTCTGGAGGAAGCCAAATCGACACTTGGTCCATTCCAGTCATGAGAAACAGAGAAACCTAGTTGATGGTTGTACAATAATCAACCGGGATTCGGGCTTAGCCTTTAACCTTTCGAATGTGCCCACTAAAGGTATAAGGTATCTCTACCGCCACATTCAAATGACTTGTTTGCATTCGTCCTTTTTATTCACGTTCATCAAAACGGTATACACTATAGTAAACAAAATGGAAAAGAGAAAAAAATTGTATACATTCCCAAAAGATAAGTATAAAATACACGCAACGTTTTTTTATGCATACGGGTTGGCGCCCAGGACACGGATTAGCGGTGGCGTCTTCACCATTTCAATAGAGACCAGTACTTGGATCTTATCCATGGCCATGATGGTTTGAGACGCCTGGTCAGCACTGTAAGCTGTGCTATCTGAAAGACGTGCCATCAACATGGATGCACGCTTGCTAGTAGATCGCGTTTTTTCTGGAAGGATGTTTGGAGGCTGCTGTGTCTCTTGAGTTTTTGAGGATTCAGCTTCAACGCCTTGGTTTGAGGCTGTGTGGAAGCGACTGCTTGCACCTTTCCGTTCACTTCCGCCTGCATTTCCGCCAGGATTACTTCTTCATCCACATCTTCTTCGTCTTCGTCGTCAGATAGACTCCAAGGACGCTGTTTGCCTGTGGTGGTATCAACACCCTTCTTCCAATACATTGTCAGTGCGCGTTTCTCCGGATCGAACTCAGATCTCCAGACGGGCAGGTTGGCCAAATGGATACGACGCTCCAAGTTGAGTTCGGGAATCATGACATCAAAGAATTGGTCAAACACTGCAACCACTATAGCCTCCTTGCGGACAGTAGTAACATTGGAATCAGGCTGTTTAACACCGCGGTGGTTGAGATAGACCGCCAACCACATCAGGACACTCTGCTCCCGAGCATAAATAGCGGCTTCCTTCTTGACATTGCAGTGCTGAGCCAACTTTTGAACGGTATCACGGTCCAAATAGAATCGTTTTTCTAATACCAGGTGATCAATCAAACAAATTCTCTAAATAAGCCAATTGTTGCGAGAAAGTCTTACCTCCAGATAGAGTCGCTTCCAGTTGTCGATGAACAATGATATCCGAGAAGCGGCTTGAAGGCGAAGTAAAATGTGTAAACAGAGGTGCATTAAGTGCATAGTGTGCGTATTTCAGGATATCCAAAGTGCCTGTGCAAAAGTATTTTGGTGGCTGCATTGTCTTGAGCACCATAACGGACAATGCTTTGCGAAGGTTTGGATCTTGGACGGATTCGATCGATCGTTCAATGGCACCTGCGCTGGATATATCAATGGGAACATTGAGGTATCGGGAGACGTAGTATTCAAGTTCACGCTTTAGGAAAAAATTGTATAGTTAGTACGCAGTTTAAAAACTCTTTTCCAACTTTGTATTCACTGTACTTACAATTTTGCGAGCATCTGGAGGTGCATGACGACGCAAAAGAGCCTGCTCAGGGAAGTGGCTGGATATTCTTTGAGCGACACTCTGGTTGGCGATCAAGAAGAACTCTTTAGTGATAATTTGCGATGGCTTCTTCTTGGCAATTGCAATGCTTGTGGGTTCGTGCTTATCATCGAATTCAAAGGCGAGCTCTTGTCGCATTTGGGACATGCCACCCTCAATGTAGCGCGTTTCATGAAGCTGCGTTGCGATGCTGTACAGTGTACGGATATCTTGTTCGAGACCTTCGCGAAGTGTAGCGTCTGTAACCTTGTCCAATGTACCGCTGTCGATAACGTTTTGTGCATCATCGTAGGAAATGTTTGCGCAAGGCCTATTCGAAAGTCCATTTAATTACCTAAAATTCCCTAATCTCAACATATTCGTATGGAAGCCTACGTGATGACAGTCTTGCCAAACCAAGTATCCAAAATCTTTCCTGCAGAGCTCATCTTGTATACCACCGAGAAGGAGAGTCTATTCAAGCGGAATAAACTTAGTCTTCACGTCGATCATACGGTGCACTGTCATTCTTGGTTTACCTCTTTTCATTTGCGACCAGGTTGGTGACCTTTTCAGTCAATTCGGTAGGCAAAATAGGCACAAACCTGTGAATCAATTCCACACGCACTGCACGAGCACGAGCCTCCTTGTCCATAGGCGAATGCGGCTTGATAAAGTGAGCAACGTCGCTCACGTGGATACCGATATCATAAATATCTTCGCCAATCTTTTGAATCGAAATGGCATTGTCCAACACTGCATACATTTGTCATTTAGCAACTATTATGATCAAAGATTCACCGATCACGACTCACCTTTCGATTTTGCGTCGGCCAGAGTGAAAATACGAACATCGTTGATTTCACGGCGATTTTCCAGATCCTCTGCAGTGATCTCGTAAGGAATGGAAGGCAAACATTCCCGCACAGCTTCTGAAAACTCGGTATCTGTCACATTATTGTCTGCCAAGATGGCCTGCGTTTGTACATCAAGGTCTTCGATTCTTCCCAATTCGCGCTCAAGTGTGCCAAAGGGATGCAGCGATGTGATAGGCCAGCGTTTGATAGATCCCTGCAAAATAAATCCCCATTTAGAGAAACTGATTCCAAGCATTCACGAAACTGATATAGTGTCTTACCACAAACAGGCGATTCGCATAAGCCTCCGGGTTGTCGACAAAGTCTTCCGGTGCTTGCTCGATAGGAATGGCAATCAAGGGTACTCGTTTGTCCGTTGCCTTGAACCAAACAATGCGAGGCGCCTCCTTCTTGGGTGCCTGTCCGGTCTCTGCTTTCTGTGCTTCCTCGGCAGCCTTTTCTTCCTGAGCACGTTTGTTGTTGGGACGCATAAGAGTCAAAGTACCCGAGAAGACTTGGTTTTGAGCTCTTTCCAGAATGGCTACAACGACACCGCAGTACTTGGGTTTAACGGTATCGACATCGCTGTCGCCTCCGAAAATAATCTCATTTTCATCCTCTTCGTCGGGCAAACGTACTTTGGGTTGACCGCCGTTGCGTGCCAGCTTGGCTTCTTCCTTTTCTTTCTTCTCACGCAATACCTTCTCCACATCCACCAAACGGATAGCTACGACATCTCCTTCCAAAGCGCGATTGCGATCGCGCGAGCCGCAAACGTAGATATCGGCATCCAAATCATCGCATGAAACATATGCATCGCTGCGGTTACGCTTATTGACTCGCAACATACCGCGCACAAGCTGACGGGAGCGGAACAATGGCGTCAAGGCTGAAAATGGCAAATGTGCAATGAATAATGGACGTCGCTGATGTGGATTTGCGTCGTCTCGGGTAAAATTGACACGAGTAGGCGTGAATGGAACAAGATTGAAAGAATGTCGATACGAAGCTGTTCTGGGTGAAGACGCAGCGCTGGCACCTGCGTGCATTAACGGGATGTAGTTAGAATCTAATATCTCTTGAAAATTTCAAGTAATTTTTTTCTCTGAACTTACTGCTTCTCCAGTCATATTGAGACGACCTTCTATTCATGACCTTGTTGGAATCATTGCCAAGACTGAGAGGTTTGTTGAAGGAGATGCGTCTATTCGATCGAGGTTCAGCTAGCGGTTGATTCTCTGTCACTGTAGGCAACTGCAGAGACATGTGTTTGCCAGAGCTGATGCTGCCAGAGATATTGCCATTGAAACCGGCCATGTCAGACAATCGTCGATTGTCACCGAACGACTGTTCAGGATTCTCATCGTCACCGCTATTTCGTTTGGTGTATGTTCCCATCAGCTTTGCCTCTGCCTCTGCCAATGCTGCTTCGCGAGATACATAAGCATCCTCCTCCTGCTCGCTGATACTGCTAGCACGCATACGCATCACACTGCTGCGGCGGCGGTCGCTGGACTTGGCTTCAGCTGGAAGAGGCAAAAGAGATTGAATGTCAATTCCGCTGTTTCGATTGCTTGCGCCACCACTGTGAGAGAGATGTCGGTTGCTACTGGTGCTGGTAGTCGGTCCCATGAATTTTCTGCTGCCTCGTCGACTGGTGGAGACAGATGCAGAAGGAGGACCGCTACCGCCGCCTTCTTCCTTTGGGTTATATGGCGGAAGTGACTTTAGAGTGTTGATCATATCCTGGAGTGAGTCGACTGTCACAGACTGCTCGTCGCGCTGCGCTCTGCCGTCTTCTTCTTCAGCAAGTGTATGTAACCCAAAGTTTGTATTCCGGCGACTACCGCCCTGATTGGGCACCATATCGGACGAAGTGGCGGACTTGCTTCGTTGATGGCCGCGTTGATGTTGCCGTGAAGGAGGATGTCTTGCCTCGCCCGCCGGACCAAACGCATGGAAAGACCGACGTTTATCAGCACTTCCTGACGATGATGGCGGCGGCTGCAATGGGAAGCGTGAGTAAAGATCGCACGACTGCAGAGGCAGACTTTTGGCTTTTGTTTGCCTCGTTTCCCGTGCGCGGTATGCTACCCACGCCGGTAAGTGTGCACTTACAGTTTGCTCGGGAGGGTCAAACAGACCACGAGTACTCTCAGGCGCCGTTTGTTGCTCCAATGTTTCAAGGTCGTTTTCCATTAGGAAGTCAGAAACGAAAGGAACGAAAAGCAAGCAGCGCTTTGTAAAAGTTTGAAAAGAAAGGGTGTGCTTTGCAAAAAAAAAGAGAAAAGAGAGTTGGAGCGAAAAAAGGAAGGGTGGGGGAGCATGAAGCGCAAGTTTTAACTTTACCCTTGCCATTTCAGACACCGTCTCTCATTTGTGCAACGCAAAAGCTCCAGAACGAAAGGCTGATACTGTGGGGTCTTTTAACAAATGGAGTGTTGCTTCTAGTATTATTGACACTCAATTGCAACTGCTTGCTACAGTGGCTATATTTGCTAGTCATGTGCTGGTCGAAGAAGGCTCCCAAAAACGAACGTCCGTGCTTCCAACCAAAAAGGTGATTTAGAGCGGCAGCTTTTCTTGCAGTGTCGAGTTACCCGGAACGTTTGCTACTATTGGATAAATTGTTTAAGAACCTGAGGTGATAAGGAAGAGTTAGATTTAACATATCAGAGTCAAGGCATCCTCCCCAACATGGGAGCATTCGGATGCTTGCATCTCACAGTCTACCGACAAAAAAAACTTTCCAGGCACACAAACGTACTCAAGAACAAGGTAAATTAAGGTGCGCTTTTTTTAGAGTTGGAATTGACATAACCAGGGATTTTACTTTTTTTCTTCTTTAAGCCTCATTCTTCTTGTTTTTAGATAAACCAGACACGATATCATCCACTCTCAAAAGTAGACATGCAGACTAATTGAAACGATATTGATGAGCTTTTCTAAACTTACAACAAACTATTAAAACTTTAATCCTCACCTCAATAGCAGTCTTGATAGTCTGTACTTTGACAGCATTCGGTTCCCATACACCGTAATCTTTCATGTCCACAATCTTTCCAGATTCACCATCGATACCAAAAGTGTGCTCCCCATTTGCATGCTTTGCTCGCAGCTGTGTCAAGGTCTTGATGGCGTTGCCACCGCAGTTTTGAACCAAAGTACGAGGGATGACTTCCATGGCTTCAGCCACTGAGCGGTAGGGCCATTGTTCGATGCCTTGCAGCAGTTTTGCCTTTTCTTCAAGTTTGACAGAGACAGCCATTTCAGTGGCACCACCGCCAGGAGCGAGCTTGGCATTGAAGAAGACGTTGCGGGCAACGCACATGGCATCCTGCAAGTTACGCTCAACTTCTGCAATGATATCTTTGCTGGGACCACGGAGGATAATAGAGCATGCCTTTGGATCCTGGCACTTTGTAAGGAAAGTAAAGTATTCGTCGCCAATCTTTTCAATGTGGAACAGACCACATTTGGTGCCGACATCGCTCTCTCGCAGATCATCAACACGGTTCACAATAGTAGCTCCTACAGCGCGAGCAATACGGTTGTTGTCAGTCTTGCGCACACGACGGATAGCAGTAATGCCGGCTTTGACAAAGTAATGCTGTGCAAGGTCTAGCGAAATGGGGAAAATTAAACATTTCTCGTTTTCTTAAATTAGAAGCATTATAGATATACTCACCAGATACACCCTTTTCAGTAAAGACCAAATCAGGCTTGACGGAGATAATCTTGTCGCACATAGCCTTAACTTGCTCTTCTTCGATTTGCAGTATCCGGTTCCAGTCAGTTTCCTTGGTGATTTCAATGTTAGTTTGGGACTCTCCTTTCTTGTACTCCAATGGACAATCTAGCAGAACAATGCGAGGGTTCTCGATGCGTCGGCGCATCTTGGGATGGGTGACATCCTTGTTCAAGATGAGACCATCCAATACTCGGGATTCTTCAATTTCGCCTCCAGGGATCTATCGAACTTTATTTCAGTATGCACAGTACTGCTTGAGTGTCATTCGTGTATGCTACCTTTTCAACACGGGCGTATCGCTTAATGTCGACTTCACGACGGCCGGTGCCTTCCTCTTCTTGGGCAACAGTTCGGACAGCATCCAATGCAAGCTTGCACATCAAATCGCTCCATGTACTAACAAACTTTGTACCGATTGAAGACTTGATCAACGAAAGCATCTCCTCATTGTTGTTGATATCCACAGGCATAGAAATCTCTTCCACAACTTGCAATGCGTCTTCCAAGGCCTTCTTGTAAGCGCTAATGATGATAATTGGGTGCACGTTGTTTTGGATATGCGGCAATGCTTGGGCAAGGACTTCACCAGCTACATCAGATCAAGAGCGTCAGGAAACCCCATTCGTTGATACCTGAATAGACTACCGCGCTTACCAAGAATAATAACACTGGTGGTGCCATCGCCTACTTCTTCATCCTGTGTTCGAGAAAGCTCGATCATGCTCTTGGCGGCGGGGTGATCAACTTCGATTTCACGCAAGATTGCGTTGCCATCGTTGGTGAGCAGGATGCCACCCATGGGATCGAGAAGCATCTTCAACATGGATCTGGGACCCAAAGACGTGCGAATGACATCGGCCACAGTCTAGCACAAATTCAAAAGTCTAAGCACAGGGTCTGTCATCTCCACGCGTGTCATCTTTATACCTTTGCAGCAGTGATGTTGGAGAGCTGAGCCTTGCGGCCAGACTCCCTCTCCATATTCGTGTCTATATGCGACGCATGTACGTCAGTAACGACGGATTCTCAAATGGGATTTGCATTTATATAAACATCATACTCATAACAAGGACCGGTGCCTGCATTGTGGTATAGAAGGTGCGAGATGTCAAAAAACGCACTTCGGTGCGCGTGCTTCCCGAAATTTTGAACTGAGTTTTCCAAGCTTCTTTTCTCTTTTGGTTTTCCCTCTCATGCCTCCTGAGCGGATACTGGCAAGTAACCTCACTTGTCAATATAAAATACTAGCCCCTCGTCTCACCTTTAACCAGTTTGTGGGTCTAGGCAACTATACGCACCCAAACACTCGGCACAATGCTGGAATGCTGGTTCTTGATTACCTTGCTCAGCGGCTGAATCTATCATGGGCGCAGCACAAACCTTGGAAAGCTCACGTTGCCTCAACGATTCTAACATTACCATTCAGCCCTGGAGACCAGGAGCGAAGCGTTTATGAGCTTACTTTGCTGAAACCACGATTATTAATGAATGTTTCTGGTTCAAGCGTTGCCAGGGCAGGTAAGAGAGAACATTGAGGCGAATGATCGATTTTATATGGTTTCTAAACCGTCGCATCGTACAGTCCGGGACTTGTCAATAACTGGATCGAATGTATATGTCTTTCACGATGATTTACAACGGGATCTGGGGAAAGCATCGCTGAAAAGAGACGGCTCGGCTAATGGTCACAATGGCATCAAATCAACTATTCAAAATCTAAAGACGGACGAATTTTGGCGTGTTAGGATCGGCATCGGTCGACCTGTTTCACGGCAAGAAGCCGAAGTTGCAGACTATGTATTGAGCAAGTTTAGTGCGTATGAGATGGATGTGCTGGCAAAGAAAATCTATCCATTGTTTGATATTGGTCCCGGCCTTGGTTTGGAGACTCTACTCTTACGGAATCGTTTGTGGGAGTTTCCGAAACCTCCAAAGAAGAAAAAAACAAAGGTTCAGCCGAATACATCGCAGCAGCAGCAACAACAACAACAACAAGCTCAGACTGTAAACCAGACGGAAAACCAAACATCTGCTACATCTCCTCCGGACATTGCCGTGACAGCATAAACATTTGTTATCTACATCTACATGTTACATTGCATTCCACCAACATACTCATTTACATTTCTGTTCTATTTCACAATGCATTGTTTAAAACTCTCCACAAGTGCCTTGCGATTCAAGTTCTTTCCTATAAAGACCAACTTGTTGATCCTTTCCTCGCCTTCCCGCCATGCTCTATCTTGTTGTCCATCAAAAGTCTATATAGACCAAGTTAGTACACCCATATTAATAAATACCCCAAAGCTTGCTGCATTCTCTTTATCGTTACCATATGTACGCCCTGAAATGTGTATCGATCTTCTTCACCGTCCACGTTGAGAATCCCTTTCATGCGATAGATATTTGGTCCCAGTGATGCCAGCACACTTTGGATCCATCGGTTAAGTTGATCAAAATCCAGAGCTCCTGGTTCGTTTATACCAATAGATGTAACAAGACTATTGTGTCTCTCCTAGACAATCTGTCATAACCATGTTTAGAAAAAGTGAGTTGCGGATAGACATACGTGATTGTGATCTTCTTTCAACAAATCCGGCTCGCGTTCTAGTACACGTTCCAGATCGAATCCACCGACATTGATGATCTTGTCCAAATCTACTTTGCCATATTCACAAGGGATGACTTGCACATCATTGATTTCCTTGATACGCTCGATAATCCTCTGTTGATCTGAGCGTTGTACAAGATCAGCCTTGTTGAGCAAGATGATGTCTGCAAACGCGAGCTGCTGGTATGCTTCGGGTCGTTCTTCGGTGAGATACAGTTCTACATGCTTGGCATCTACCAATGTGATGATGGCGTCCATTCGGAAAGCTTCTTGTACTTTTTCATCTACGTAGAACGTTTGCACGACGGGACCTGGATCAGCCATGCCGGTGGTTTCGATCAAGACCAGATCAAGCGACTTTTGGCTATTTGCGAGCTCGTGCAGGATTTTGACGAGATCTCCTCGAACCTAGATTAGATGTCAATGCCATTTCCTAAAAGTTAGATGAAATATTTTGTTTAAGTTATCCACCTTGCAACACAGGCTATAGAAAAAGAAAAAATAATGTTCATTGTCAAAGCGCACAAAGAATATATTTTATTTTGTTAAGCAAAGTAACATACCATCCATTCTGCGTCTCGTAAATCTCTTGACCGGCATCGACGACTAGACCGCCGTCCACGGCCACTTCTCCAAACTCATTCTCAATGACAGCTATCTTTTTGCCATGCTGTGCCTGCAGAATGTAATTTAAAAGTGTCGTCTATGAAAGGAACAGATTAAGTGACACGCTTTCCAATCAGCAATCGCTAAAGGTTCTCAACCTTGCCACTTCCAAGAAATCCCGTTAGAACAGTGACGGGCGTGCGTGAGTCAGTGCCTGTCGAAGTGGTTGCCATGACGGGAAAAAAGATAGACAGAATTTCCCCATTGGCTGCATGAAAGAGAGGGGGGTCAAATCAATCTCGGAGGTTGGGGCGGCCGTATCCAAGCAACTTCGTAATTCTGCCTTACTTCCAACAAAATGTGCCAGTTTTGTGGAGTCGATCCTGCATTCGCTGCCTACTTTGAAAACAACGACAGCAACAACGCAACTACCACAAAGATACCGGAAACGAGCGAAGTATCGCCGTCTACAAATAGCGTAGCTCCTGCTCCCAACTTCTTTCGTTTGAAGCCAACAAATAAACGTTACCAGGCTGGCGGACGAATCACCACGCAGCAGTTGACGACATTTGCGTCGTCACTTTCTCCTGAAGCGCGTCTGCTCATGGGTCACCACGGCCAAGCTTACCATGACGCGTTGCGACGTTGGTCAAAGTGTGCAGTCAAACCAGCACTTGCAGTGGTTATGCCTGCCACCGCCGAGGATGTTAGCAAGACAGTACGTAGAGATGTTTATCATGTAAAGATGGATGATTATTCTGAAAATTGTGTCGCTTAGATAATCATGACAAACACCCATGGCTTGTCATTTGTAGTGAAGGGTGGAGGCCATTCCCCCAGTGGACAGTCCAGCATAGAGAATGGCATAGTGATCGATCTCAGCCTCATGTCTCAAGTCTTTATCAAGCCGGATGAAAAGCAAGTCGTTGCTGGAGGTGGTGCACTAGCACGCGATGTGATCAAAGCCGCAGCAGAGTACGGCCTTACATGCGGTACGTATAATTGTAAGAACAGGAACAATAATGGGCTGTAACTCATCAATGCATAGTAACGGGATCAACAAGCCATGTTGGTATCGGTGGTCTCATGCTACATGGAGGATACGGATATCTTACTGGAGAGCATGGGTAATAATATTTTTGGATGGGCTATGGCGTCATGATGATATCGCTAAGATGAAAGATTCTCCACTTCACAGATTAGCGGTGGATAACATTATAGCCGCAGAAGTTGTAACGGCCAAGGGACAAGTAGTATGGGCTAGCAAAGAAGAGAACGAAGACCTGTTTTGGTGCATACGCGGCGCAGGAAACAAGTTTGGAGTTGTGACAAAGGTAATTTAATTCCTTTGTTGCTATGATGTTTTCATTTCAAAAGAGAATGGATTACTGAGAGAAACTTTTGGGCAAAATAGTTTGTTATCCAAGCTCACAAAGTAGCAGAGAGTGTCTGGGGCGGTGTGCTTGTATATCCAGGAAGTCAAGTACAACAAGTGATTGAAGCTGCAAATGAGTGGTATGCCAAGCATGATATCAAGGCTGCTGCTGCCATTGCACTCGGCAAAGGTCCAGATGGCAAGGCTGGCCTAACTGTGCTACCTTTCTACGATGGCCCACAAGAAGAAGCAGAAGCAAACTTTGCGCCGTTCCTCCAACTTAATCCTACAGTCCGCGACGTGTACTCTATGCCCTACTGGAAAATCAATACCCTCTGTGATGAGCCTGAACTATACTCTTCTAGTTACATCCGGTTTGCGTCTGCCAACATCAAACCCCCACTTGCAGTTGATCATATTCGCGGTGCTTTGGACAAGATTGATGCCTTGTGCGCCGAGGAACCAGCAGCAGAAAAGTCTGGTTGCTTAATCTTGCTGGTACAGCCAGACGCTATTATGAAAATTTCACGCACAGAGATGGCTTTCAGCTGGCGCGACGATCACTTTGATGTGGGTGTAGCCGCCAACTTTACGGATCCTGCTCTGGAGAGCAAAATGGTTGAATGGGCGAATGGATTTGCAAAGTATCTATCTGCAAAAGGCGACAGTTACCGCTTGTACAGCAACCATTCTGATTTCTCGGGTCCTGCTGCAAGGGAATTTGGCATCAATTACATGGAACTGTGCCGTCTCAAGGAAAAGTGGGATCCTGAAAACCGTTTTGCGAAGCTGTAGAATATTTGTATCTATATTTCTTTCTTTTATGATTGTTTAATCTGTTCTCCTTTCGGACGCAAATAGCATAGAGGGCCAACCCAAACAAGCTTGAAACGTTTTGATTTGGACTTGTAGACCTGATGTACCCACTCTGTGTAGACCACGAAATAATATACTCCAAGACCTTTTCAAAGGAAATTATCCAAAATTAGAAAAACCCTTGCATGATTGATATAGCAATGGCATTGCACTTGCCTGTTCCAATGTGCCACCAACCGTGAAGCTGTGCAGTTGATCATTCATGAGTTTTAAATGTAAGAAAGGGAACAGGTTTAAAGTCGTAGCATGCTAAATACCTCACTAAGTGCCGCGAGTGGCAAGCCGACAGTGTATCTCCAGCCGCGTAAAAAGTTGCAAAACTGGTTATCGATATTCCAAACGACAAATGCACCCAAGAAACTCGAAGCTGCAATCCAGAGTAAGAATTCCATACGTGGTCGCTCGTATTCTTTGAATGGGCCAGAGATTTGGCGGCAGACATAGATGGATCGGAAGACAACTGTAAAAACGAGCAGGGCGTAGCAGACTTGGTGATAGACAGGATTGTTGATAATGATGTAAGAATATGTGACAAACGCCGAGTAGCCCACCAAGAAAAGAGGCAATCCAATTCCGTACTTGTTCTCTGGATAGATTTCAAAACTGGACCAATGTCAGTTTTGCTGAAACTCATGCAAAAACAAGCATGACAACTCACATGTGCCATATCATGACGCACGCCGCATAGATCACTTGTCGAAATAATGTTAGCCTTCCAACAGAGAGTCGCACGACAAACGCGCTAGTATCCACTTACTAGGAAGTTCGTCCAACAATTGCATTTCGTATTGCAGTGTCATGTGAAAACACCACCTAGTAAACGGTGGATAATCTATTAATCTCTCTGGACATGGATTATCCACGGATTCACTCTGTCTACACTTACGAACCAAACCCAACAAATAGAACCGATAAATGCGCAAGAATAAAAGACTTGCTAAATCCATTCTTAATCGTGTTGTAAATTCCAAAGAGAGCGAGAGCACCTAGCAAGTGGAGTGAGTTCAAGATGCACGTGTCACGAGCGCGTATGATTATATGTTTGGCGTCTCACCAAATGCTAAATTTGTCGTTGTCTAAGAGTACTCAAGTCAATGACCAACGCAAGTTACTTGTCCATTGTCGAGATCTTACGTTGAAAAATTCAGCAATGTAACGAGAGACGATGTAGTTTTCCTGTAGCCGGCTTATTAAATTGACTGTATATGGCAGGAGCTGTGTGTTGCTTAGCAGACGGTACCTCGCACCAGTCGATGGTGGCTGTCCTGGTTATATTCAATTAATACGGATACAAATGTTTAGGTTCGAATTGGGACATACGGAATTCCCCAATAATAATGTTCTTGAGGTATGGACATCTATATCTATACGCGCCCGGCAATAAATTGATAGCGGAAGAAGAAAAGAATTGTAGAGGGGGCTCGTGCACTGTCAGCGTTGCGACCACGCTGTTCGGTACAAAGTTGAACCGGGCTGGCGCGCATTTTACCAAGCTGTCGGCTTCCTTCACTAGCCGCCGTCCAACACGCACTGCCGATGAGCCGTATCGGAAAGAGCGGGGAGTCTCAGACATTTTTCTTTTCCTTCCATAAACCAGTGCGGTGTTTATCGTTGGGCTAGTCAAATAAATCCAATGCTTTCAAGTAAAAGTAGTAGTGAATGTGCCTCTTGAGCAATGGTTACCATAACCACCATAGATCATCAATATGTAAAACACGAGAA